>CM053622.1:136124579-136289130 GCA_028646595.1 Phalanger gymnotis
CCGCAGCTTTTCCCACTAACCTTCTCTGATGTCTTTGCTGTTTGTGGGTTGTGAGGTCTGGTACATGACACAGCTCAGTATTTCAGGATGCCAGGGCACTCTCCGCTCGTCTCCTAGTCTGGTAGGTCCGCGTCTGGTCTGTTCGTGCCGTGCGGGCTGGGCTCAGCTCCGCTCCCCTCAGCTGGGGGCTGGGAGCTCCGTGTGGGACAGACCTTACCCAGAGACCATCCAGGCTGTCCTGGGCTGGGGCCCTGCTTCCCTCTGCCACTTTGTGGGTTCTGCAGCTCTAGAATTGGTTCAGAGCCATTTTTTTATAGGTTTTTGGAGGGACTTGGTGGGGAGCTCATGCCAGTCACTGCTTCCCAGCTGCCATCTTGGCTCCGCCCCCCAGTTAATAATTTTTAATGTTTATTAAACATTTTGTATTTGAAAAGAGATTTAATCAAGTTTTATTTTATTTGACCACCGTATTTCCAAGCTAAGTGACCCATTTGTTTATTTTTATGGTTCGTAATTATATTACTTCTGAAATATCCTGATGTTGAACATGCCCACATTATTCACATTAGTATTATAATCATCCAAAATTACTGCATTGTTAAATAGTAACTTCACAACATGTCCCCAAGAGTTAGAATGTTATATTTAAACACAAGTTGATCTTTTGATTACTTCCTTAAATCTTTAGTTAATATTTTGAATAATGCCTTGAAATTCTTGATATATGTGTGAAAGTACTTTGAAATGTACAAGGTTCCATAAACTTGCAAGGTTAAGCAGTCAATCATTAAACATTTACTAAGCATTTACTATTGCCAGGCATTACATTTAGTGTTGGGAATACCAGAAAAAGAAAAAGAATTAAGTCCCTGCTCTCATGAAGCTTACAATCTAATAGGAGGAAGACCAAACACAAAAGAAAGCTGAAAAGGAGGTGGGGAGAAGGCACCTGATATGGGGGAATGATGGGAAAAGTCTAGAGCATTCTAGACGTGTGCACCAAGTTGGGCAATGAAAGTGATGGTAATAATATTGCTACTGGATGTTTAGATTTGACTCCTATAAACCTGGGCCATTTTTCAGTTTCTTGCTCATGCAGGTTTTAGCCCATATGAAATTCCAGATAGTGATTTGCAATATTATGGGCTTTTACTACATCAGAGTAATTGTGAGAGGTCAAGTATTGTTTATTCTACAGCCATCTTACTTTTACTCAAGAGCACAATGCGAGCTTTTGTATTTGGCTCTAGTTATCTATGGCGAATCTTAACTCGAAGAACTACTAGTTTTCTTTTGATGTCTGATCTCTAAATTGCTAAAACTGCTACACTAATAAAGCAGACAGTTAAAGTACTTAAAAACTCGGTAGCAAAATTAGAATTAACTGATGATTTCAATTAAAATACATACAATGTTAATAGTATTTAAATTCACATCTGTGATTTAAGATTATAGTATTTCTTTAGCTGCTGATCTGTAATGAATGTGATCAGATAGGAGACATTCTAGAAAATTTTGTAATTTGGCTAGGTGAAAAGTGAAGTGTGTGTGTTGGGAAATCCTTATAGACTCAAAGCAAAATGTTAGTACCTGTTTTCTGCTAATTGATGATAACAAATCCATCATCACTACTAGAAAAATAACTCAGTATATTCCCTACCAAACATGATCCATTAGCATTATTGTTCTTTTGAAGGATAGTGTCCTGTCTTAGATTTTATTTTATTTTTGAGGGGGGAAGGCAGGGCAGTTGGGTTAAGTGACTCGCCCAAGGTCACACAGCTAGTAAGTGTGTCAAGTGTCTGAGGTTGGATTTGAACTCAGGTCCTCCTGATTCCAAGGCCAGTGCTCTACTCACTGCACCACCTAGCAGTCTTAGATTTTAACAAAAAGTTAGACTGCATGAAGCAGATTTCCAAGTAAGATAATATTTATTAGCAGGGGCATGTTATGTATCAATAAATGGGTCAATGAATTGCCTCTATATATGCCAAAGACCCCCAAACAAAAGGACAGTTCCCTTTATATAGGTTTTGAGGAGTATAGAACAAAGAACAAAACAAAATAGGTGACAGAATTAAAGGAAACATGATTGGTTACAGAGCTGAAATGCTGGAAACAACATGATTGGTTGAAAGTTTGGTCATGGGGGCTAGTAGCAACCTCCCCTTCTCTCAAGAGACTAAGAAGTGCTCATTTTTTGAGTCTAGTGATGAGATATTGGCCCAGACTTTGGTAAGAAAACCAGACATCCTTAAAGATAAGTTTTGGTAGTAAAGCTATCAGGCTCAAACTCCCTTTTTCTTCACACATGTTCCCCAATTTGGCAAAATTTGATGAGGCAAGAATGCTGGATTTTTAAACTTAACCCATTATAGGCCAGCAGAACTGTGAACTGAGTTTAGAAACAAAGAACCATGACTTAAGCAGTTACAGGCCAAAATCACTTAATTGTAAATAGGATCCATAAGAAAATGATACAGGATCAACCTTAATCTTCTTAATAGTATTTTGAGGTATTCTCTTTCTTTGTCCCATTCAGTTGATCCTCGTCTTTTTACTGAGGGAGAATATCCCCTTAGATTCTGTCCTTGATTCTCTTTTCTTTGTCTTTCTGTGTTTTCTCTTTGGCAAGTTCCTGTTTTCAGTTCTCACCTCTGTGCTTTCAATTCTCACCTCTGTGCAGATGATTCCCAAGTCTCCTAGTCCTGGCCTCTGCGTGAAGTTCCAAACCTGCTTTTCCAACTGCCTTTAGATATGTCTGTCTAGATATCCCCTTAAAATCTCAAACTCAACATGTTCAAAAACTGAACTTTGTCCTAAGCCTATGCCTCCTTCTTACTTTAGTATTTCTATCAGTAGTTAAGACTATTCACCGTCCTTCCAATGTTTAAAACTTCAGTGATGTCTTTTACTCTTCTCTTTCACATGTACTTTCATATCTACTTCTGAAATATCTCTCCCTTCTTTTCTCACCTTCATTTCCATTGTCTACTCTCCTCATTACCATCTGTGTGAACTATTGCAACAACTTCCTAACAGGTCTTGCCTTTTCTGTTCCCTCTTCAGTCCAAACAACTTTTCACAATATGGTAAGAGTTGTTTTCCCTATACATAGATGTACTTATGCTTCTTCTTTATTCAGAATCTTTCAAATGTTCCTTGAATTGAATAGTTCATTTTTTCAGGATAGGAGAAAGAAGTCACTTATGTTTGCTTCTTATTGTATTAAATTTTTGTATCTTTACTGTAATCTAATTTTTTTCCAGCCAAGAATAAAAGTAGTTTTATCTTACAGAATGAATGGCAGATTTGGTGCTATTCTTGCTGATGAAATGGGTTTGGGGAAAACACTGCAATGCATTTCACTCATCTGGACACTTCTGCGTCAGGGATGCTATGGAGGCAAGCCAATAATAAAAAAGACACTTATTGTTACCCCTGGAAGCTTGGTGATTAATTGGAGGAAAGAATTTCAAAAATGGTTAGGAAGTGAAAGGATTAAGGTTTTCGCTGTTGATCAGGTAAGACACATTTTAATCTAGCCTTGGAAATATTTTTTTGTTCCGTCATACATTTTATTGGTTTATTTTACCAAATATTTGACAAAATATTGGAATCTTGATCAAAGACATAACTACAAAATAGGCTGTTAATAGTTATTTAAATCTCTGATGTGTTTGTTTTAGTGAAAACTTTAGTAAAGGTAAACACATCAAATAAAGGATTAGTTTCATGTCTTTTATGGTAGTTTTATTTATTTTTTTTTTTTAAAGGCAGGAACAAGGAAAAGTGCTGCTACAGGAGATGGGAGAATCTCCTTTGAGGTTTTCTTTTTTCTTTTTCTTTGGTAATCTGGTAGTTTTTTTCCCTCACTTAATAGTATTTTATTGTTTTCCAATTGCATGTAAAGCTAGTTTTCAACATTTACTTCTATAAGATTTTGAGTTCCAAATTTTTTTTCTCTCTCCATCTATCCCCTCTCCCCTCCCCAAGATAGCAAGCAATCTATCTGGGCTATACATGTACAATCATATTAAACATATTTCCACATTAATCATGTTGTGAAAGAGGAATCAGAACTAAAGGAAAAACCATGAGAAAGAAAAAAAAGAGAGAAAATAGTATGCTTCGATCCACATTCAGACTCCATAGTTCTTTTTCTGCTTGTGGATAGTATTTTCCATCATGAGTCTTTTGGAATTGTCTTAGATCATTGCATTGCTAAGAGGAGCTGGCTATCAAAGTTGGTCATTGCACAATGTTGCTGTTACTGTGTATAATATTCTCCTCGTTCTGCTCACTTTATTCAGCATCAGCCCATGTAAGTCTTTCCAGTATTTTCTGAAGTCCACCTGCTCATCATTTCCTATAGCAGAATAGTATTCCATTACATTCATATACCACAACTTGTCCAGCCATTCCCCAATTGATGGGCAGTCTCTCAATTTCCAATTTTTTGCTATCACAAAAAGAGCTGCTATAATTATTTTTGTACATGTGGGTCCTTTTCCCGTTTTTCTCCTTGGGATGCAGACATAGTAAGTAGTGGTATTGCTGGATCAAAAGGTATGCACAGTTTTATAGCCCTTTGGGCATAATACCTTGGAAATATTTTAAAAAATCATTAAGTTTGTAGAAATTCTATATTTTGTTACAAATTTTCATTAATCTATTCTTCATTCTGCATTATTCCTAGGACCTGAGTTTGAATTCTGACTTCTGTTTATTACCAGTGTGACTTTGGTTTAGTCACTTAAGCTCTTTGGGCTGAATTTGTATAATGAGGAAATTGTCTTAAATGACCTCTTAGGTCCTTTTTAACTTGACTAATGATCTTATGAAACATCTAATTGTATAATTGTATATTTTGTGTAATTATATATTTTTATCTGCCTAAAATTTCATTTAATCGATGTTACATGTTGTATTTCTTTTGATTGTTCACTTAAGATTGCACTGTGTCAATCATTCAACAAGCATTTCTTCAACTTTGTGTGTTGTGCGTTTTGCTGTGCATTGGGGGTGCAAAGAAAACGCGAAAATTGTTCCTCTTCCTTAAGAAACTCCCTTTCTAATATAAGTGACAAGATATATAGATCCAGATAAATATAAAGTAGAGGGAAGACTGCCAAAGTCTTCTAGAGGAGGAGACACTTTAATTGATTTGTAAAGTAATATTTCTAATTTTGAGAGATTAGGACAAAAAGTCGTCCTTTATACCATGGGACTTTGAGTCCTAAGTCAGAGTTGAAAATCTTCCCATCAGCACAGTTGCTCTTTGATAATTACGGAAGGCCAAAATGAAAATGTCTTATGTTATGACCTGACATCAAGAAGAAGATTTTGAACATTTTCAGATTAGGGTCATGTCCCAAGTCTGTGCCTTTGCACAGGTTGTCTGATGTACCTGGAATGTACTTTCTTCTCACTTCCACATTTTACAATCTCTAATTTCCTTTAAGGCTCAGTTTATGTGTTGTTAATGCTTTCTTTATCTTCAAATTACTATGCATCTTCTTACTGTTTATTAGTATGTATGCTCCTTTAGTACAGGGATTGATTTTTCTTTTTCTTTGTGTCCCCAGTGCTTAGCAGAGTGACTGGATTGATAATATACTTTATATACATTATCTCATTTAATCTTCACAACTCTTTAAAATAGGTGCTATTATTATCCCCATTTTACAGATGAAGAAATTGAGAGTCAGGTGAAGTGACTTGTTATTAAAGCTATTAAGTGTTTAAGGCAAGATTGAAACCTAGGCCTTACTTGATTATGATCAATTAATGAATATTTTCTTAAGCATTACTATTTGTTGGGTATTGTGCTAAGAACTAGGGTTACAGATATAATTAATGAAATAACCCCAACTTGCAAGGACATTATATTCTAGAGGGGAAGAAATATATAAAAATATATGCAGCATAAATATGAAGTTAATAAATTCAAATATATAAAAATAGTTAAATACAAGATAGTTTGGGAGGACACTAGCAGTGGTGCTTGAGCTGTGTCTTGATGTAGAGAGATTTTGTGAGTCGGAGGTGAAGAGGGGAGTGCATCCCAGGCGTGGGGGATCATCACTATGAAGATCCAGCGCTGTGCACTGCTTCCTAGAGAACAGCAGGAGCAAAAACCCGGAGATGAGGCTTCTTCTTGGGTTGAAGTTAATCTGGTTTCCTTGGAACAAAAGAGTACATGCAGAGAGAGTAGTGATTTGAGAAAAGGTAGTTTGAAATCCAGACTAAGGTATGCAAGAGGGATCCCTGAAGGATGTTTAGTGGAGGAGTGATATAACCTATTCTATGCCTAAGGGTTAGTCAAACAGCTGTATGAAGAATGAATTATCGTGGTGTTTGGAGGAAAAGGAGAGGCCCACTAGCAAAGGTAAGAGCAGTGAGGAGTTTATTCTGATAGTTCAAGGAGCTGCTAATGAATGTCTATACTAAGAGGATAGCAGTTAGAATGGAGACGAGGGAAAGGAAGCAGGAGAGAGAAATCATAATCATTTAGAGTAGGAACCTTGGGAACTATATAATCTAAGCCATTTTTTTTTTAATGTGAGGAAACTGAGACCCTGAGAAATAAATTTAAAATCATATCTTTTGATTGCAAAGCTGGCAAGCTTTCTGCCCTTACTTTTGTTAGAAAGATTGACCTGTAGGACCTGGTAACTGATTGACTAAAAGACAGGAAGAATCGAAGATAACCTCAGGGTTTTGAATTAAGGAGATTAGGTGAATGATGATGTCACTGGCAGAAGTAGTTAAGTCTGAAGGAAAAATGGAATGGGGGAGAGATAATAAGCTTGATTTTGGACACAGTGAGTTTGGTGGAACATCAAGGTAGATGCCAGATCAGAGCTAGAGCTAGAGATTTGAGAGTGATGTAAATGAGAGTTGAAACCATAGGGGTGAACAGAGACTAGAGCCGGGGTCCTTAATTTTTTTGTGTGTCATGGACTCCTTTGGTGGGGCCCATGGAACTTTTCTGAGAATTATGTTTTTTAATGCATAAAATAAAATTTAAATGCATAAAATAAAACATATAGAAAACCAATCATATCTAAATGTGGTTGCTTTTTTAAAAAAGCAATTTTGCATACCCCAGTCAGCTAATAAACATTGATTAAGTGCCTCTTATATTCCAGGCACTATGCTAAGTACTGGGAATTCAAGGAAAGACAAAAATATAATTCTTGTTCTCAAGAGCTCACATTCTAAAAATGAGAAACAGTGTATAAAGAACTATGTACAAACAAGTTATATATACAGGATAAATTGAATGTAACCAACAAAGGAAAGGCACTAACACTAAGGGGAAATGGGAAAAACTCCCTGTAAAATGTAGGATTTCAGCTGATACTTGATGTAAACCAGGAAAGGTAGGAGGCAGAGTTAAGGAGGGAGAATATTTCTGACCTGAGGTGATTTAAAATGCCAGGAGTCTGGAGATGGGATGTCTTGTTTGAGGAATAGCAAGGAGGCTGGTGTCACTGGATCAGAGTATATGGAGGGAATGTAAGGGGTAAAGGACAGGGATGGGGGGAGGCAGGTTATGAAGGTCTTTGAATGCCAGACACCTGGGTATATGCCTGCAGGCATATAACAAAAAAGCTCTTTGTTAGAATACAGTTTGATAAATAGCTGCCTTGGTGGCAAATAGCTTAATTGGCGCCTCCAACCACTGCTAATCTCTCCTTCATCTGACCATTTTTGGGGTGACTTCTTTTCTAATGGTACCTGTTAATGCAAAAAACTATTTCCCTCGGGCAGAACCAGTTTCCTTTAATAAAACAGCCCAAACCTATTAGGGAAATAAGGTCTGGCCCAGTGATTATATTATTATAGGAAACTCTTTGGTGGGGAAACTCCCTCTACCGCTGCAGCAGCTTCTCTGAAATTTTAGAGTCTTTAGAGAGTTGCCTAGGGCATTAACATGTCTAGTGACTTGCCCAGGATCATAAAGCCAATACGTGTCAGAGGTAGAACTTTAAATAGGCCTTTCAGGGTTCAAGGGCAGATTTTTATCTGCCCCCTTGAGGTGGTCAAGGGTATCACATGCAGAGGTCAAGGAAGATGAGGATGAAAGGGCCATAGGATTCGCCATGTAGAATGCCATTGGTTCCATGTGATAGAGCAATTTCAGTAGGGTGGTGGATGTGGGAGCCAGAATACGAGGGATTAGGAGGAAATGGGTGATTAGGAATAGATGCTCTTGGATATGGTTTGCTTTTCTCCTTGGGAGAGGGGAAGTTGACAGAGGACGTGGCTTGGTACGCTGATTCCATTTGATACTATTAAATGTGGCACTACTGAATTTGTTCCAATGTCCATGAAGTCAGGCTGAAGCAGGCTCTGTGGAGTGCTTAGAGCTTGGTCAGGCATCAGATACTCCAAAGTCATCCACTGCAGCCCAGGCCACCATCAGTTGTCTTGACTTTTGTCTTGCCACTGGATTTTAAGGACTCTACAGGAGAGAGTGAGGCTGACAACTCTGTGCAATTCTGCTTCACTTGAATCCAATTCACATGCAAGTCATCACTCCTGTGATGTCATTGGCCCTCTAAAAATGAAGGACAAACAACATCAGTTTAGTCCCCTCATTTATGGGTGAATGTCCTCAAATTATTTCTTGGTCCAATTTTTATTGTCCTGGGTTTGGGGGAGAGAGAGGGAGGAGGCAGAGTTTTGCTTAATTGAGTTGTCCAAAGAGCCATACTTTCTTTTTTTAAAATTTTTTTAGATTTTTTATTTTTAGTTTACAACACTCAGTTCCACAAGTTTTTGAGTTCCAAATTTTCTTCCACTCCCTCCCCTCCCCCCTCCCCCCCAAGATGGCACGGAATCTGATATATGTTCTACATATACCTTCACATTAAATTTATTTACACAATAGACAAGTTGTAAAGAATTATGACCAATGGAATGAATCACGAGAAAGAAGAAACAAAACCAAAAAAGAGAGAGCAAATAGTTTGCCTCAATCTGCATTCAGACTCTGTAATTCTTTCTCTGGGTGTAGATGGCTCAAACAGCCATACTTTCATACCTGGTGCAGACAGGAAGGAGCTGAAGGTTTATCCAAGGTTACGGCTTCCTTGGTTACTTAGTGTGTCTAGCTATTCAGGATGGCTTGCTCATTAATAGCTTATCTTGTCTTTTCAGGACCTCTTTGGTCTAGTCTATTTTCTTGAGGTATATTCCTGTTCCCAACCTCAATTCTCCCTTTACACGCAGAGCCTTATATTTTAATTTAAAGCCCTTTTCTTAGTGGAGGAAAGCAGTATATTACCTTTCACAGCAATGTTCTCTGGATCTTACATCATGTATTGCTGTTTCTTTTTCAGTACCAGTGATGCGTTATGCCAGTAATGTGATTCAACAAACATTAATTAGGATACAAAGTTAAAATTAAAAATAAACCTTGCCCTCAAAAATCTACCAGAGGGATACAACATATAAATAGTTAAGAAATGCCAGGTAATTTGAAGAGAAACCCCTAAAAACTAGGATGATCAGGATCTTATCGAAACAGAGTTGAGCCATATGGGACAAAGCCAGAACTTATTCAGGGAGATAGATAATCTGCTGACTTCTTTACAGGCTCTCTGAGAGGCTATCAGGTTGAAACAGTCAAGCAAAAATGAGATGGATAAGGAAGTATATATATGTTAATGATCTATATTCTGCTTCTTGCTTCTTTGCCACTGATATTTAATAAAATGAAATTTCATTTATTTTTTCCCCTGAAAAGTTTTCAACAGAAATTTAGGCATTAGAAATAAATATAATTAATATGTCTGTACCATGAATGAATAGTACTTACTGTTTTCCCTCCCAGAGTTGAAATGTTTTCTTTGTGGAAATAGGGCAATAAATAGTAGAATATTGTTTGTGTTAAAGCCATCTAGTGGCTGACTAAATTAAGGTTTTGTTAAATGTTCATTGCTTTGTATCTACAAGAAGTGGGGGAGGGTGAGGGGGGTGTGTGTGATGGTGGCGGGAGTGGGGGGGTGGTAATGGGGGCTGGGGGAGTTAATGTAAGTGAAACATTAATAGAAGTAGTATTTTGATTTAGGCCCTTGATGTTAAATAAGTCAAGTGAGTGATAAATGTCAGCTATAGAGCATTGGTCATTATTTGTCCAAGTAACTGAGTTTTGTAAGATGGACAAGTCATGAAACCTGTTTGGACCTGCTTCTTCAGGGGAACTTGTGGCCTCAAGGCTACATATGGTCCTGTAGGTCCTCAAGTGTGGCCCTTTGCCTGAATCCAAATTTTTGGAGCCTCAGGGCCTTAGTTCCCTCACCCCTGGTAGACAGTCTCTTCCGGTTTTAAATCTGTCATTTAATGTCACTTTAGCTATCAAATTAAAATTCATTCAAACAATAAGTACTTATTAACTTCCTATAGTGTCAACATTATGAGAAGCCATGGTGTTATAAAGACAAAAATGGAACAGACCTTGTCCATGAGGGATTTTTATTTTATTGGAAGAGACAACACAAACACACATGTGTGTGTGTGTGTGTGTGTGTGTATGTATACATATACACATACATGTGATCAGGAAAGATTTCATGTAAGAGATGTCACATGGGCTGCCAGAAGTTGGGGAGTCTAAGAGCTTGCTATGAATGAGTACTTTAGAAGCATGGAAAATAGCTTCTGCATAGGCAATGGAGATGAGAGAGTGTTGTTTTTAAAGAGAAACAAGGCAAATTTGGCTGGACCAAGGAGTGTTTGAAGGGGAATGCTGTATAATAAAGTCAGAAGGGTAAGTTGGAGCTAGCCAGTGAAGCGCTTAAATGTCTGATGGAGCTTTGTATTTGATCCTAGAAGCAATAGGGAAACACTAAATCAAGCTGTTTTCAAAGTGATTTTCCTAAAGCACAGGTCTAACCATGTCACTGTCCTACCCAGTAAAAATTCCAGTGCCTTCCTGTTGACTCTAGGCTCTAATATTTCATTCTTAGTTCATCCTTTTTTAATTTCTATTTTTTGTGTAAGTTGGATAAATACATAATTGCTAATACAGTAATACACGTATAAAATTTATATGATAGCAAGTATACATATATTGGGGTGCATACTCAAACATTTTTGCTGACGGGGTGCACAATGAAAACAATTTGGAGACTTCTGTTCTAGTCTATTGTTATTTGTTTGAGGCTTTTGCCTAGCGTTATACTGGGTACTAAGTAGGATGCAAAACACGTATAAACCATATCTATGCTGACAATTTTCAAATCTACCTATCCTATTCCAACCTCTTTGCTGACCACTAGTCTCACATCTCCAAGTGCTTTTCAGACATCTTGAACTGGATGTTCAGTAGACATCTTAAGTTCAACATGTCCAAATCTGAACTTATTATCTTTCCTTCCAAACCTTATTCCTCTCCTACTTACTATTTACCTATTACAACTAACCTATTACTGTAGAGGGCAACACCATCCTTTCAGTCTCTCAGGCTCTCAGACCTAGGAGCCATCCTGGATTCCTCACCATCTTTTACCCCCGTGTCCAATCTGTTGCCAAGGCCTGTCAATTTAACCTTTGCCTCATCTCTTGCCCCCTTCTCTCCTTAGACACTACAACCACTCAGGCCCTCAACATCTCATGCCTAGATTATTGCAGTAGCTGTTGGTAGGGCTGCCTCCTGCCTCAATTCTCTCCCCACTTCAGTCTATCTTCCATTCAGCTACTAAAGAAATTTTCCTAAAATGCAGGTCTGACCATGCCTCCAAGACCAAATACAAAATCCTCTGTTTGGCTTATGTTTCAACAATCTGGCTAGCAGCTATTGTGAGAGTGAAAGACCATCACAAGCCCAACAACAAGAACGCTACCAGCAAGCTGCAAGAGCACAGGTTCTTTTGATCTGCTTTAGTAAGGAAAGCAACATAAAGGGGTTGACAAGCTTACTTGAATTCAGCATGCAAATACTATTCACTTAGTTCAGAGGAAAAAGCCAGCACCCTGAACTTCAGAGCAAAATATAAACAAATTACAAACATCAACAGACAGACCTTGTCTGATTCAAATCCCAATTCATAGTTACCAGAATTTAACAAAGTCCCAACATCCGGGTTTACAAGCTGGAGGGCTCTTAGCTACAGCTGCCCAGAGTCTCTGCATTAGCACACCAACACAAGTGAAAGCCCTGCGCAAATGGCTCTGTCTTCTCTTCTTAAAGCATTTCAGACGTCAGACATCATCTGACTGACCAGAACTTAGGCTCCTATGATTGTCTCTGGAGTTAGCACCTCCCATTAGTTGGCCCCACCTTAGTTACCAATCTACACCCACATAGGTTTTACATCTAATAGGGGTTTGGGCCTGGGGCTTAGCACCTAGTAAGACTCAATGAAATACACTGAATTAACAAAAGCCAAACTCTTCAAGGGCACTTGGTTGAACCAAATGCTAAGAGCCCATTTTGCCCCTCTTACCTGTCCAAACCTCTGTTCCCTGAACAAGACACTATAGATACTCTATCTCTGCTCTGAGCATTTTCTCTGGCTGTCCTTATGCCTGGAATGCTGTACCTTTCTGCTCTCTTTCCTGGCTTCCTTTAAGTCCCAGCTAAAATCATATCTTCTATAGGAAACTTTTCCCAACCCTTCTTAATTCTAATGCCTTCCCTCTCTTAATTATTTCATACTTATCCTGTCTATAGCTTGATTATATGTATTTGTTTGCTTGTTGTCCTCTGTATTGGAATGTAAGCTTCTTGAGGGCAGGGACTGTATTTTGCCTCCTTTTGTATCCTCACTGCTTTGCATAGTGCCTGGCACATTTTTGTTGTTGTTATTCAGGCATTTTCAGTCATGTCTGACCTTTGGTGATCCCATTTGGGGTTTTCTTGGCACAGATACTGGAATAGTTTGCTATTTCCTTCTCTAGTCATTTTACAGGTGAGGAAACTGAGGCAAACAGGATTCAGTGACTTGTCTAGGGTCACACAGCTAGTAACTGTCTGAGGCCAGATTTGAACTCATGAAGATGAGTCGTCCTGACTCCAGGCCTGGCACTCTAGCCACTCTGCTACATAGCTCCCTACCTGGCACATACTAAGTGCTTAATAAATGTTTATGAACTGATAAACCTTGGTTCATGTCCCAAGCAAACTTATAACTTAGTTGGGGAGACAATACATGAAACAGTTAAGTAACATTGCAAATTAAGGCTGAGATCCATTGTATTTTTTGTTTGTTTGATGGATTACTGTGGTTTCAAAATTTCATTACCTGGTGACCTACTTTTTATTGATGAGCCTCCTCTGTGTGTACTTAGGCAGCCTTCCAGACAACAGACCTTCCCTGGACTTGTTCTCAAAGCCTTCAGTGTGGTTCAATGGTAGAATGCTAGATTTAAATCAGTGGACTTGGGGTCAAATCCTGACTCTGCTGCATACTGTCTGTGTGACCTTGGACAAGCAACTTAGATTATCTGGACCTCAATTTTTTCATCTATAAAATGGAGGAAATGGATTGGATGACCCATAATGTCCTTTCTAACTCTGACTCTATGATTCTATTACTTTGCTTTTTCTTAGCAGAAACTCTAAGAACCCAGGGTGATTTCTAGGCCATGACAGGACTTTAGTAGTGATATTAGGATACGTTTTAATCATAGAATCACATAGAATCTTAGATTTAGAGCTAAAAAAGACTTCAGAGGCTATCGGGTCCAGCTCTCCTATTGTGTAAATGAGGAAATCGAGGTATAAAGAGGTGAAGTGCCGTGCCTAGGATCACACAGCTACTGTATGTTTGACGCCAGATTTGAACTCGGGATTCCCTGATTCTAGTGCCATCTCTGTTATGCTAGACTGCCTCTGCACTTCAACCTTGAAGTAAAAGGAGATGTAAGTCAGGAAAGCTGGTTTGACTTTGGCATTAATGAAGATGTGAGGTGATAAGGGTCTAGACCAGGATAGTAGCTGTGGGAATGGAGGATGTGAGGAATGAAAGGGTAGAACACTGGACACATATGGAGGGATGGAGGAGATAAAATACTTAAAGATGGTTGGAGTCTGGGTGACAGAGAAACATGGTGGAGCCATTTATCAGGGCATGGGATTTAATACTAAGAACTGGTTTTGGTGGGAAAAGATGATGAATCTTAGTCACTTTGCGTTTGAGACAATGACAGGATGTCCAAATGATGATAGAATGTGGATAGCCGTAGATCTGAAACTACTGCTCCATCGAGACTTTAGGGTTGGATATATGGATTTGAGAGTCATACCTGATAGCATTTTAGAGCTAGAAGGGGGCATTGATGATTATCTGGACCAGCAACTTAATTTTACAGATGATGATACTGATATCAAAAGAAAAATTAAGTGACTTGCCTTTATTAATTTTGAAAGAAAACCCTCACTTTGGAGTTAAAATCTCAGTTCCAGTATTCAGTAGCTAAGTAACCACCTCTCTGTTCTTTAAGGTGGGAATAATAAATACCAACATTTCCTCACAGGATTATTGTGAAGAAAGCGTTTTGTAAATCTGAAAACATATTATAATATGTATATGTTGTACATCCCCATAGAATTTAAGCTTCTGGAGAAGAGGAACTATTTCATTTTTGCCTTGGTATCATGGATTACCTAGTATATTCAGTGTCATGCGCGTAGCAGATGCTTAAGAAATGCTTATTAAATTGAATATAAATGTTTATGTGTAATGTAATATATAATAGTAATTTAATCTATAACATTTATATGTGAATATAAATAAGCATAAATATGCTTACATATAAGAAATATTTACATATAAATATGTTTATATTTAATATGCAGTGTTTATACATAATAAAATATAATACATAATATAACATAAAATAATATAAATCTAAATATTCCTATAGCAGCACTTTTTCTACTAAACCTATCTTTCTAAATAGTGCCTTAAAGGAGATATTCAGAACTATAAGTTTGGATGCTTTTCAGGGAGACAATATATAGAAAAAAGAATAGAAAGCCAAGAATCGAGTCATAGGGAATACCCATAGAGAGGAGAAGAAGGGGAATGATCAAAGGGAGACAGAGTGGTTAGGAGGGAAACCAGGAAAGTTCAGTGTCTCTGAAAACAAGGGAGAAAGGGTTCAAGACGGAAAGTGGTCAACTGGATTAAATACTGAAGAAATGTCTAGAAGAATAAGGACTGCTCTTTCCGCCATCTTGCAGTGCTGCCACCATGGTGTGCATGAATGTTGGCAGATGCTTTCAAAAGCATCAACAATGCAGAAGAGCAAGGAAAACGCCAGGTTCTCATTAGGCCATGCTCCAAAGTAATCATCTGGTTCTTAACCGTGATGATGAAGCATGGTTACATTGGTGAATTTGAGATCATTGATGATCACAGAGCAGGAAAAATTGTTGCAAACCTCACGGGCAGATTAAACAAGTGTGGTGTAATCAGCCCCAGATTTGATGTTCAATTGAAAGATCTGGAAAAGTGGCAGAATAATCTACCATCCCGTCAGTTACAACCTCATCTGGCATCACGGACCATGAGGAAGCAAGACGAAAACACACAGGAGGAAAAATCCTGGGATTCTTTTTCTAAGGGTGTAAAACAAACATACAAATAAAATGCTCCAATGGACAAAAAAAAAAAAGAATAAGGACCGACCTTTGGAAGTGAAGTTTAGGAAGATGAAGATGGAAGCCAAATTTTGGAGGCTAAGTAAGGAGTAGGTAGTAAAGAAGTAGAATCACTGTGTACAGAACATTCAGTAGAGAAGTTTGTCAGTAAAGGAAAGGAATTGGACTCCAGAGGTGGCCTAAGATGGGAGGGAGGAAAGATGTGTATATCTGAAAGTATAGATTGAAGATTGATGAAGATAACATATAGAAAGAAGATTGAAGATGATGCAGAGGGTAGAGGTATGTGTGGGATAAAGGTCTCTCAGGAATCTGAAAGAGAGATAATGGAATGGTTAAATTTTAGAGGAAAGGACACTTCTTTCATTTGCTACAGGAAAGAATGAGAGGATGAGTTTAACGTGATAGAAATTTATAAAAATGTAGATGAGAGTTAAGTGATGAGACTCAGACAGGTGGCCTTGATCTTCTCAGTAAAATTGCTTGGGGGTTGGAAGAAAGTGATTTGGAAAAGCTCCTGGAGGAAGAAAATTGGTAAGAATAAGAGAATTGCTGAGCATTGCAGAGGGCCCAGTTTGCAGAAAGCATTTTTACTAGGCCAAGTCTTTATAGTTCTGATTGATTTTGTTAAGCTCTGCAAAGAGAAACACAGCTGTAAATTAAGAAGGGTAATCTTCTTCCTGGTTTGCATGTGGAAAAGGCTGTTAGTGATATCAGTCATTCCAATCCCACTGACTCTCATGGATACTAATCAGCATTAATAATGTCCTGGAATATTATAGGCGTGCATATTTTAGCAATATTCTGTCCCTCATCAAACGAATACCATTGTCCAACCCTACAGCTCAAAATGAAATTTATTGTTTATTTTCTTACATGATTTTTATATTTGAGGCATAAGTATTGTAATACCTAACAGGTGGCTGGCATGAAATTTGCTTTTCAGCTTTATTGATACAGTTCCTCTGCATGTTTTGTTTCATGAAATCATGTAATTTATTTTCAGGATCATAAAATAGAAGACTTCATCATCTCCTCACTGTATTCAGTTCTTATCATCAGTTATGAGATGCTGCTTCGATGCCTTGATCAAATTAAAAATATAAAATTTGATCTTTTAATCTGCGATGAAGGACATCGTTTGAAGAACACTTCCATTAAAACAACTACGGCCCTCGTTAACCTGTCTTGTGAGAAGAGAGTAATTCTTACTGGTTAGTTTTCTATGAATTCACTTAATAATCTTTTAGTATAGTAAAATGTTAAGACTGGTAACATGTTCTTGTTAGATTTATATGATGCTTGATGTTATTAAATGGATGTCATACTCAGTACTCCCTATCCAGCTATGATAATTTCAACAGTTAGAGCCATGGAGAGAAAACTCCCTCTAGTGCTCCTGTTCATTGGGAAGACAAATTCTTATATCCCTTCACAAACCTGTCATGGAAGGAAAGAAGGAAGAAGAGAAAGAGGGAGGGAAGAAAAGAAGGAAGTAAAAGAACAAAGGGAGGAAACAAGCATTTATTAAGCACTTACTAGGTGCCAAGCGATCTGAGAGTTGGAATGAATGTTAATAAAACAGTTTCTCGTTACTATTTAAATACTCTTCAAGGCAAAATTTTTTAAAGTGATATTGAAAGTGCCAACATCAAAGTGGCCATTTTGGGTAAAATTTTAATCACTGTTATTTAATAAAGATGAAATAATAGATATTTATTATTTCATGTATATATCTTATCTACTCAATGAACTTCTTAAGGGCAAGAATTATGTCTGTATTGTTGCATCTGGTAGGTGTTCAATAAATGCTTTTTTCAGTACTATGAAGTGGAAAGAAAAGATAATACTTATAAAAAATGTTTAAAACATATTTAATACATATCCTTTTACAGAAAAGAAAATGCTTATTGCACCTATTTCCATATCTTAGTATTTATCAATCCTTAAGAATTTATTAAATATCTACTATATTCTGTATACTTGCTAAGCACCGGGGATATACAGACAAAATTGCAAAGTCCTTGCCCCCAGTGAGTTTAGATTCCATCATTGGAGACAGATAACATATACAGATATAGGAAATGTGATTTTAAGAGGTGTAGATCAGAAATGAGTGCGTTGCAGGCATTGAGGACAAGTGCAAAGACATGGAGATGAGAAATATTTTGCCTTGTATGAGGAAAAATTAGGAGGCTGCTTTGAATTGTAAAGTATATGAAGAGGAACTATGCATAACAAGGCTAGAGAGGTGGACTGGGTCCATGTTGTGAAGGACTTTAAATGCCAAACCATTGAGATTTTAATTGATCTAGGGATAACAGGTAAACACTGGGGTTCATTATGCAAGGAGTGTCATGGTCGGACCTGTGCTTTATGAAAATCACTTTGAAGGCAGAGAGACCAATCAGACTCATGCTTGGTGTACTTCATGAGTTTGTGACAGAAAGAAAACATCCTCTGGTGTGTTGAACCTCTTAAGCTTAATTACATCATCTCAAAATGGACTTATTCCATTTTCTTTTATTGCATTAGAAATATCTCATTCACTAGAACTTCAAATGGGATTTGCCTGTTTTCAAAATGGAAAATTAGTAGACCTATATGTTTGGAATCATTATTCACAAGAGATTGACAATGTTAGTAGCTGAGGAGATTTTTTCATCCCCAGCAATGAGAAGCAGAATAGCAGAAAGGTTAGAAATAGAGAGTTGGGTTCAGAGTCAAGACGATCTGGTCCTGCTTCTGACACATACTGGCTCTGTGACCTTGGGCAAATCACTTCTCATTTCTCGAGGCAAGTATGTGAAACTGTAAGTTACAGAGAAGGTCTTGATCTAAATTGATAATAACAGTTCCTCACTGGGTATTCCCTACATTGATGAAATCACCGAGCAAGCAAAAAACAAATAAACAAACAACCAAAAAAACCCACACCAAAAATCCCAACCAAAGCAGTGCCTGGAAGATATTTCTTTTGGCATGGAGTTTGAAGCCCTAAGTCTTAGGCCCAACTCTTCTATTTACTCTTTGTATGACCTCAGGCATGACATTTCTCTTAAGCCTCTGTTTCTTCAGTTATAGTATGAGATATTATTTGTACTACTTATGGCATAAGTTTGGTTGTGAGCAAACTGGTAAATTATAAAGAGATGCATAAATATAAGCTGCTATTATTATGTCATTACAGTAACTTCCATGACAGTTTGAGTCTCTGCTGTGTGTTAAGTTGAAGGGGTGATTTCATTGGCTTTCAAAGCATTTTATAACCTGTCCAATTCTCCCTTTCCAGCTTTTTACACTTTATTCCCCTCTACATACTCTACAATCCAGAGACACTGGCTGCTGTATTGTTCCTTGCGCACACCACTCCAATCTCCTGACTTCTCGCCTTTTCTCTGACTGTCCCCCCATGCCTGGAATGCTCTCCTCTTTCCCTGTGCTTCCTGGCTTTCCTGGCTTCCGTCACGGCTCAGCTCAGATCCCACCTTCTGCAGGGTCCCTTTTCTTTTCCCTTTCCTCTCCACACTGCTAGTACCTTTTCACTGAGATGACCTTCCTTTTACACTATGTGCATCATCTTGTATGCATACTGTTGTTTTTGCACGTTAGAATGTGAGCTTCCCCGTTAGAATGTGAGCTTCTTGAACGCAGGGTGTATGTCTTTCTTTTTTATCCCTAGTTCTAGGCACAGTGCCTGACACATAGGAAACAACAAATGCTTATTGACTGACTTTAGAAAGTAAAAGATATATCGGCCTGAAATAATTTAGTAATACAATTAAAACCAATTATTATTTTGTACTGACAGGTTAACATTTTTCTCACAAAGTGCTACTACCTAACTCTGATGCCTGTCATGAGATGTGCGGAGATTGATCTATTGATTCATTAGGTTTTCAAAAGAGTGCTCAATTCTACAACGTTACATTTTTTTATTTTTCTGTTTTTCCAGGTACTCCAGTCCAAAATGATTTACAGGAATTTTATGCATTAATTGACTTTGTGAATCCAGGAATACTAGGCTCTTTGTCATCATATAGAAAAATATATGAAGAGCCCATTATTGCATCCCGAGAACCTTCTGCTACTCAGGTATAATATTTTTTAATAAATGATTGTTTTTATAGAATGGTGGGAGATGTCCTAGATTTATTGTAAGGCTAATATTCTAGGTCAGAAGAAAATCACTATAACTCCTTTTTAATAAAAAGTACATTTTCAGCAGTAACTATACATTTGTAGTCTTGTGGTTGGTGGATGGGGGTGAGTTGAGGAGAAAAGGGGGAACATCCATAAAATTTCTTCGATATAATTAAATTTGCCTTAAAAGAACTTAGAATTCAGAGGCTAACTTCTCTTAATTTTGTTGAACTTTTATGAATTCAGGGGCTGATAGAATATCTAGTCTATCCTTTTTTTCCCTCTTGCTAGAGAGCACTTTTTATGATTTAAAACTAAAGATTAAGCATAGATTTTCTAGCCTATATGAGATTAGATTTTTAAACATATATTAGAATATTATAACTGTAGACATTTTGTTTGCATGGTATGTTTTAATTTAAAAAAATAGCATTATTTACTGAATATCTTACAATAACTCCAAAAGTACTGTTAGTTAGCTCAGTGTAGGTCCACTTGCAGTCTCAGATCTTTAACTTGACAAATTGTGCTGGCTCCAAAGAAATTAGTATGATCTATTAGTTCTCTGTGGGTGATATTGACAATCTATATTCTGTTACAGTCTATCAAACTAAGGCCTACTTCTTGAATAATTCGGTTTGTGGATTATAGATTTTATAATGGTCCCTAGACAATGCTAACAGCCAACTAAACAATGAATCATAAAATTATGGCTTTTCATACCTTAATGATTAAGCTAAACGTTTAAAGAGATTTATGTCAGTATTTTCCCTCTGCCTTTCTCCGCCCCCATCTTCCTCTCCTCCACCCCCATTTGTATTACATTTTCCTATATTAACAAAACAGTCAAGTGAAAGCTGGTTGTAACCAGTGGTCACAAGAAAAATTTTTATCTTATAGATTTTTTTTCTGAACACTTTGTTTTAGAAAAGTTCGAATTCTACCCTTTTTTTATCAATAGGAAGAAAAAAAATTGGGAGAGAGAAGAGCAGCTGAACTCACTCACCTTACTGGAGTCTTTATTCTTAGAAGAACACAAGAAGTGATACATAAATATCTTCCACCTAAAATAGAGAGCGTAGTCTTCTGCCGACCAGTTATACTACAGATTGAACTTTATCGGAAACTGTTGGATTCTCAGGCTGTCAGGTTTTGCTTGCAGGGGGTACTAGAAAATAGTCCTCATCTGATTTGTATAGGAGCTCTTAAAAAACTCTGCAACCACCCTTGCCTTCTCTTCAAATCTTTAAAGGTATGTTGCATATGAATTGAAAACTTAGGGTGCTCCTTAGGGGCATGGACCTGATGAATTTAGGAAGCCTGCATGTTACATGGCCCATCCTAAGGTTGGATCTGTGACCGGTCCATGGGATTAAGTCTCAGACCTCCCTGTTATGAGTTGTTTGCTCTTTGAGAAAGTGGAATACTTTCTCAAATAGGCCTCTTGGTCTCACTAATTGGAAGTCACACTGCTCTAGGTTCTAGAAAGTGCATTATTAACAGCTCTGAAAGGTGGTATTGTCATTGCCATTGTGCAAATGAGGAAAATGAGAGTCGAAGCGACTTTCCCAGGGCCCCGGAGCCAGATGGTATTGGAGCTAGGATCTGAAGCCAAAGCAATGTCAGCTTATGGGTGGCAGGTAGTACAGCAGGGTCAGCAAGGCCGCGGTTCCACCCTGCCTGTCTGTCTGGCCCTGGGAAAGTCACACAACTTCTCTTAGTCTCAGTTTGCTCGTCTGTACAATGAGGATAATAGCATCTACCTCACAGGGTTGTTTTGAAGATCAGATGAAATAATGCATGTAGAGTGCTTTGCAAACCTTAAATTAGCTATGTAAATGCTAGCTGCTATTCGTGTGAGGCAAGTAGTTCAATCTTTCCAGAGATTCCGGGGATATTTATAACCTTTTTGTTATAAAATTGGCTTGTATACCAGGGGAAAAAGAAAATCCAGTATGATTGAAAGTAGTAATACTTTCTGTATGCTTATTGAGATAATCCTCCTCTTTCTAGGAGAAAGAATTGGAATGAGTATGATTAACTATGTACTGATAAGGCAATGAAGTTTACTTCCTCAGAAGAGATGCTCCTAGAAGGCAGGAGCTCAAAGCAGTGGCAAAAGAAGGGAGAGGGCATTGGAATGCTTGGATTATGAAGGATAAAGTAGTAGAAGCACAATTCCCCATGCTGTTACTTCTGCCTGAATTCCCTCCTTGTTCCTATCCAGCCTTATTCTTTTTTTTTTTGCAGAGGGGAAAGCAGGGCAGTTGGGGTTAAGTGACTTGCCCAAGGTCACACAGCTAGTAAGTGTGTCAAGTGTCTGAGGCAGATTTGACTTCAGGTCCTCCTGACTCCAGGGCTGGTGCTCTACTCTCTGTGCCACCTAGCTGCCCCTATCCAGCCTTATTCTTGGCTAATCTTTCTTTTGGGACTAAGTAAATAGAATGTGTGTTATTGTCTCCAAAATATGTTCCATTATGCCCTGTCATCTTAGCTCTATTGCTTTTTAAAAAATTTACCGAAGTTTATTTCGATCGATATTTAGTTAATGTGACTTAGTGGAAAGAGCACTACACTTGGAATTCAGAACTCTGACTAGGTTCCTGGTTCTACCACTTACTTATTAGCTGTGTAACTGTGGGAAAATCTTTTAGCCTCATAATGCCTCAGTTTTCCTATTTGTAATGCAAGATTTTTGAAAACAAGAACTATCTAATTAAAAAAAATTATTGATATATTTTGGTTTTGCATTACCTTCATTTCCAAATGCTTCCCACTTTTTCTACCCAACAAACTATTCCTTGTCACAAAGAGAAGGGGAAAACAGCAGTTTAGCAAAAATAACCAATGTATCTTTGAGCCTGACAGTGTATGCCAAGATCCACATCCATAGCTCTCTACCTACCTTTGCAAATGAGGGAGAAAGGTATATTTTCTCATCTCTTCTCCAAGGCTAGGCTTGTTCAGCATGTTTTTTTTCTTTTTTTTTTTAAATTAATTAACTAATGAATTTTTAGTTTTAGTTTACAACATTCAGTTCCTCAAGTTTTTGAGTTTCAACTTTTCACCCTCTCCCTGTTCTCCCTCCCCACCCGAGACGGCATGCGATCTCATATAGGTTCTACATATACCTTCACATAAACATTTTCACAATAGTCAAATTGTAAAGCAGAATTATAACCAATGGAATGAACCACGAGAAAGAAGAAACAAAACAAAAACAAAACAGACAAAAAAAGAGAGCAAATAGTTTGTTTCAAAAAAACTGCATTCAGCTCCACAATTCGTTCTCCAGATGTGAATCGCTTTTTCCATCATGAGTTTTTTGGAGTCGTTTTAGATCATCATGTGATTAATACAGTATGTAGTTTTTTTTTTTTTTTACATTGTTGTCATTGAGTTTTTTTCCTCATTGAACTGTTTCATTTTCATCTTTTTATTCCCAGCTGCTAGAACACATTGATGCTTAATAAATGTTTGTGGAATGGAATTTTAGGATGAGAACCAAATTATTTCTAATCTCTCAGCTCTTTTTTTTCTTTCCGTGTTGAATTAAATGATGTGAACCTAATCACTGTTAAAAATTATTTTGAATAGGAAAAAGAATGTAACTCATCCTCTGATGAATATGAAGAATATAACTTTTCTGAAGGCTTGATAGATGCCTATCCTGTGGATTACAGCCCAATCACATTTTCTGAGACAGATTCAGGAAAACTGCAGGTCTTGATAAAGCTGTTAGCAGTTATCTGTGAACTCAGACCTTCTGAAAAGTAAGGCCAATTTTGTAAGCTATCTTTCAATGCTTATGGTATTTAGGTTTCTCAGATGTGATTTCTTTAAAAAAAAATTAAAATATGATAGAATAGATACTCAGTTTTGGGTAATGATACCTCTCAACAACTTCCTTAGGCATAAAACCATAAATAGGGGTTTGAGTTTCGAATTAGGGGTCAGTACAATGTGTAAGACATATTTTAAAGACAGTTTTGGGCTTTTCTTTGGGCCTAACACAATGACTTGGATATAGTAGACACTTAATAAATGTTTGTTGAATTGAATTTCAGCAACAAAGTATAACTATGAATACCAACTAATTAGTCGTGAAATATATGTGTGATAACATGAAATCATTGATTTATCAGCTATTGTGGGTATTATCATAGGATCCATTACTCAATTTCCTTGAAATTTGCTGAATCATTTGACATTTCTGAATTTGCGGTTTCCTTTTCTATAACATAAAAATAAATAATATGGTATTTTGTAAAAACAAAGCTTGAATGTTAAGACAAAAAGAATTTGCCACTCTAGCCCTGGAGTCCTTGCTATATTAATTTATGGTTGCCTCAGTCCTCTGTTATATCTGAGCCCCAGCTATGCTTCCCTTCATGTCCACTGCTGCAGGCATTCTCCAGTTATATCACTGCTACTGGAAAAGGTGGTCTGGCTTACTTATTTCTCTATAGCTCTACTTACTACCTTCATAATTCTCTATTTTGTAGGTGTCCTTTTAAAGTATATTTTTATTTTGAATTTAATATTTGACATCCCCTGCTAATGTACAAATGACTGCGTTAACTATAATTGTCGAAAATTACTACTTCAGGGGCAACTAGGTGGCGCAGTGAAAAGAGCACTGGTCCTGGAGTCAGGAGGACCTGAGGTCAGATCTGCCTCAGACACTCGACACATTAGCTGTGTGACCTTGGGCAAGTCACTTAACCCCAATTGCCCTGCCTTCCCCCCTGCAAAAAAAAATAAAAATAAAATTACTACTTCACTTGAATGAGCAAATATTTATTAGTTCCTACTCTATGCAAGGTACTCAGCTAAGTGCCAAGGTTTCAAGGAAAAAAGCAAAATTGCTCTTGCCCCTTGAGGAATTTATGTTCTCCTGGAGGTACCTTGCAAATGTTGATAATATGCTAAATGAGGTAAATATTTCTTAGTCTTCTTTCTAATTCTTCAGTTCAAGCTATTATACTAGCATGTGCTAGTATACTAATATAATAATGTACTATATAATAAATAGTATTAGCTATTAGTTCTATAATACTAAACTAATACTAACATACTATTATATAAGCATATACTGATTATAAAAATGTAATCTCAGTGATACATTTTATGAATCTCATTGAGATTAAATTTTTTATTTGTAAAAGCACCAAACTCATTATAACTTGTTCTGTATATAGCAACTGATATGGTAATATCACAATATAGTAAAAGAAGTTAAGGTGTAAGAGGCCTTTCTCTCTGTCTGACAGGGTGGTGCTGGTATCTAATTATACACAAACTCTAAATATGTTACAAGAGGTCTGTAAGCGTCATGGATACAGTTGTTCAAGACTTGATGGACAAACTCCAGTTGCACAGAGGCAGCAAATTGTTGATGGATTCAACAGCAAACACTCTTCAGATTTTGTCTTCTTGTTAAGTTCAAAGGCTGGTGGTGTGGGACTGAACCTTATTGGAGGTTCTCATTTAATTTTGTATGATATTGATTGGAATCCAGCTACTGATATCCAGGTAGGAAAACTTTGTATGTAAAAAAAAATTCAAAGCATTTTGGGTCCTACTTTTTATTATGTATTTTTGGGTTGGGGACATAGAGCTTGTATTCTGTTTTTGTTTTTGTTTTTTTTGAGCTCGTATTCTGAAATGGTTCTAGGAATGAGTATGGACAAGCATAGTACCATTAGTATCTTCTCTAGATATGAAAAAGTATCTGCTTGTAGACTGGGGGACAGCAGATGTATGAGAAACTGCTGGTTGGGCCAATTCCGAGCCGCTCCTCACCCTTGAAGATTCCTCGAAGACATTCACTCCCCTTAAGGGATTGTTTGGAATTACTTGGACTGGGAGTAGACCTGTCACAGCAGCTATGGATCCCTGAAGGTCTGTCTGTCCAGATCTGCGTCCCCATGCTCTAGTGCAGGTGGGGTGGGTCCTTTTGTACTATATAGAGCCAACATAAGGCTAACACCACACCATAGATGATACTCAATATGGCATTAATATTTTGATTTCTTTGTGAAGAGAAACAAAAATGTGACACTGGCATACTTGGGAGGATGCCCAATCATCATGAGGCAGCTAGGTTGTGTAGTGGATAGAATACTGAGCCTAGAGTCAGGAAGACCTGAGTTCAGATATGGCCTCAGACACTCTGTGATGTTGGGCAAGTCACTTAACCTCTGTGACGTATAAAAAGTTGAAGAGACATAAATTCTGGGTAATTCATTATTTCATTAATCGTGCTAATGATAATAAAAGGGTTCAATGATATTCAAGTTCTGAGGGGCTCTGGATGTGACTGATCACTCGGTCCAAGACAGGGAGACTTACTTATACCCATATCACCCCGTCTAGGGTAATTAGACAAAAAGATCTTCCCCTTCTGCCCAAACCTGCCTGAGTGGGACACAGTGGACCAGAGTTCACCTTAGATTAAATTCTTAAGGTTCTCTAGTTGGGCGGGGTCTCCCACCCAGGATCAAAAGGCTCGTATCCTAGGGATTTGGGTCATCTCATCCATCAAGAATGCCCTTCATAATAACCTGGAAAGACCTACGTGATCTGATGCTGAGTGAGGGGAGCAGAACCGGGAGAACACTGTACACAACTACAGTCATACTGCTTCTGTGATGACTAATTTTGATAGATTTGGCTCTTCTCAGTAATACAAGGTTCAAAGACAGCTCCAAAGGACTCATGATGGAAAGAGCTATCTACATCCAGAGAAAGAACTACAGAGTCTGAATGCAGATCGAGGCAAACTATTTGCTTTTTTTGTTTTTTTGGTTTTGTTTTTTCTTTCTCATGATTCATTCCATTGGTTATAATTCTTCTTTACAACTTGACTATTATGAAAATAAGTTTAATGAGAAGGTATGTAGAACATGTATCGGATTCCATACTGTCTTGGGGGGGAGGGGGAAAGGAAGGGATGGGAAGAAAATTTGGAACTCAAAAATTTGTGGAACTGAGTGCTGTAAATTAAAAATAAAAAATCTAATTTAAAAAATGATAGCAGTAGGTAATTAAACACTGAATGAATTCCTCAAAAAAAAAAAATGTCCTTCAGAGATTGAACAACCTATAGGCTTCTGAAAAAATCCTGGTCCTAATTCAATAATTAGTTATTAATGTAAGAGAGAAATAATCATTTCTCTCATCTCCTTTGGTCTCAGTTGCCATAACTGTTAAATGGGGGTGATAATAATATCCCACAGGGTTGTTAGAATCAAATGAGATAATATTTGTAAAGTGCTTATCCTCAGTGCCTGGTACATAGTAGGTTCTATATAAATGCTTATTGCTTTCCCTTTTACCTTCTCCCTTTTCTCCTTCCCCATTTCCCCTTCTCCAATTATTGACTTTGATGTCTGCAAATATAATTCAAGATTCCTAGATTAATGTACCATTCTGTAGGTTACATTAGTTTTGATACTGTTTTCGATAGGCAATGGCTAGAGTATGGCGAGATGGTCAGAAACATCCTGTGCATATCTACAGACTTCTCACGACAGGTACTAATTTAATCCTAATTCTAACTCATATGTCTCTTTTGATTTTGTCCCTCAGTGTGTCCAAAATATCATGTCAGTTTTGTATAATTAAAAATAACTTACTTTTCTTTTGTAATATTTTTTAATGTCAAGAATTCTTTTAAACTAGCATGCTAACAACATGTACTTTGTTTTTTAAAAGTACCAGGATTTGAGGTAATTATAATGAATATTTCCTGTCTAGGCACAATTGAAGAAAAGATTTATCAGAGACAGATAAGTAAGCAAGGTCTTTCTGGGGCAGTTGTAGACCTGACCAAGACATCTGAACATATCCAGTTTTCAGTGGAAGAACTTAAAAATTTGTTCACCTTTCATGAAGATTCAGATTGTGTTACTCATGATCTGCTGGATTGTGAGTGTATGGGAAGGAAAGACCATCAAGGTTAGTTTTATTTCTATAACTGAAGTAAAGTTCATTCATCTATTTTTCAGTGGTAGATTAAGAAAACTAACTCTTTCAGGTATTGTATTGTTGGGTTTTCTCATTTTACAAGCTACTGCCAGAAGGTGGAGCTGAGAAAAATGTAATTCTTTGACCCTTAGTAATCACCTAAATTAATTTAGTTTTATCTTTGAATTGATTATGGAAATATAAACAAAATGGCTTAGGAAGGATTTTAAATCCTGTTGTAATAGCTCTATTCAAAAGTAACAAAGTGTGTAGTCTTATAGAGCATACATTTGTAGCCCCCCGAGTCAGTAGGAACCTTTAATGTGGTGCGTAATGAAGATATGGTTTCAGTGACTATACATTTCAACTAGTTCAATGTATCTCATGGATAAAGAATACTTTTATCAAAAGTCAGATTATTGTTTATCATTATATTTATTGTTTGATTTATCATTGGAATTTCTGAATTCTTTTAATTTTTTCACTATGGTTATATAGAATTTTCATAAAAATAAATTTTAAATTAATGATCACATAGAGAATCATCATTACATTAGCAGAACTCTCTCCTTCCTAAATGAGATCAGTGCCTGGCTCATATGTCTTCTCTTCTCCAACTCTTGCCCTCATACTAGCGGACTTCAGCATACATATTGATACTTTATCAAACATCCTAAACTCACATTTCCCTTACTTATTTCCCATGACCTACTCTTCCATCCCCCCCACAACTAAACACAGAGATGGTCGTATCCTCGATCTTGTCATATCCTCGATCTTGTCATATCCTCGATCTTGTCGTCGCCTACAAGTGTTCCATATCCCTATTCATGAACTCTGAAATTTCTTTATCTCATAATCTATTGTCATTCTACTTCTTCTGCCTTGCAACTGCTGACAGTTGTTTATCTGTTCTTTATTTTCAGTGACCTCCTGTCCTTCTACCCTTCAGTTCTTTCCCAGGCCATCACCCTTGCATTGGCTACACTTTTTTCTCTTCCCTATCCTGACTACTTAGTGAATCAGTTTAGCTCTATGTTGTCATCTCCTTTTAAGTCTCTTGCCCATTTATCCTATCAAAGATTTTACCTTGGATTACTTCTACCATTCCCTGCCTTTGCTCCTACTCACATGCTGCTGAAGGGAACTCAATTAAATCACAAGACCATTCTGACCAGTTCCGCTACAAGCTTATGATACATAATCTGAGCTGGACCCTCACCACAACAAAGCAATCCTTTTATTGCTATTATTTATTTATTTATTCCAAATTGATTCACTATTCCATTCACCACAATGGCTTTTCCAAGCTTTTTCAACCTTCCTCCTATGGTTCTCTTCCCCCCATCCTCTCAGCTGAGGATCTTGCTTTGTATTTCACTGAAAAAATTGAAGCCCTTTGCCAAGGGCTCTTTCTTTTTCCTTTCTTCTCATCTCATGTCACTCAAATGCCTTCTCCAGTTATCTTCCTTTACCACTGCTGCTTCATGTGAGAATGTGACCTTTCTCCGTGCTAAGGCAACCCCGTTCACTCTCATCTGTGCCATCAGATTGGCCCTTTATCTCTTCCATCTCCCACTTTTATGCCTTTGTTGCTGACAGTTCAGTCATTTCAGTTCTGTCCGACTCTTTGTGACTCTTTGGCAAAGATACTGGAGTGGTTTGCCTTTTTTTTGCTTTTTAATCACTTCACACCTGGAGTGTTGCAACAGCTTTCTGGTTAGTATGCCTGCCTCAAGTCTCTTCCCACTCTAGTCCATCCTCTACTCAGCTGTTAAATAGATCTTCCAGTGCAGGTCTGACCTTTTCACTTCTATTTAATAAGCTATGGTGGTTTCCTATTGCCTTCAAGATCAAATATGACATCCTCTGTTTGGCTTATAAAGCTGTCCCCTTCCTGCTTTTCAAGTCTTTTTTATTCCTTGCCTCCATGTATTCTGTAAGCCAGTGATAATTGGCCTCCTTGCTCATCCTTTAAGACACCTGTCTCCAGACTGGGCATTTTCACTGGCCGTCTCCTATGCCTGCAGTACTTTCACTTGTCATCTCCTCCTTTTGGCTTTCCTGGCTCCTTTCAAGTCTCATTTAAAGTCCCATCTTCTATAAGAAGGCTTTACCAGTCCTTCTCAATCTTAGTATGCTCCTGCTGGCATTTCCCCCAATTTGTCTTCTGTATAGCTTGTTTGTATATATTTGTTTTTTGTCTCTCCCATCAGATTGTGAACTTCCTGAGATCAAGGACTGTTTTTTGCCTTTCTTTGTATCCTCAGTTCTTAGCATAGTGCCTAACACATAGTAAATTCTTAGTAAATACTTATTGACTGATAAAAAAGAATATTATAAAATATTATGGAATATTATTATGCTATAAGAAATGAGGAAAGAGACAGTTTCATAGAAACCTGAGAAGACGTGTATGAACCGATGGAGAATGAGGTGAGCAGAACCAGGAGAACAATTTATACAGTAACAACACTATTGTAAAAACAAACAACTTTGAATGATTTACGAACTCTGATCAATGCAATGACCAACTACAGTTCCAAGGGGACTTGTGATGAAACATGTTGCTTACTTCCTGATAGACTCAGAGTGTAGATCAAATCATTTTTTTGGACTTTGCCAATATGGGAATTTATTTTGTTTGATTATATATTTTAGTAACAGAGGTTTTGTTTTTCTTGCTTTCTCATTGGAGGGGTTGGGGAAAGTGGAAAATAAAATAAGATTTAATTAGAAAACAAAATATTAATACAAACTGAAACTTTTCTGATTCTTTTACTCATTTCAGCCGAATCTTTGGAAGCTGTCCATACATACAGAAATTGTCAGCTTGGCCCAAATCACCATATGCCTGACTCCAAAAAACCTCTTTCCATGTCACAGTTGAAACAATGGAAACACTTCTCTGGGAAGCATCAGAATATTAATGATCCCTTTCTTGACAGAGTTAAAGAAAATGTTTCATTCATTTTTCAAAATGTAACCAATCTAGGCCCTCTAATATAAAAAAGAGTTATTTATGTTGAGAACAAAGAGTATGGACAACTATCTTATGTAATTCTATAAGACTAAAATGTGTTTTGTTATAATAGAAAAATGTGAAGATTTAAATAAAATTATGTATACAGTTTTGTCGCAATAGTCATAATTTATTAAAATGTTTAATATTTTATCATATGTTCTTATTAAATGGATGTTCTAAACTTTTAAAACTAACAATTTAGAGAAAAGCTTTATGTTTCATATAATTATTGATTCATTCCATATTCAATAAATGTTGTCAGATGCCTACTAAGTACTGTGTTTAACACCAAAGTAGAACAATACATTTATATAGCATTTCATATGCATCTTGAAACAATTTGAGAATATAATAAAATTCAGTAATAAAATTGAGTAGTTAATTATGTAGTTAAGCTCTATAGCACAAATTATGTGTATATAGGCTAAAGCAGGACAAAATAAGAGAGGTCTATAAAATGTAAGAGTGGAAAAAGAAACCATAATTCTCTACCCCCAGCTTGTTGAATGATAATATAAATATTTCTAATTAAATACTATATTTATATGTATAGCATAATTGATTTTGTATTTTTGGAATCCACCATTAAATCTCTTTAATACTAGGTTGTATATTTATGTGTAATTGTAAAGAATGTGTGACCACCTATATTGACCTGCAAAGCTTCTGCTAATATATTCACTACCTACTTTTGATTATTTCATCTTCCTATATAAATTAGAGTATTACTTTCTTACTTCTCCCATTCTATGACTTATTTAAACTTTCCTCCTTTGAAGTATACATACATCATCGCTATTTAAAAAAAAAACCCAAGAAACAAAACCATAATGAAACCTACCTCTTCTTACTACTTCTAGCTTCTCTTTCTCTGTTTCTTTATGCTGCCAAATTTAATTTTAATTTCCATTTTTTTTGCTACTATCCTTAACTTACAGTTTACCTTCTGTTCACACTAGTTTTCTGATGTTGTACTCTTGAAGGTTATCATTAATAGTTCTATCAAGTTCAGTGGCCATTTCTGTTCTCCATTCTCCTATCTTCTCCTTGTTAAAAGGAAGAGATAAGTTTTCAACCACTCCTTTTCAATTTCCTTTTCTGTATCTTCAGGGTATTCTTGTGGGGTATCTTGGGCCCTCTTCTCTTTTCCCTCTATGCTACTTAATTTGGTGACTTAATTTGGTGATCGCATCAGTTCCCATGGATTATCATTTCTGCTGACAGTTCTCATATCTACCTTTTCTGCCCTAACCTTTCTGCTGACTTTCAATCTTGTATCTTCAGGAGGTGGAGTCAAGGCAGGGACTGACCAGAGCTCTTTCCCAAACCTTCCAAATACCTTTAAAAAATTACTAAACAAATTCTAGAGCAGCAGAACCCACAAAAAATGGAGTGAAACAAATTTCTAGCCCAATACAACTTGGAAGATTGGCAGGAAAGGTCTGTTGCAGAAAGGAATACAGTCTAGCGCAGGCCATGCCAGTACAGTCTGGGTCCCAGCAAACCAGGAGCACGCCTTGGGGCAACTGAATCAGTGGCAGCAGGGGCGGTTTCCAGACCTGTCAGCCCACAGACACCAAAGACAACTTAGAAGTTCAGCCCAAAGAGGCTGTCGCAGCTGGGTGAGAGTAGAGCACAATCTAGCACAGGCTGCACCAGTATTGCCCCGGCCCCAGGAAACCAAGAGCAGGTGTTGGGAGTGATGGAATTAGCAGTGGAATGGCAATGGCTGCTTCCAGAGCTCTCAGCCCACAGGTGGCAAGGGGGTTGAACAACTGGTCAGAAAAAGATTACAGGAGTCTTTTTACTAACGCTGAAGCAGGACTCTGTTTCTTTGCCCATACTTGGATCCAGATCATAGTCCTTGGTGGCAGTCCAAGGGCAAAGAGGAGCACTAGCACACCAGAACTTGCAGCCACAGTGGAGGGGGGACCCTTCCCACAGTTCTAGGGCAGAAAAGAATGCTTGTAGTCTCTCGTAGACCAGAGCACAGGCTAGGAGAGTAATAAACACTCTCCTTACATACTTTAGAAGAACTGAAAACTTACAAGTCCCTAGAAATATCTCTGAAAACAGCTGCACAAAACACCCTGGAAGCTTGGGACAGTGCACCCTCCACCCTGGAAGGAGAGCTCTACTTTAACAAACAGGTAAAAGTCAAGTAATAGGCTGGGAAAATGAGCAAACTACAGAAAAAAACTGACTATAGAAAGTTACTATGGTGACAAGGAAGATCAAAATACACTCTAAGAAGAAGACAACAAAGTCAAAGAGCCTACATCCAAAGCCTCCCAAGAAAAATATGAATTGATCTCAGGCCATGGAAGAGCTCAAAAAGGATTTTAAAAATCAAGTAAGAGAGGTAGAAGAAAAATTGGGAAGAGAAATGAGAGTGATGCAAGAAAATCATGAAAAATGAGTTAACAGCTTGGTAAAGGAGACACAAAAAAATACTAAAGAAAATAACACCTTAAAAAACAGATTAGGCCAAATGGTAAAAGAGCTCCAAAAAGCCAATGAGGAGAAGAATGCCTTAAAAAGCAGAATTGCCAAATGGAAAAGGAGGTCCAAAGGCTCACTGAAGAAAATAATTCCTTAAAAATTAGAATGGAGCAAATGGAAGCTAATGACTTCATGAGAAATCAAGAAACAATAAAACAAAACCAATCTTGTATCTTTGGCTGCCTTTCTGGTAGCTTGAACTAGATAGTCAGTAGACATCTTATACTCATATGTCCAAAATGGAACTCGATTAACCTTCCCCCTCAAACTTTCCCACTCACCTGCCTTCCCTGTTACTGTAGAGGGCAATACCATCCCCACAGCTTCTCAGAACCTCGACCTAGGAGTCATCCTGTATTCCTCACTCACCACCACTACCGCTCCCCCCACCCCCCATCCAAGTTGTTGCTAAGGCTTGTCAATTTCACCTTTCCCACATCTCTCCAATATGCCTCCTCTCCTCTGACACTGCTACCACTCTGGTGCAAGCCCTTCTCACCTCATAGCTGAATTATTTTAAAAGCCTGCTGAAGTGTCTGTCTGACTCAGGTGTCTCTGCTCTCCAGTCCTCCATTCAGCCTCCAAAAATGTATTTCCTAAAGCACAGGACTGACTATCAATCCTGTACTCAATAAACTCCAGTGGCATCCTGCCACCTCCATCGTCAAACAAAATCCTCTGGTGTTCAGAGCCTGTTTGATTAAGCTAGGTTAGGTTATTAACCCTGCAACCACATTATTTAACAATTCCTACTACACAGTGACAAAGACAGACACAGACACACAGAGGCAACACCTGTTCAGAGGAACACCGCCGACCAAGGTTTCTCCAAGCTGGAGAATCTCTCTTTTCTACAGATGTAGTGATAACAAAGGACACACACACAGCGTACAATATACACTTCACGTTCAGCACCTGCACCAAGGCCTTTCCAAAGCTGGGGAGCCCCTTTACAGTTACCTTTACAGCTCCTCCAGGCAAAGCGTCTTTTCCGTGGGTGAGGTTCTAATATGCCTGTCCCATGTGGTGACTTGTAGGATGGTGAACAAAGAAAGTTTTTCCTGCCAGAGAGCGGAGCCATTCCCCCCCCCCCCCCCCCCATTCCTAAGAACTGGCCAGGTTAATGTTTCTCCAACCAACGGGAGAGGAGTTATTTCCTATCCTTTGTCTTAAGAGTTTCCTGTTCTTTGTTCAGGCCTGTCAGTCTCCAAGTGGTAGAGTCCAAAGGTTTGTTAAAGGGGTCAGGGAGCTTGACACTCTGGGCATTTTCTCTAGTAGTCTCCCATGCCTTGTATGCTCTCCTTCGTCATCTCTGCCTCCTGGCTTCCCTCACTTCTTTTAAATCTCAACTAAAATTCCATCTTCTATAGGAAGCATTTCTCAACCCTTCTTAATGTCTTCCCTCTTAATTATTTCTCGCTTATGCTGTATATAGAGTGTTTGTATATATTTGTTTGTTGTCTGCCTTGTTAAATTGTGAGCTTCTTGAGGGCAGGACTGTCTTTTGCCTTTTTGTATCCCCAGCACTTAACACATAATAAGTGCTTAATAAGTGTTTATTGACTGACTGAAACTCCTCCTTTGGTTTCGATAACACTAATGACTGTTTCCCTTCCCTTACTTCTCTATTTCTGTGTTTGCATTTCAAGTTTTCATCCTCTTCTCACCTCCTTTGTCTCTTGAATTCATACTTCATCTTTTCTACCTTTCTAAGATGACCTTTTCAAAGCTTCAGTGGTCTGATTTCTATGATGATGACAAAGCTGAATTCATTGTGTTTCCCCTTAAACCCTCCACTCCTCCTATCATCCCTTTTAATGTCTGAGGGCAACACAATCCTGTGGCTTGCAACCTGAGTGCCATCCTTGACTTCTCACTGTTTTTCACTCCTCATCCCACCCTCCCTCATATCCAATCTGTTGCCAAATTCTGTCTTTTTCACCTTTTCAACATCTTTTGAATACACTTCCATCTCTCATTGCTCTGGTGCAGACCCTCATTACCTATGCCTGGACTATTGCAAAAGCCTGTTGGTGGGTTTGATTGCCTCAAGTTGCTCACTACTCCAATCCATCCTTCATTCAACCACTACAGTGCTTTTCTTAAAGGGCAGGTTCAACCTTGACACCTCCCTAACTCACTAAACTCCTGTGGCTTCCTGTCACTGCCAGGATCAAATACAAAATCCTCTGCTTGGGGTTCAAGGCTCTTCATAACCTAGCCACAAGTGCCCACCTCCCTATCCCCACACACAATTTTCCAGCCCTCTTACATCTCACTTCTGCTTCATATTCTTTGATCTAGTGACACTGGCCTCCCTGTTGTTCCTCAAACAGGACGCTGCATCTCCAGACTCAGGGAATTTTCTCTGGTTGTTCCCTATACCTGGAATACCTTCACTTCTCATCTCAGCCTACTGGCTTCTTTTGCTTCCTTCAAGTCTCAACTAAAATCCCATTTCCTACTGGAAGTTTTTTCCAATGCCTCTTAATTCTAGTGCTTTCCCTCTCAATTATTTCCTGTTTTTCCTGTATACAACTTGTTCCTACATATTTATTTACTTGTAGTCTCTCTCATTAAATTGTGAACTCCTTGAGGGCAGGAACTGTCTTTTGCCTCTTTTTGTATCTTTAGTACTTAACACAGTGCTTGACATGTAGGGTGCTTAATAAATGTTAATCGTTTGATTGATTACCCAATCTGTATCTTTAATTCTCTATTTTTAATTAGATGCTATTTCAGTGCTTTTCTGGATCCATTATCTCATCAGAATGTGATTCTTAGCATCTTTCTGCTTTTCTCTCACTGTACAATTATGACTGCAAAACTGGGAGAGAACTGAGAGCTACTTTGTAGCATGTATTCTTTCATGAACAAAGAATGTACCTCCTAGCTGTCAGCCCACATGTGACAAGCTATTTTGTACCCACCTAGCCTAGTTTTTGGAAATCAGGCACAGTATTCACTTGAAGTGTAATAAATGCATAGATACTTAGGCTATTTAATCAGTGACTATCCTGATGGTAAAAATGGCACTCTAGTAGATAGAAATACCTGTTTTCACTAAGTTAGCTAGGTTGATTTGCTAGAACTGATAGCAGAAATCTGACTATTAAGGTCTAGAGGTAAATTTTATATATTTTGGTAACCACTTCATCATTCCTTGTCAGATTTTTTTAGTCAGATAAAAATTGTGGTACTTGTGGGAACTTTATGCTCAAAAAAAATGAATACAAGATATGGCTCTAGAAAAATGATAACTTCTGTCAGCCTTGGTGTTCCAGCAATGATAATTAAAATCTAGGTTATTGCTATTGTTTATCAGAAATATATTTTACTTTAAAAGGAATGTCTAATCCATGGTTTCTGTGATCCGTTGAAAAAATTGTGGCAACCTTAACTCTTGAGGCTTCCCTGGGAGTTACTTCTCAAGGTAGACTCCATTTTCTAAAAAAACAAGGTACCAGAACACATTTTTCTTCTGTGTTAGAATGATTTGCAAATCATCTTGTCTGAGTTTCTTCCCTCTAGAAGAGGGGAATTGGAGAGGATAAAAAACTAAATGTGACTGTATTAGGCAAAATTTTAATACCAGAAACTGACATATTGATAATGAAGAGGAAGTATGACAGTGTAATCAATGAGTGAGTCTCCCAAGATTTGAATTTTTCCAATGAGGTATTTTATGTTTTCTGCTATTTTTTCATTCTTTTGATTTTGTTTGACTGATTCTTGATGTCTCATAGTCATCAGCTTCCACTTGCCCAATTCTAATTTTTAACAAATTGTTTTCTTCAGTTAGCTTTTGTAACCTCCTCCATTTGACCAGTTCTGTTTTTTAAGGAGTTGTTTTCTTTAGTATACTTTTTTTTTCCATTTTGTTAATTGTATTTTTAAAGGAACTGTTCAGTTTTTCTTCTACTTCTCTTACTTGACTTGTAAAACCTTTCTTAAGCTCTTCCAAGAAGGCTTTTTGGTTTTGAGACGAGGTCATATTCCCCTTTGAGGTTTTGGATGTGGGTATATTGACAGTGCCCTCTCCTGAATTTGTTTTTTGTTCTTCCTTGTCACCAAGATACTTCTCTGTGGTCATTGTTTTTCTTTGTTGCTTCTTGCTCATGTTGTTTGCCTTTTTTCTGGCTTTTAAAGTTGATCTCTGCTTTTGGGGCACAGGGGACACTGTTCCAGGCTTCTTGTGCTGGGAGCTGGGGACCTGGTTACTTGGTTTGCTAAGGTGGGGCTTGCCGCCAGCTTGCTGGGAGGCCTTCCATTTTATACTGGTCCCTTTCAGCCACAGCAAGAGAGACCTTTCCTGTTAATCTCCCTGGCTTCCCGAGCTAAAAGACTGCTGCCCCTCGTCTTTCTGCTGGCTCTACTATTTCAGGGTTTTTCCTGGGGCAATATTATCTGGGTTTTTCGAGGTCGATAAGGGAGGGTGAGAGCAACTTATTGCTTACTCAGCAATCTTGGCTCCCAGAAGTCAGAATAAGTGACTTTTAAACATTCCATCTGTGGATTAACAGCTCCAGGAGCAGCTGCTGCTGCCGCTGATTCACCCAAGATTTGAATTTTTAATCCCAGGTCTAAGTACTTACTATGTAAGTTGGCTAGCCATTGACCTGGAGTCTTTCACCAATCATAATATATCTTCTTAAGGCCAAGGACTGTTCTATTTATGTCTTTGTATGTCCAGTGCCTGTCACACTTCCTGGCACACAGTGGGTGTTTAATAAGTGCTTCGTTGTTGATTTGTAACATTTACTTACTACCATTCAGAAGTTTATAATCCTTGAAGTCCTACATAAACATGATTCCCTATGGCATGGTATAAGATAGTAAATTTATTGAGAGCATTAACAAGGTGAGTTGTTAACAGGAAAGAGTAAAAATCTTTTTTCTATATATAGGCTCAGGGGTGGGGAACCTTCAGCCTCAAGTCCACATTGTTGAGGGGGAAAAACCCAGGGATTCAGGAATCAAATTGGTTTTACCCATCCTTAGGGACTCTTAACCGCTAAGGAAGGGATCCTGAGGGTGGAACACCTTTACAGAATCTAACTGCTTAAGATCTTCCCAGTACTGGAGATGGTTGGTGCTGTCCGGAATGAATTCACCATCTCAAACATTCTTTAAGTCAAGGTGGCAAAGATTTGTTATGCTTTACAGCAGGCAGAGTTCTTAGGGAACCTGCAACCTTACAGGGCTACAGGGGAAGTTTAAACACGAGATTTGGGGGTGAAACATGTTAATTAGGTGTTTTGGGGTGGGATTAGGGAGTGGTTAAGGGGTGGTCAGTTCTTAAAGTAACATGCACTTTTTGTATCTATTGTGCAGGTATCTTAACCAGAGTTCACTGGGAAATAGCCCAAGGGGGAGGCTACCTAGGAGTGTGGTTTTGACTGTGAAACTTCACTAAGTCAGCTAGCAGTCACAGCTAACTGGGAATGTCCAGATGACTTCCACCAAATGTCTTGTTAGACAAGATGAATGTAAGGGAGTATACATTTGGCTACGTCTAGGATACATATCAGGAAGGTCAGTAAGTAGTAAATATTGTTATGTCCCAGTGCACAGCCAATTAGCAATACACAGGGAGTCCAAACTAATAAATTCTATAGGTGCAGCTGGCCGCAGTATCAGGAGGAAAGATAAATGTTTTGCTAAGTCATGCTGCCCTTGAACTGGAGAGATGTGATTTTATAACTGGGGTCCAGGCACAAGCACTCAAGCACAGACTAGGAAGAAATGTGATGTTACAATTAGGGTCCAAGCACAGGCACCCCATCAACATGTGGCCCTCTAGGTCCTCAAGTGCAGCCCGGTGACCGAATCCAAACTTTGGATCCAAACACCTGCACGACTAGACCAAGTTGCCCTCTTCCTAAGAGGAGAAATATTTTACACTTTACTGAAGCCATCCTGTAAACAAGCCTATCTACCGGGTGGTTTACTTCTCAGTAGCATTCCACATTAATGATCTACTATAGGTAAGAAACTGTTTAATCTTCAAAGACCTTAGTTCCTGGTTTCCTTTCTCTGTTTTTCTTTTTTGATTGATAAATAGTTGTTTCCTCTGAGCCAAACAACCTGGGACAAAACCCACATTCAATTAATGTTGTTTGATAAGCCCTGTGCACAGGACCCAGTCTCATATTGTCAGAAGTGTTTATTAAACATTTCTCTGTGCATGGTACTATGCTTTTCAACAAATAATCCAGAATAAGTGCGTATAGTCGCTAGCCCAGGGAGCTTATGGATGTTTCCCTTTTTTCCTTAATCTGATAAGGGCTGACCACCTATCAAACAAAAACCTATCCAAGTGATGGGTGGTAATTTAGTGTCATATACTTAATTCGTTTCAAGTTATAAAAATATACTAATCACATTTTGTGAAAGTGCTCTCCTCTTAAATAACAATGTGAAAAAAATTTTTATCGGGAATTTCATTAAGACTGATTCATTAAATGTGACTTTAAAAAGAGAGCACATGTAAGAAATGATGAGCATGAGGACTTCAGAAAAACCTGGAAAGACTTATACGAGCTGATGTTGAGTGAGAGGAGCAGAACCAGGAGACCATTGTACACAGTTGCAGCCACATTGTGCAATGACTAACTTTGGTAGACTTGGCTCTTCTGAGCAATGCAAGGTTCTAAGACAACTCCAAAAGGCTCATGATGGAAAATGCTATCCACATCCAGAGAAAGAATTGCAGAGTCTGAATGCAGATCAAAGCACAATATTTGCTCTCTCTTTTTTTTTTTTGTTCTTCTTTCTTGTGGTTCATTCCATTGGTTATAATTCTTCTTTGCAACATGACTAATGCGAAAAATATGTTTAATGTGAATGTATATGTAGAGCCTATATCACATTGCATGCTGTCTTGAGGAGGGGGAGAAAATTTGGAACTCAGAACTTGTGGAACTGAATGTTGTAAACTAAAAATATTTTTTTTTTTTTAAAAAGGAGCACAGCTGAAATACAGATTCCATTTTCCCATGCTAGCAAAACACCTTCCAGGGTGTTTTTCCATTGGATGGATGTTTCCAATGGATAAATGTTTATCCATTTAAAAGTATATGTGTTCAAAGAACTGGCAGTCAACTAGTATTTATTAAGCATCTACTATGTGCCAGGCACTGTGCCAAGAGCTGGAACAAATGAAAAACTTTATGGCATTTCAATTCAATGAAATAAACATGTATTAAGTATCTGCTATGTTCCAGGCACTGTGCTAGGCCAAGGCCAAACTTTAAGTAGCCTCTACTCTTGAGGAGTTTATGTTCTATCAGAGGAAACATTTCTATGTAGCAATGAGCGGGTGGAGTGGAGACCAGGGCTGTTCAGCCAGTCCTCTTTCCCCCACCTGAGGTGTTCACAGAGGATTAGTAGTTCTGGTGCAAGGGCTACCGAGCCTTTTCAGGGCTGCTTATCCGTCTTTGCTATCCACCTGTCACCTGACTCTCACCTGTGACTCCAAGAAGACCAAGCATGTGCGGTAGTCACATTCTGAAAAAAACTGTCTCAGAAGATGACATCATTGTTCCTCTGAAAATGAAGGACAAATGACAACAAGATTCCTCCCACCTTAGAATTCCCTCTATTTTTAGCCCCCAGCCAGAAGAAGCACTCTGGCAGAACACTTGAGTGTTTTTGAATATCTGCCTCTCTCATTTATTTCTCCAGGGATGCTTCCCCCTTGACCGGCTCCTCTTGATACAATCCCGATAAGTATACCCGGACTGAACATTATTTAAAAAGACAAAGTAAGTGTTTAAAACCAAAAGAGATAAAGACTTTTCTGTTCTCAGAGGGAAAAGCTTCATGTTCCTATAAGGTACCCCAGGGTGATGCAGAAGTACCACTTTGGATTCTGTTGTGATGGGTGTAGTGGTCAGCCACCAAAGCTGAGCCCACAGTACTACTAATGACAGATATGCAGCTTCACTCCTAGAGTCCTGACCCTTCTCCTTGTGGCAGTTGCTTCTGTCTGTGGGCTTCTGCTTTCCCAGATGTATGTGTATGAAGCAGGAGTGGGCAGGGGGTGGCAGAGGTGGCACAAGAGAGATATGGCTAAGTGTTCCTCCTGTAGAATTTCTGTCAATTTCGCTCAAGGGGTTTGTTCAAACCTCATAAAAGGATCACCCGGTGTCACATTTTTACATTTAGTTTAACGATTTTTTGTTAGGTTTTGGGTTTTCAAAGACCAGTTAATTCCCTTATACATAGAGGCAGAGGGTGGCACAGTAGATTGTAGCCTGGAGTCAGGAAGACCTAAGTTCAAATCCAGACTCAAATTAGCTATGTGACTGTTTGCCTCAGTTTCTTCATTTATAAAATGAGAATAATAATAACACCTACTTCTTAACAATTGTTGCGAAGACTGGATGGAATAATATGTGTAAAATGATTAGCACAGTGCCTGGCACGTAATAGACGCTGTATAAACGTTATCTATTAGCTATTATTATTTGCATTAAATGTAAAATGTATATCAAATGATTGTGGGGGGAGGGGCAGGGATAATGTTGGTACCTGGGAGGATAGGCTTCCTGGGGGAGGTAATGCTTGAGCCAAGCTTGACTGCATCAGCAGTGGGGTAGGAGGACGTTCCAGGCATTCATTGAGGACAACCTATGGGACAACAAGCAGGCCACTTTGGCAGGTACATGGGATATGTGAAGAAGGGTTGTGGGCAATACTCCCAAAAAAGTAGGCTGGAGCCAGATTTTAAAGGACGCTAGACAGCAAACAGAAGAGTTTGTATTTGATCTTAGAGGCAAGAGTAAACTGCTAGAACCTCTCCATCAGAGGGGTGGCATGGACAGACCTGTGCTTTAGGCATATCAATTTGGCAGTTATGGGGAGGACAGATGGGCGGGGGCAGAGAGTAGAGACAGGGAGAGCAATTAGGAAGCTATTGCAGTTAGTTCTAGCTATGTTGGATTGAATTACGTTAAATTACTCAGACAGGAAACTATCATTTTTCATTAACTCCAGTGGCTATCAAATAAAAAAAAATCCTCTGTTTGGCTTTTAAAGGCTTTCTCAATCTGATGCCTTTGAACCTTTCTGGTCTCTTAACCAGCCTTCTTGCTGTTCCTCTTACACGACACTCTATCTCCCAACCTCCCAGCCTTTTCACTGGCTGTGCCTCTTGCCTGGAATTCTCTCCTTTCTTTCCCCCTCCTGGCTTCGTTTCCTTCAGATCTCAGCTACAATCCCACCTTCTGCAACAGTACTTTTCTGGTCCCCATTAATGCTAGAGTCTCCCCTCTGACCTTGTATATGTTATATGTATATAGGGCAATATAAGGTCAGCTAGGAGGTGCAGAGGATAAAGCACCAGGCATGAAGTCAGGAAGACCTGAGTTAAAATCTGACCTCCGACACTTACTTGACCTCAGTCTGTAAAATGAGCCGGAGAAGGAAATGGCAAACCACCCCAGTATCTTTGCCAAGGAAACCCCAAATGGGGTTACAAAGACTCAGACATGACTGAAAAACGACTCAACAGCAACACATAGGGCAAGGATTATGTTTTTGTCTTTCTCTCTCTCTCTAGCACTTAGCACTGTGCCTAGCACATAGCAAGCGCTTCGTAAAAGCTTGTTGATTTGATGAATTATGTAGAAAGTGATGTTAGTATTCAGTAGATGGCACTCTTTCTCTGAGTCACCTTTGAATCATTGTTTCCTCTTAGATCTCTCAGTTTGTCACCTTTTGTGTTCTGTGAAGAGTTCAACCTGACCCTGGACAATGCACTGTACATTGTGTTTTCTTCTCTTATTTTTAATACATTTTCTGATTTAGGCTTATTTCCTGTTGAAGACTTCTGCAGCTGAGTCATATGTCCGCCATCCCCTTTGTGTCTCTGCGGGTCTGCATATTCCCAAGACCCACTCATCACACATAAAACCATTAACAATTCAGAAGACAGCCTTTGTAATATACTTTCAAAAGTTTTATTCACATCCAAATAATAATTCTTTAGCAGGTGTGTATTTATCATTTTTCATCTGAAAACCTGAAGTGTTAAAAATGTGACTTTTTCTTTCTAAGCATAATTTATAAATCCTCTTTGGATAAGAGGATAATAAAAGATTCAGGAAAGTCAAATAGAATATGTAATTCATTTATTTTTGGATGAAGTTTCTGTATAAATGTGTTAGCAAAAGAATTCTAAGAAAATCCTGAAAGGGATTTAAAAAAAATTGTGTAAAGCCAAAACTATGCCCTTAAATCTTTAATTTAGATTGTCCTTTAAAATTCTAAGGGGATATTCTGAAATCATAGAAGCTCTAAAGCTGGAAGGGACCTCAGAGGCAATCTAGTTCAACTGCCTCATTTTACTTAAATTTTTTTCAATAATTAAATTATTCATTTTTAAGTTAATCTCTCTTACTTTCTTCCCCCAAGGGGTGGGGGGAGCAGGGAGAGGATAAACAACAACAACCTTTTAACAATTTGCATAGTCAAGTGATATAAATTCTACATTGGCCGAGTCAAAAAAATAAATCTCAGTCTGCACCCTGAGTCCCTTAGCTCTCTGTCAGAGGGTGGCTAGCATGTTTCCTCATGAGTCTCCTGTAATTGTAGCTAATCAGAGTTTTCAAGACTTTCAAAGTTGTTTGTCTTTAGAATGTTTTTGTTGTTTAAATTGTTCTCCTGGTTCTGCTTACTTCACCTTGTATCAGTTCTTACAAGTCTTTCCAGGTTTCTCTAAAACCACTTACTGCACATATTTCATCACCTTCGTATACTATAATCTGTTCTTCCATTCTCTAACTGATGGTCACCCCTTTAGTTTTTTGTTCTTTTCCACTGCAAAAAGACTTGCCATACATATTTTTGTATATATGGGTCTTTTTTCCTCTTTCTTTGATCTATTTAGGATATAGCAGTCAACCACTTTATTTTACAAACAGGGAAAGTGAGGCCCAGGCAGGTTAAGTGATTTGCCCAACATCATACAAGTAATATCAAGGGTGGGAGTTAAATCTATATCCTCTGATCTTCATGCCTGTTCATTTTCCCCTGTATGATATAGTCCAATACCTTCATTTTACAGGTGAGGAAACTTGAGTCCCAAAACCAATGAGAAAAGAAGGTAAAGTTTAACTTTCTCAATTAGCACTTTAACTATGAACAAATGGCTTTTTCCCTAAATTTTAAAAACTGAAATCCATTTTTAAATCAGTCCCTCCCCTTTCAGTTTGGAATATTAGCTATCAGAGTCTAACTGCAGCCATCACTGGTAAGGATTAATATTTATTCATAAAACAATTATGAACATTTACCTTCACACATTGACATTCTCTCTTTTGTTAAGATATGGGGTAAAGATTTCTTCTTTCTTTTTTTCCCCCATCTTTTCTTACTTTCCTCCCATCTTCTCTTCCAATATTCCACCTCTGTGCCTCCCTTCTCTTTTCCCCTCAGCCTTGCCAGTGGCACATATGGACACTGCTTAACCCAGCTGATCCTCGGAGGGCTGATGAGGTTGCTGACTCCTGATTTAGCTTAACCATATAAAAACCTCAGTAGCTTATCTGCAATTGAGATTTGCTTAGTGCAGATTGTGTTTTTATAAGAGGAATATCAATGAAAGGAAGGCACCAAACTCTTATAGAACTATCCCTTTGGGCATAATTTTCCTCTAAAAAATTCATGGTGAGGCCTGGGTTGACTAAATGCCCTTTGAGATTCCATGTATTAAATTTTCCATAGCACTTCCTCCCCACCCCCAGCCCCACCCCACCCCCACTCCATCACGTTCTACCATGTATTATACTTATTTGTGTATGTATCATGGAACTATTTTTAGTCTTTATATCCCCATTGCCTAGCATGTACTAGGTCTTGTACTTTTTTGTCTGTACCTGTGATGTCATCTTTGTAGGAAATTGCCTCTTATTTCAACTAAGGAGTTTGTCTTGGCGAGTTGAGGTTATGTGATTTGACCAGAGTCATACAGCCAGTATTTGTCAGAGGCAGGATTTAAACCCAGACTTTCTTGACTCTAAGGCAAGCTCTTTATCCACCATGTCTTGCCTTGCACATGATAGGCACTTAATAAATGTTTCTTAGTGATGTTGAATTGAAAACTAATTTCTTTTGTCTATTATGATCCAGTTGTAAGAAATGGGGGGAGGGGGTTGTTTCCACAGAGCTGAAGGTGTCCCTTTCCCCCTCCCCCACCCAGCTTTAGCAGAAACCAGGCCTCAGGTTGGTCGGGTGAAAGGTCAGAGGCTTGTAGGAATGATTAAAGGAGCCATTTGAGGAGAGCAGGACATAGGCACTCAGGGGGTTGTATCTGGCCAATGGAGAGCCTACAAAGATTCAAGGCGAGGGTCTATAAAAGGACTGGGGTCTATCTGAGTCCTTTGTACTTTCTCCTGTACTCTGTTCAGGGGAGGTACCCATTTATTCAGGGGAAATAAATGTAAATTATCATTAAAACGTTCCTGGCTTCCCAACGAGTCTTGTTTATTCCTAGATGATGTAAGTATGTTTTTAACACAGTCACACTCATCTACTTGCTGTTCCTCACACCTGATGCTCCTCCCATCCCTCTGCCTTTGGCGATCAGTCAATAAGCATTTATTAAGCACTTGTGCACCATGCCTGGAAAGCCCCCTCTCCTCACCTCTGTCTTAAAAACTGGCTCAAATGTCACTTTCTGGAGCAGGCTTTCCTGACTTCCTTCCCTCACTCCCCAAAAGAGCCTTTTCCTCCAAGGTTACTTCCAACTACTCTATATGTATCTTGTATTGAGCTATTTATTAACATGTTGTCCCTCCTCTCTGAGCGAAATGATTATTTCTCCCTCATATTCATAATCAATTATTGAATTAGGACCAGAATTTTTTCAAAAGCCTATAGGTTGTTCAGTTTCTGAAGGACATTGTTGATAATGAGATTGGATTAATTTTCTCAAGGTCTTTTTCAGATCGCACCCAAGTAGGGAAGCCCATTGTGCTGTACTAGGTTTGGGCGGGGATACATTCTTTGATTAGATTGTTTAAAGCTGGACAGTTTAGAAGTAAGTCCCTCAGCCCTTCATTAGAATGGTTCTACCTCTCATTGTAATATTCATTCTTCTCATTAATTGTTAACCAATTAGAGTTGATTGCCACCTTCAGGAACACTCATTCTTCCAAGGGCATATAAGCCATGAACTCTTTGCCATGATGGTCTTTGGCATTTGAGAGTGCCACTGACCTCTTTTGTTAAGAAAATGCTAATACTATTAATAAAATGATTAATTACTCAGAAATTATGTCTCTTGAACTTTTTAAATATTGCATATCATTTGAATGAATTTCCTTGAGGGCAAAGAATCTTTTTGCCTTTCTTTGTATCTGTTGGTTGGTTGATTGTTGTCCTTTGTTCTCAGCGAGGACCAAAATGACATCACTATGCTTGAGTCAAGATTCAATGTGTCCCACTGTGGCTGATCAGGCCACTACAAGTTTGGAATGTTCTACCACAGGTCAGGCACAAATAGTTCACAAAGTGAACATTTGGGGTGGATACTCCTAACTTGCACATCCTGTGTTTCCTTTGAGCTGTTTCAGTTCTGCTTTGTTCATAGAGCACAGCACCTTCTCTGATGTGGGGACTCCATGCTGAGCGGTCCCGTGTCAATGTCTCTCATGTCACACAACCAAGGACCTCAGTGTCTGGTACCTTATCCTGCCAGGTGATCTTCAGAATCTTCCTAAGACAATGCAAATGAAAAAGATTCAGTTTCCTGGCATGGCACTGGTAGACTGTTCAGGTTTCACAGGCACACAACAATGAGGTCAGAACAATGGTTCTGTAGACCTTCAGTTTAGTAGTCAGTCTAATACCTCTTCTTTCCCATACTTTCCTTTGGAGCCTTCCAAACACTGAGCTAGCTCTGGCAATGCATGCATCAACCTCATTATCAATGTCTACATCCACGGAAACTACGCTACCAAGGTAAGCGAGTTTGTCCACAGCATTCAAAACTTCTCCATTTGCTATAACTGATGGTTCCATGTATGGATGGTATGGTGATGGCTGATGGAGCACCTGTGTTTTCTTGGTGTTAATTGTTAGGCCAAAATTAGCACAAGCAGCAGAGAAATGATCCATACTTTGTTGCATCTCAGCTTCAGAGGTTGCATTGAGTGCACAATCATCTGCCAACAGAAAATCATGCACCAACACTCCTTCCGCTTTGATTTTGTCTTGTAGCCTTTTCAAGTTGAAGAATTTACCATCAGTGCAGTAGCTGACCTTGATGCCGTGTTCATCCTCATTGAAAGCATTTGACAACATGGCTGAAAACATCATGCTAAAAAGCATGGGAGCGAGCAGACAGCCTTGTTTCACTCCATTGGTGACTGGGAAGGCATGAGAGCATTGTCCATTATCCAGAACCCAGGCAAGCATATGGTCATGAAATTGACGTACAATGCTGATGAACTTCTCTGGGCAACCAATTTTTGATGTAATTTTCCGTGAGCCCTCACAACCAGCAGTATCAAAGGCCTTGATCAGATCTAAAAACATCGTATACAGATCTTTGTTCTGCTCCTGGCGTTTCTCCTGGAGTTGTTGGGCAGCAAATACCATATTGACTGTTCCTTGGCCCTTTCTGAAGCCACGCTGACTCTCAGGTAGATGATCATCTTCCAGGTGAAGGATTAGCCTGTGAAGGAGGACTCTAGCAAGAATCTTGCCAGCAATGACTAACAGAGAAACCCCGCCTGTGATTGTCCCAGGAGAGTCTATTTCCTTTACCTTTATAGAGATGGACGGTGGAGGCATCCTTGAACTTCTGGGGGATAACCTCCTCTTGCCACATAACCTGGAAAATTTCAGTCAGCTTTTGTATGAGCAATGGACCCCCTACCTTGTAAATCTCAGCTGGAATAGAATCAGCACCAGGTGCTTTGTCACAGGAAAGGAGCCCAATGGCATTCAAAGATTCTTCTTCAGTTGGAGCTTCAGCTAGGGAGGGATTGACTTCAACCTGAGGTAAACGGTCAATAGCTACAGCATTGATTGATGATGGTCTGTTGAGAACACTATGGAATTGTTCAACCCATCTCTCCAGGATCATGTCCTTATCGCTAATCAATGCGGCTCTGTCAGCACTGAGTAGTTGAGATGTACCATAGGTCTTTGGCCCATAAATAGCCTTCAGGGCATCATAAAAATGCTATGGATTATCATTATCAGCATAAAGCTGAATTTCATCTGCCTTCTTACTGAGCCAAGAATCCCACATCTCTCTAAGCTTTGCTTGTACTTTACTTTTGATGGAATTAAATGCTGCCTTCTTAGAGATGGATGAACTATCCTGCTGGTAAACCCTGTGGAGTTACTGTTTTTCATTTAGCAGCTTCTGAATTTCCCCATCATTCTCATCAAACCAGTCTTGGTGTTTGCGGGTGTTCTGACCCAGATGATGCTCCCAGATGAGAATCTGTAATACTTAGCACAGTTCCTGACACAGTGAGTGCTTAATAAATTGCTTGTGGGTTGACTGAATAGTAATGGGGAATCACCACAAATCATTTTAATTCAGACTAGGACATTTTGAATAATAAATTACTTCATTCATTTGACATTTATTGAGCAGTTATTTCACTTTGTGCGTCACTGTGGGGATAAAATGAATAAAACATGTCTCTTCCACATCCATGTAACCTGTGGCCCACAATCCAACCCCTTCCCCAAAGCATTCTGAGCCTACATAGTTGGGGCCTGACTCTCATAGAGTCATTTTCTATTTTTTTTTCTTCTTTAAAAAAAGTTTTTTTTTTGAGGGGCTAAGGCAGGGCAATTGGGGTTATGTGACTTGCCCAAGGTCACACAGCTAGTAAATGTGTCAAGTATCTGAGGCCAGATTTGAACTCAAGGTCCTCCTGACTCCAAGGCCAGTGCTCTACTCATTGTGCCACCTTGCTGCCTCCCATAAGGTCGTTCATTGCCTTGTGACATTTAAAAAGTTTGAGAGACATATTTTCTGGGTAATTTAATCATTTTGTTAACAAGGCTAGCATGTTTATTATTAAAAAGAGGTCAGCAGTATTCTTGAATGCCAAAGACCCCCTGTAATAGTAATTAAGGTGGGACTTTTTGCTTTTCCTCTCTTAAGTGCCTTTAATGATTCTGGCCTTTGTTTGAATGGGGCAGATAAAGTGGGATCTTTTTGTCTTGGTTATTTCTCAGCACAGAGACAGTTGGGAGTCATTGATTTGTATATGATATGATACTGGGGATGGGGAACTATCCCACACCCAACCTGGGCTCTAAACAGGATATAATTGAGGACAGCTTGGCATTTGACTTTTGGGGCACACTCATGGAAGGAGTGTTGAGACTCTGGGCAAGCTGCAAACTGCCCCACAGTTTTGCAACCCAGAAGTTGGCACTGGTAACTATGTGTTGTGATTTGAATCAGACGAGGTCTGTCTGTTGATGTTTGTAATTTCTGTTTGTATTTGCCTTGAAGTTCAGGGGGCTGATCTTTTCCCCCGAACTGTGAATGATATTTGTATGTTTTACTAAACCAAGATTGTTAACCCCTTAAAGTTACTTTCCTTAGTAAAGCAGATCAAAGAACCTGTGTTGGCAGCTTTCTGGGTGCTGGTCGTTAGTGGATCTTACATCCCCACAGCAACTGCTAGCAAGATTGTTATTATACTCTCTGTGGCCGTGGGCTCACAGTTTATATCCCTTTGGAAGAGCCGGTGTTCCTGAGGGTGGCAATCACCTCTGACTGGTTGACAATTAATGAGAGAGTGAATATTACAATGGGAGATTTAAATGAAGTGAAGGCATAAGCCCTTCCTTTCTTCGAACAAACTGTTTACTATTGAAGTGTGGGGTTGCCTGAGGTTTACAAAACTCTTTTATACTGTTTTGATGAACTTTTTGGGAGACTGAATTTTATGGCAAGGGGGCTATTTGTTTGTTTTGTTTTGTTTTTGTCTTCATCAATATATCGTTGATGGTTGATCTCTTTTTTTATAATTAATTTATTTTTAGTTTTTAACATTCAGTTCCACAAGGTTTTGAGTTTTACATTTTCTCCGCCTCCCCCCCACCGCAAGATGGTATGCAATTGGATATAGGCCCTACATGTACATTCATATTAAACATATTTTCACATTAGTCATGCTGTAAAGAAGAATTAGAACCAATGAGATGAACCATGAGAAAGAAGGAACAAAACAAACAAAAAGGGAGAGCAAGTAATATGTTTCGATCTGCATTCAGATGTGGATAGCACTTTCCATCATGAACCTTTTGGAGTTGTCTTAGAACCTGGCAAGGGGACTATTTGTAGGGGTCATATGCTGTGCTGAAACCAAATTTATCAATTAAAAAATCCCCAAATGATTCCTTAATCTGGCTGAAAGAAAAAGGCTTCCTGCTTCTATGTTCTGGAGTAGCTGATCCTCACAGTAGCCTTATGGAGCGTGGATATTGTGAGAGGAATGATTAGATTCTGATTATACAGTTAACACTGCTAGAGTGGCTTTGTGACCCATAAATCCTTTCTGGCCACCTTTATAGGAGAGTGGACTTCCAAGGTAATCCCAGTTCTTCCCTAATGTCTATGCCCACAAGACCCCATATAAGGGCTAGATGGAGATTTATAGCTAATTGTTTTGTCTGTGTCTCATCTAAGTACCCATGGGAGGCAGCAGGAGACAAACGTCACCTTTCAGATAATTAGCACTCCTTGTGGTAACATCTCTATCTCTCCTAGAGGAGATGAACCACCTACAAGGCACTTACTACAAGTAACGTACAAGGGGCACTATGCTCCCTGAGAGCCCCAGTAGCTGTTTTACAACATATCTGCCTTTTCCCTTCTTCACTGACATAACAATTCCTTGTGCTAGTGGAACAGCTAGTTTTTCCAAAATAAATTATCTTATTTTTATTGGCGCCTTTTGTTGTTCTATTGCCCTGATTTCTTAATAGGCACAGTGGATAGAGTGCCAGGCCTAGAGTCAGGAAGACTTTTCTTCCTGAGTTCAAATCTAGCCTTAGACATTTACTAGTTGTGTGACCCTGGGCAGATCATTTAACCCTGTTTGCCTCAGTTTCCTCACCTTTAAAATGAGCTGGAGAAGAAAATGGCAAACCACTTAAGTATCACTGCCAAGAAAACCCCAAATGCGGTCTCAAAGAGTAGGACACAACTGAAAATGACTGAATAGCAACAATTTCTGAATTCCTGGACTCCAGAAAATATCCCTTCTAACAAAAATTTTAAAAAAGAAAGCAAAAAATATACAGGTTAGCAAAACTAACCAACACATCTACTGTTTGACAACACATGTGAGATGCAACAATTTTTAACATTTATATGGTAGTGGGAGATGATTTAGGAAGAGTATCTTTTCAAGTAGGGAGAGGAGAGATTTTTTTATGTTAATTTTTTTTTTTTAGTTTACAACACTCAGTTCCACAAGTTTTTGAGTTCCAAATTTCCTCCCCCTCCTGCTCTTCTCCCCTCCCCGCCAGGATGGCATGTAATCTGATATAGGTTCTACATATACCTTCATATTAAACTTTTTTCCCCAATAATCACTTTGTAAAGAAGAATTATAACCAATGAAATGTACTGTGAGAAAGATGTAAAAAAAAAGAAAAGAAAAGAAAAAAGAAAAAAAAAAGAGAAAGCAAATAGTTTGCTTTAATCTACATTCAGATTCCATAATTCTTTCTCTGGATGTGAATAGCCTTTTCCATCATGAGTCTTTTGGAGCTGTGTTAGAACCTTGCATTGTTGAGAAGAGCCAAGTCTATTAAAGTTAGTCATCACAGAAGCAATGTGTCTGTGGTTGTGTACAATGTTCTCTTGGTTCTGCTCCCTTCACTCATCATCAGATCATATAAGACTCTCCAGGTTCTTATGAAGTCCATCTGCTCCTCATTTTTTATAGTACAATAGTATTCTATTACATTCATATACCACAATTTGTTTAGCCATTCCCCAATTGATGGGTATCCCCTTGATTTCCAATTCTTTGCCACCACAAAAAGAGCTTCTATAAATATTTTTGTACATATAGGTCCTTTTCTCCCTTATATGATCTCTTTGGGATGCAGCCCTAGGAGTGGTACTGTTGGGCCAAAGGGTATGCACATTTTTATAGCCCTTTGGGCATGGTTCCAAATTGCTTTCCAAAATGGTTGGATCAGTACACACTCCACCAATAATGCAATAGTGTTCCAATTTTCCCACATCTTCTCCAGCATTTATCACGTTAGCCAATCTGACAGGAGAGATGTGGTACCTGAGAGTTGTTCTGATTTGTACTTCTCTAGTCAATAGTGATTTAGAGCATTTTTTTCATATGACTATTGATATCTTTAATTTCTTCCTCTGAAAACTTCCTGTTCATATCCTTTGACCATTTATCAATTGGGGAATGACTTTTGTTCTCATAACTTTGGCTTAGTTCCCTGTATATTTTAGAGATGAAGCCTTTGTCAGAGACACTGGTCGTAAAAATTCTTTCTGGATCTGCTTGTGGGGCATTCTGGTTTTTTTTGGGGGAGGGTTTGGCAGGGCAATTGGGGTTAAGTGACTTGCCCAAAGTCACACAGCTGGTGCGTGTGTCAAGTGTCTGAGGCCACATTTGAACTCAGGTCCTCCCGACTCTAGGGTTAGTGCTCTACTCAATGTGCCACCTAGCAGATCCAGAGGGGCAGCTAGGTGGTGCCGTGAGTAGAGCACTGGCCCTAGAGTCAGGAGGACCTGAGTTCAAATCTGGCCTCAGACACTTGACACAGGCACTAGCTGTGTGACCTTGGGCAAGTCACTTAATCCCAATTGCCCTACCTTCACCTCTCACCTCCCCCAACAAAAGAAGAAAAGAAACAAAAATTCTTTCCCAATTTTCTGCTTCCCTCCTAATCTTGGTTGCATTGGCTTTGTTTTTACAAAAACTTCTCAATTTAACATAATTAAAATTATCCATTTTGCATTTTGTAATGCTCTCTATCTCTTGTTGAACTATAAATTCTTCCCTTCTCCATAAGTCTGACAGGTAAAATATTCCCTTCGGGAGAGGAGGTCTTGACCTGTGTTTCAGCCTCTTGGACTGAAGTCTTAGTGTCTTAGAGAACTACTGTGGTACTAGGGAGAAAGGACTAGCTTTGGATTCAGAGGACCTACATTCAAATCTTAGTTTTATTCACTGAACACTTGTGTTATCTTGGGCCAAATCAAATCTCTTAATGTTTCTTGACCCATATAGAAAAATTGAAGGTTTTAGACTCTATGACCTATGAGTTCCTTTTTAGTTTTAAATCTATGATCCTATAATCTTTATTCGAATTTGTCTGATTTCACAAATTTTCTTTGTTTTTGTTTTTGCTTTCCCTAAGTGCAAGGAAATGAGCTGATAATTGAGAAGGCCATCAGTAATTCTGGTCAGAATCTCTCTCTAAATTTGTTTTTGCCATCTGATACTCTTAAAATATGGCTTAACTTATGTTGGGAAGTGTACTTAAATTGTTGTCTTTAAATGATGTGAGAAGCAACCTGAATATTTGCATAAAACTTCCCTTCTCTATCCAGATTTTGGGAGACTAGAAGCCTAGAAGACCTGGCCCAGACTGGCATAAAGGACCGTAGGCAAATCATTTAAATTCTCAGTGCTCTGGTCAATTCTTTAAGACTATATTTTGAAGACAAGATCTGTGTTGTTAGAGGGAGTTTCCTTACTTGGAATTTCCATACGTAAATGAAGTCACAGATCTAGTCCCTATCCATTATTCCTTATCAGGAAAATAAATCTCACCAAATAAGGAATCTGATTTGTGAGAGTGACCAGATGAGGGCAGCAACAGCTCGTAGCAAATGTGCCCTCCCTTCATTGGGAATTCCAGACACATCCCTGAGCTCACGACTTCCTGTTTCTATAAGATTTCAAATCATGTCCTACCATTATGAAGACTGTAAATATTGGGGAGCCGTTCTGGCTATCAGTATAACGGACAGGATTATTTTCCATGGCATTTCATTTTGCCAGAGTGTTTTTACAATGGGTCTTTATTATTTGGGGGTGGGAGGTTTGGGTATAATTAAGATAATGACTCCCTAGAATGAAAATAGAGTGACCATTTAAAAAAAAATCAAAATCCAAAAAGACAAAAAAGAGATAATACCTTAATTCTTGGAGATTCTGGTTTTGTTACACAATAAAAAAGCATTTCTTGAGCTGTAGTTTTGTACAGTTTGACAAATTGACCATTCTACTGTGTAATGTTATGAGGAGCTAACCAAGTACTGCTGATGGTGTAATGCAGTTTCTCCTTTGTCTCCACAAAGTAAGCAGAAATGCTGAAATGTCAAGTGTGGAGCATTTCATAGGACATTAGCCTTTTTTTTTTGATGTAATGCTGTTTTTTTCTTTTCCACATCTTTTTCTTTTTGTTATTTGTTATAAGGGATGCTTCTCAGAAGGGGGCAAGGGAGGACTAAAGCGATGATGATGATGATGATCATGATGATGATGATGATCATGATGATGATGATAGTAAGGCAGGTAGGTGGTATAGTTGATAGATGGCTGGGTCTGGAGGCAGGAAGATACATCTTCCTGATTTCAAATCTGGCCTCAGATACTAACTAGCTGGGTGACTCTGGACAAGTCACTTAACCCTGTCTGCCTCAGTTTCCTCATCCGTAAAGTGAGCTGGAGAAGGAACTGGCAAACCACTCCAGTATCTCTGCCAAGAAAACCTTGAACGAGGGATCAAGGAGAGTCAGATACGACTAAAAAGTAACAACACATTATTGATAATGCTAATAGCTAGCATGAAGAGAAAGCTTTATGATTTGCCAAGAGCTTTGCTTGTTATCTTGTTTGATCCTCACAACAATCCTGTGAGGTAGGTGCTGTTTTTTATCCTCATTTTATATTTGAGGAAACTGAAACAATCACAGTTAAGTGACTTATCCAAGGTCACATAGCTAGTAACCATCTGAGGGAGGGTTTGAACTCAGATCTTCCTAACAATCTCAGCATTCTGTCCAGTGTTCCAATGAAATATATCATGAAATATATAAATGAATTTTTTTAAAGAACAATAAATACTAGATCTGGAGTCAGAGAACCTGAGTTCAAACCCTTGTTCTGCCATTACCTATGTGAAGATGAGCAAATCACTCACTCTCTCTGGGCCTGTTTCCTTAACTGTAAAATGAAAGGGTTGAACTAGAGCAGGGATTCTTAGTCTTTATTTGTCTCATAGACCCCTTGGTCTCTCTCTCTCTCTCTCTCTCTCTCTTTCTCTCTCTCTCTCTCTTTCTCTCTCTCTCTCTCTCTCTCTCATTCAGTGAGTAGAGTGCAGGTCTGGAATCAGGAAGACCTGTGTTCAAATCTGGCGTCACACTTACTAGCTGTGTGACCCTGAACAAGTCACTTAACCTCAGTTTTCTTATCTGTAAGATGGAGATAACAACAGCACCTGGCTTCTACAATTGTTTCAATCAAATGAGATAGTACTTGTAAAGTGCCAAGCCTGTGGTAAGAGCTATAGAATCGTTAGCTATTAGTATTAGATGATTCTGAAAGTCCCTTCCAGCCCTAAATCTGTGATCTTATGATCCTAAGATTTTTGGACTGAAAGAAATTGTGGCCAAAAAAAAAAAAAAGGCTGAACACTGCAAGAGCATTGCAAACGTGCAGAGGTATAACCTCCAAGGTGCAAAAAATGGCAGCCTCATTCGCATAAAAGACACAGCTTTAATAATCCAATAATCAAAACAAAATGTTTTCCAAGTCCTAGAGGGCAGGAACTCAGATCACTAGTGAGAATTCTCTGACCTTTAGCAGTTCCCCAAGTGGCTGTGGGAGGTGATTGGGGGAGGGTAGAGAGGGAAAGAGAATAAGCATTTGCACCTACTATGTGTCAGGCACTGTGCCAAGTGCTTTACAAATATCTAATTTGATCTTCACAATGACCCTGGAGATAGGAAACTGAGGCAAACAGAGGTTAAGTGACTTGCCCAAGATCACACAGACTCTTGTCCTGCCATGGGACTTCGATGACTTAGAAAGAAAAAGTGAGACTGATGACCATGTGCAACTCTGCCTCACTTAAATCTAATTCATGTGCAAGTCAAGACATCACCCCATTATGTCATTGGTCCTCTTCAAAAATGGAGGATAAGCAACCACAGCATTTCCCCCAAATTACCCAGAACTTTTTCCCACTTCAGATTAGACTTTCCATAAAACTTTGTTAATTAGAAACTATAGACATGCAACGCTCAGACACTCACAGAAGAACAGAATAAATGACTTCATATTATTATCTATTTAGAGCTGGAAGGTCATCAGGTCCAGCCTTTTTCTTTTACAGATGAGGATACTGAAAACCAGGGAGGGTGATTGATTTGTATAGGGTCACGCAGCTACTAAGTGTCTGAGGCAGGATTCAAACACAGGTCTTCCTGACTCAAAAGCCCAGGGCTTGCCTTCCTTCACCATGCTGAGTTACTCAGACCAAACCACCAGGAAATGGAAGAGTCAGAATTTTAACACTGGGCTTCAAGTCTAAACACCATATGTTGTTTTGAGAAAACCCAGTTCCTTATTGTACAGATCCCATGCTTTGAGCTAAGGTGGAGAAGCCCCTTGCTTGTCACCCGTGTTTAAGCTTGTTTCTGATAGTGATCATGTGGTATATTTCTTGGGTCTTCATCCCATTTGGCCCACCCTGTGGTGTGTTCCCTGAGCCTTGAATACACCCATAAAACATGTATAATGAGCCTTAAAGGTTATGCTTTTGGGTTGACTGACACCATGACAGGTTCCAGGAATTTCTCTACAGGTCAGAGCTAGTACCTGCTACTTTAACCCTATTACGCAAAAGACCTAGTAAATCAGTGAATCAAAAATGCAATTTTTAATTGATGTCCAGAGTGCATTTTATAATGTGGATAAAATCCATAGAAACCTAAAAACACAAACAGGAGCTGTCAGGAAGTTAGAAGACAACCCCAAATCCTGTTTTTCCTTGGGTTGCTCTTACTTGAACAAGATGCTCTGCCTACCAGATGAACTTGGCCTGACTGTACTCAGTGTTTCACCTGGCTATGATCAGAACTCGGTGTGCTTTGGGAATCAGATTGGCTTAGGTTCATTGTCTTCTGGGAAGGCTTCATGCAGCAGGTGCTAGGCGTCTTCCTCTTTAGGCAAAAGAAGCATAGCCCACGCTCTTCTCCCAGTGTTGCCCCACATTCCTCCTCTTACAACTGAGTCACATCTAAATCCTAGGTGTCAGTTTGCATCGACTCTGCCTCACAGTAATTAGCTTGGAATCTTGGTTGGCAAAGCTTGTCTTTATCAAAAGTTTGTAGGTCTAGAGCTAGAAGGGAACCAGAGAGGACATCCAACCTCTTGCTTTTACAGGTCAGTGAGCTGAGGCCTTGGGAGCTTAGGTGACTTGTTCACAGTCACAGAGGTGGTAAACATCAGAGGTGGAGTTTGTTCTCAGATCCTGTGGCTGCAGGGCCAAGTGGTTTTTCCACTGAGGTGTTATTTTAAAGTTGTTTGGAGGGTAATGTTGGGAGAGCTCAGCTGAGTGCTTTCTGCATGCTGGCCTCTTGGCTCCACCTCAGCTTAGTTATTTCAAGCCCTACAAAAAGCACATCTAATTTTTTCTTATCCTATGAGATTGTTCCCTTTAATTTTCTCAGAGGAAGGTGTTCACAATTCATGAAGGGATAGGGGCATGTTGTTTAATCATTTCAGTTGCGTTTGACTTTTCTTCAGTTCATTTTTACAGATGAGGAATTGAGACAAATAGGGTTAACTTTCTTGCCTGGGCTCATGTAGCTAGAGTCTGCGTCTGGATTTGAACTCAGTTCTTCCTGACTATAGACCCAGTGCTCTATACAGGGTGCCACCTAGCTGCCCTAAAAACCAATTTGTAGCATTTGCTAATTTCCAAGGTGTAAATGATCACACTGAAAATTTAACAATTGGCTCTTGAGAGCTGGTTTGGGCTGGCTCCTGCAAACCCCTTATTCATGGTCATATTAAATGGTTAGTCAAGAGAGTGCTACCAGCCAGGAACCTGGGGTATGGTGGAAAGAGAGACGAATTTGGAGTTAGAGGAGCTGGGTTGAATTTGAGCTTTGCTGCTTACCCCTTGTGTTACTTTGGGCAAAATTACTTCCTCTCTCTGGGCTTCAGTTTTCTCATCTATAAACTAAAGAGTTTGTAATAGAGGATCTCCATGGGCCCTCTACCTATAAGTCCTGTGATCCTAAAAATTGTCTTTTAAAATAGGTTTTATGTATAGTGTTTTTTTTATACAAATAATGATTTCTGGATTACATCCCCCACCCCCTGCCACCAGGATCATAAACAAAAGCAACCAATGCATTTACTGCATCTGATAATGTATACAGTCTTCCATACCCATTTTCTTTACCACTCCAACAAAAAGAAGAAAATTTATTTCTTCATCTCTTCTCTGGGGGCAAACTTGGTCATTATAATTACATGGTGTTTAGCTTTACAAAAATAGACTTTCAACCTGGTTAGTGTAAGAAACTGTGAGATGTGCAACTAACTCACTTCCTATTCCTATTGATTTAAAAATGGGAAAAATATACATTTTTCTACTTTTTCAATTCCAAAATGATTTTTAAGTGTAGAAGGAATGGAGTGAAATACTGTCCCTACTTCTGCCGAAGAAACTACTTCTGCTAAAGAATAGACTATCACTTCTTTCCATCATGTTGATGTACCTCAATGATCATTTTCAATATGTCTTGAATATCTTAGTTACTAGCATGTTGTATTCAAAATTATGCTGACTCAGTGACCCATTGTTCCCTGGTCTGTTCCCTGGTCCCTGTTTGCTGGTCAATCAATGTAGGGGGAGGCATCACCCAGTCTGCTGCTTTGTATTCCCTCTATTTGTCATGTAGCACGTTGCGCCCTGCCTGGTTGTACCTGGGAAATTGTCATGTTCTTCTACCTTGAGGAGGAACTGAGATGCCGTGGCCCATCCCCTTTTGTTGATGTAGACCTATCTGGATTGTCTTTATCTCATTACAAAAGATATCAATAAAAGCTGGCTCCATCTTGAAGCCACCTCTGGTGTCCAGTTATCAGCCTTTCAGTGAGTTGCTACTTTGATGTACTTTAATAAATTTCTTTTAATTCTGTTTGTCTTGAGTTTCCCCTCGTTAATCAGGGCAAAAACCCAAACAAAGAATTTTCCTTTAACAGCTGTCTGCCCTCATTACACTGTGAACTTCTTGAGAGAAGGGATTGACTTTTGCCTTTCTTTGTATCACTAGGAATTTTCATAGTGTTTGGCACAGAATAGGCCAAAATAAAATAAATAGTATTAAATAAATACTTAAATAGATAAAAAAGGCCAAAAATGTTTATTGATATTGATCAATAAATTCATCAAATATTTCTTAAATATCTACTGTGTGGCAGGCATTAAATATGATAAAAATCTGCAAGTCTCAAGTCTGCATTATTGTCTTTATTTGACAAACGAGGAAAATGGGAGACAAGGAGACCAAGTATCTTGTTTCTAGGCACATGTAGGTAGGAAGTGGCGGGGTTCTTCTGATTCTCAGGCCACTGCTTATTCCATCACTCCAAACCACCTCTCAGACTAATGCCAGCATTATGTGTGACTTGCAGCAGTTCACTGGTATTACTTTTTAGATACTCTGCCAGAAAGCCTATTGCCTGAATGGTAACGTTCTTAGCCTGGGAATTTATTTCAATTATGTAGGAATCATTGCCGGATTCTAATTCTTCATAGCCGGCAGCTAAGGAAGTATTAAGTTGATACTAAGTATTAAGAAAATTGTCAAGCAAATGAGCAGGATAAGGTTCCTGGCCTGTTGTGACCTATTTATAAAATTGCTTCTAAAAAGATTATGTGAGAGCATTGTCTCAAAGTCTGAAAATTGGAAGTCATAATCCTGCTTCCATGCTCGTTTCTTTGAACCTTAGAATGTCTTAAAATTACTTTTATATAATTCATTCAGGAGTCAAAACATTTCCTACCATGGATAGAGTATGTGAAATGTTAGAGCACCTGGGTAAAAGAAAATAGTCAGTCAAATAGCATTTATTAAGTGCCTACTATGTGCCAGGCACATTGTCTTCACCTATAGAATGTCGGTTTCTCTCTTTTTATTTTAAAAATTTATTTAGTATTTTATTTTCCCCCAGTTACATGTAAAAACCATTTTTGACATTCATTTTTAAAACTTTGAGTTCCAAATTCTCTTCCTTCCTCCCTCCTCTCCCCCCTCCTCCATAGAATGTAAATTTCTTGAGTAGGAACTGCTTTACTTTTGTCTTTGTATCTCTAGCACTGACCCTAGTCCCTGGCATGTTGTTGCTGTTGTTGAGTCATTTCAGTCCTGTCTGACTCTTTGTGACCCCATTTGGGGTTTTCTTGGCAAAGATACTGGAGTGGTTTGCCATTTCCTTCTCCAGTTCATTTTATAGATGAAGAAACGGAGGCAAACAGGGTTAAGTGACTCGTCCAGGGTCACATAGCTAATAAGTGTCCGAGGCTGGGTTTGAACTCAGGTCTTCCTAACTTCAGGTCTAGTGCTCTATCCATTGTGTCACCTAGCTGCCCCTGCCTGGTACATAGTAGGTGCTTAATAGATGTATGTTCATTGATTTACTAAAAGCCTACTCTTTTTTTTTTCTGATTCCCCTAGTTCCTTTTTATGTGACCTTTTCCTACTTTCCTATCCTAGACATGTTGGGAGCGTCACTGAGTCTTCCCTATCCTTCACCCCCTACCCCAAATCAATGCCACATCTTGCTAACTGCTTGCCCTATATGGCTGCTGCATAGGAGAAGCTCAAGTGAATGAATAGAATTAAAATCCAACATGAAGGCAGTGTCCAATGAGCTAGTGTCTTGGGCAGTGTCCATGAGGCCATGTCACTTGTGATCCTCATTCCCCAGGTCCCAGGCTGATTCCGTCCAATCTTACACACATTTATGAAGCAGATACTTGGCAAAGATGAGGGGCTGAGTGCCCTGGAAGTTAGAGAAGCCTGGGTTCAAGGATGGCTTCTGACATAGCTTGGCTACTTAACTCTAGGTAATTCTCTTAGCCTCTCAGTGCCCCACTGACTCTCCTGTTGTAGAACAGTTGCTAAGACAGTTTCCTCATTGGGAGACTCTCCATATCTATGAAATTAGAAGTTTGGGGAAAAATGTCCAAGACACAATGCTAGGGATACAAAGACAAAATGGAAAGCAGTGACTGTCCTCAGGGATGCTACTGGACAGACACCACCACTACAAGTAAACATGATACTTTGAGGAGAGAGGAAGCACTGAAAATTAAAGGCATTAAGAAAGGTTTCCTTAAGGAGGAAGGTATATGAACTGAGCCTAGAAAGAAGTTTTAAATCATAAGAAATGAAGCTGGATTAAAAAAATGCATTCCAGAAACAGCCTGTCTGCCTAAAGAGAACAGCTGGTGGGTGGTGCAATGGTTAGAACAGTGGGCCTGGGGTCAGGAAGGCCTGAGTTCAGATATGGCCTCCTATACTTACTAGAAGTATGGCTGTCTGCCTCTAACTGCTGTCTGTCTCACGCAGATAATCATAGCACCTACCTCCCAGGGTTGTTGTGAGGATAAAAAATAAGATATTTGTATAGTGCTTAGCCTGATGTCTGGTATATAATTGGCACTATGTAAGTGCTAGCTATTATGGTTATTGCTAACAGCCAATAGTAGGCCAGTTAGACTGGAATACAAAACATTTGAAGAGGAGTAATGAGCAGTAAGTCTGGAAAGGTAGGCTGGAGCCAGACTGAGAAGAACTTTAAATGATAGAATGAAGAATTTGTATCTTATCCTAGAGGTATTAGGGAGTCCCTGCAAGTTCAGGTGAAGAAACCGAGGCTGAGGTATGGTGAATGACTTACCCAGGTCACACAGCTAGTAAATGTCTGAAGCAGCATTTGAAGAGTGCCGCGTGACCCACCTTGTGATTTCGGGAGATTTTTTGGCAGTTCTGTGGAAGACTAATTTCAGTTCCTTATTCCCCAAGTAACTAGCTCATTGAGAGATCTTCACACACAGTATTGACTTCTGGACTATTTATGGGGCTGCCTAGATGTGTGTGTGTGTGTGTATGTGTATAGATATATATATGTGTGTATGTATATATGTGTATACAGCTATATATATGTATGCATATATATGTGTATATATGTGTGTGTACGTATGTGTGTGTATATGTTATTACGTACATAAAATAACATATACACACACACAGATACTCATTCTTCCTGATACTGACGGACTCTTGGGCTACACTTTACTCTCTGACTTATCTCGTTGACATTTCATGTGACAATTAGGGCTCTATTTGACTAAGATTCCCGGATCAAAGTCCGGGTTGCCAGTGACTCTTAAATGTTAATTGTGACAGATTCGTGAGGAGGTGGGGGTAGGTGGGAGGAGATCTTAGGAAGACCTGGACCTCTGGATTCAAGGGCCCCTGGGCAGAAAGTTCCCAGGAAAGGAGGCAGAGACTCAGGACAAAATGAATCTGAATTTGAGAGGTCATCATGAGGGCGGGGGGTGGGCCAGGGAGGATCTCATAATGGGATGTGGGGAATAATAACCCTAATGATAACAATAATAACATTTACATAGTACTTTAAATTTTGAAAGCACTTTACATATGCTATCTCATTTGATCCTGACAACAATCCTATGAAGCAGAAACTTTTATTGTGTCTATTTCACAGATGAGGAAACTGAGTCTGAGAAAGATTTAGTTACTTGCCCAGGGTGATATAAGTAGTATGTGTTTAAACACTATGCTATCTAGCTGCCTTATGGGAAGGCCTTAGGAGCCTACTTTGTCTAAAAATGCTAACTTTAATATTCATAACCCCATAGATAGCTCTATGGCATGGGACAAGGGGGCAGTCCATCTGCTACATTGTCCAGCCCAGCGTGCCCTCTTGGAAAAGCTGAAGATCTTCAGGGAGAAGTAGGGATGAGGAATTGATGAGTGTAGTGGTATAGCAAGGTGTGGTTAATGATCCTTCTTCATCCTAGAATGTGACAAAAATGTCCCAATGTGTTGCTTTCAGGTGTAGCAGCTCAGGGCCAAGTGATAGAGTTCGTCACACTATAGATATGAGAGAGATCTGGCAGAAGACCCCTGGGAGGGGAAAGAGGTGAAAGTATCTTCCCTGTCCCCTCGCTCCCCATGTTAGAAATCCCCTGGGTCAAAAGCCTAGTCACTTCAACCTAGTCCTGGCTTTGAGCTCAGACACTAGCTTCGATCTCTCTTACATCTGTCTCCTCCCTTCTAGTCCTGCTGCCTTCATCTTGGGTCTGGTAGGAAATTGTCATTTTGGCTTTCTTGGTAAAAAGTATAATGAAAAATGAAAAATCTTTCCTCTTGCTCCAATTTCTATTCTCCCCCACCTATTTTCATGGTCAGAGAGGCCCCTTTTGGAGTACTGAGTTCATTTCTGGCCTTTAATTTAGGAATGACATTGATAAGCCGATTAACATCTGGGGAGGGCAATCAGGATAGTGAGGGCCTTTAAGTCCCTATCATATGAGGATTAGTTAAAGGAAATGGGGATTTTTAGCTTAGAGAAGGCTCAGACAGGAAATAATAGCTGCGTCCACATATTTTAAGGGGGAATCTGAAGGACTAGGTTCCTCTCATTCTTACTACTTGTATGACTATAGACAGGTCGCTTAACCTCCCAGTTAGTTTCCTTATCTGTAAAATAAGAAGGGTGGACTAGATGACCTTTGACCCTCCCATTTCCATATCCTTGATCCTACAATTTTTTCTGTCCCAGAGAGCAGAACAAGGAGCAACAGATAGAAATTGAAAAGAGGCAAATAGAAGCTTAACTTCAGGAAAAATTGATCAACTAGTGCTATCCCAAAGTGGAACAAGCTGTCTGGAGAGGTGATGGGTTCATCCTCATTGGAAGTCTTTAAGCAGAGAATTGGCGACCCTTTGTCATTCAATGTGTTATAGTAGGGACTCCTCTTCAGGTAGGGCTTGGATAGCTGCTGAGACCTCTTCCGACTAGAATTCTGTGATGCTGTGTTTCATAAACACTGAGATCTGATACCTTTCTCCCTCAAGGGTGAAACTGCCATGGTAGAGAGAGAGAGTAGAATTCTGGGTAAAAGTACTTATTATTGTATCTCTAGGCACAGTGCCTGGCACACAGTGTTGTTGTGCAGTTGTGTCTGACTCTTTGTGACTCCATCGACCATTGCACACCCATACTACCCATGGGGTTTTCTGGCAAAAATACTAGAGTGATTTGCCATTTCCTTCTCTGTGGATTATGGCAAACAGAGGTTAAGTGACTTGCCCAGAGTCACGCAGCTAGTAAAGCATCTAAGGTCAGATTTGAACTTAGGTTTTCCTGACTCCAGGCCCTGAGTTTCAATCATTGAGCCACCTAGCTGCCTGACACACAGTAGGCACTACATAAATGCTTAGGTAGGCAATCTATAAATGCTTATTCCCTTCCCTTTTCTCCCTTCTTAATGGAACCAGCAGCTTTTAATTTTTCCTCTCTTTCGTCCATCCTCCATGCAGCTATCAAAGTAACCTTCCAAAAGCCTAGGCTTGATCATGCTACTCCCTTCATCAAAATTCTCAAATTATCATTTGTAGGATAAAGTGCAAATGCCTTACTTTGCATTTAAAGTTTTCTTTAGTCTGTCTCTTACTTAAATTTTCAGACACATTCCTCCGTGCCATTTCTACATTCTAGTCAAACTGGCTTACTGGCTTTTGTCTGAAAACTTTACATTCAATCTCCAACCTCCGTGTTTTTGCACAAGCTTTTCCCCAAGCCTGGAATGCACTTCCTCCTCACCTCCACCTCTTAAAAATCCCTAGTTCCCTTCAAGGCACAGCTCAGGAACACTCCTATAAGAAGTGCTCTCACCCTTTATAAATATTCAGGCATGGTCAAAACTGCTTCAAAGTTCTTTAAAGCACTTGGGGCTTTAAAAACCACTTTTTGGAGTGACATTTATGTTACCATTCTGTTCAAAGTGCCATAATAATTTCCAAAAGGAAATGATATTAGAGATTTTTGCAGGAGGATTTTAGTTACAACTTACCTGTTTAATATGACAACTCCTCAATAGGATGTTAGCTCTTGGAGGGCAAAGATTGCTTTTGATTTTTGTGTTTGTGCTCCTCTCCTATCCTCACACATAATAGGTTACTTCCTAAATGCTTCCTTTAAGTGCCAGCTAAAATCCCATTTTTTTTTTATTTTACTAGAAGCCTTCCCCTAACCCCTCTTAATTCCAGAGCCTTCCCTTTATTAGATATTTCCTATTTTTCCTGTATAGGGCACCTAGGTACCAAGTGCATAGAGCACTGGGCTTAGAATCAGGAAGACTTATCTTCCTTGGTTCAAATCCAGCCTCAGACACTTACTAGCTGTGTGACCTTGGGCGAGTCACTGAACTCTGCTTCAGTTTCCTCATCTGTAAAATGAGCTGGACAAGGAAATGGCAAACCACTGCAGTGTCTCTGCCGAGAAAACCCCAAATGGGGTCACGGAGAATTGAACAGTCCTAAAAACAACTGAACATGCTAAGCATTCTGATATTCCAGTACCTTTGCCAAGAAAACCCCAAATGGGGTTACAAAGAGTCTGCAATGTTGTCTCCCTCTTTAGATTATAAGTTCCTTGAGGGCAGGAACTTTTTCTTCTTTTGCTTCTTTTTGTATCCCCAGTACCTAGCACAGTGCCTGGCACATAGTAGTTGCTTAATAAATGTTTATCGATTGACTGATTATCGAATTGAATTTTTCTGTCAAATTAAGTGTCGTCCTCATTTTGTTACTCTCATCTTCCATTTCCATTTAGTTTCTAAGTCACATCACTTCTATTTTTCCAGCATCTCTTATATGCTGCCACCATCCCTTTGTTCCCCATTCCTGCCTTCCTTGGCTTACTTCAAGCGTCAGTTAAAATCTCAGCCTCTGCAAGAAGCCATTCCTGGACTCCCTTCCTTCTGTGGTAGGGCCTTCCTTCTGAGATAGACTTGACTTGTTGACGTCTGTCCTGCAGCAGGGTACAGGCCCAAGAACAGTTTTCCATTTTGTTTGGGTTGAGCTCTCATCCTTGCCAAGTTTCATTTTCCTGGATGTTTACATTAGAGAGCCCACAGCTTTCTCCTGGCAGTTTCAGATCTTCGGTATCTTGGAACTGGCCACAGACTCTAGTTTTTCTTTATATGTCTATCCTAGAATAATACTATTTAGCACTTTAAGGTTTGCAAAGGCCTTTGCAAAATATTATCTCATTTGATCCTCATAAGAGCCCTCTGAGGAAGGTGCTATCATTACTCCCATTTAACAGATGAGGCAACTGATGCAGATAGAGACTGCACCTTTTCCAAGGTTAAACACAACTAGCAAATGTGTGAAGTCACATTTGAACTCAGGTCTTCCTGACTCTGAGTCTGGCACTCTATCCATTTTGCCATCTTGCTGTGTATAGGGGGACAAAAATGTAAATGAATCACCAAGAACAGCTCTGAGTATCCCATGGCTTTCCAAGATAAATGATTAAGTACACTCTAATTATGACTCTGGGTAATATACCTGACCCAGAGTGAAGGTAGCACAGATGTTGGATGTGTTTAAACCCCTCTTGCTCTTATAGGTCTGAAATATATCCTATAAAGGAAAGATCACTGGGTTGTAGACTTGATATGGTTAGAGGCTTGGATTTGCCACATGCAGGGATGTGCTGGTAAATGTTTAATGTTCCATCTCTGGAAAAAAAAGTGTGCTTGACATAATTTTGTGTTTAATGTGAATTATTAACATTTTCTCTATCACTATTAAATCTAGACAATCAACAAAACAGTAAATCAAGCCATGATGTGTAGAGTTTTCTGCTTTCTAAGGTATAAATGGTCACACTGAAAATTTAACAATCAACCCCTATAGGCCATTATGAGCTGCTCCAGCACATCGTTGACCACACTCATTCTGTGTGGCTGTATTGGTCAAGTCACTTCCCTCTTCTGTGCTTTATCTTAATCTGTAAAAGGAGAGGATTGGACCAGGGTAGGGCTTCTTAACCTTCCTTGTGCCATGGTCCCTGGTGAAGCCTATGGACCTCTTTGCAGTAGCATGTTTTTAAATGCACAAAATAAAATGCAAAGGAGGACAAAGGAGACAGATTGTATTAAAATAAATAGGTATTTTTTCCCATCCAAGTTCATGAACCCCATGAGATCTATCTACTGCCTCCCTGTGCTTTGTAGACCCTAGGTTAAGAAACCCTGGGCCAGATGATCTCTAAGTCCTCCTCCCCTGCCTCTACCTTTTTTTTTTTTTGCTTCTTTTATTCTGTGACTAGGTGGTACAGTGGATGGAGCACTGAACTTGGAGTCAGGAAGACCTGAGTTTGAATCTTGTTCCAGGTACTTATTAGCTGTGTGGCTCTGGGAAAGTCATGTAACTCCTTTCAGCCTCAGTTTACTCATCTATAAAATGGGTAGCATTTATTCTGTATGATCATCATGTGGGTCAAGCAAGATCATATATGCAAAGTGATTGCCTTAGAATTCCATGTAAATGATAATGTTTTAATAAATTATTGCTAAAAAGACTCTAGGCAACCTGTCTTGATGGGTGGATGGCTTAGACGAAGAAAATGTTTGACTAATTAGGACAGAATAACACCATGGAAAAAGATCTAGCTTGGAAAGCCAGAGGATTGGGGTTCGAATTCTCCTTCTAATAGCTAGTACTTGTGGACAATTTGGCAAATCCCTGAACCTTCTGAGGTCTTAGGTTCCTCCTGTGTAAGCTAAGAGCAAGAGCTTCTGGGGTACAGTGCATAGAGAGCTGGGCTTGAATTAGGAAGACCCAAGTTCAAATCTGGCCTCAGACACTTACAAACCGTGTGGCCCTGGGCAAGCAGTCACTTCGCTTATGTCTCCCTCAGTTTCCTCATCTGTGAAACGGGTATAACGATAGCACCTGTGTCCCAGGGTTGTTATGAGGATCAGATGAGACAATCATAAAGTGCAGTGCCTGACATGAGATAAGTAGGTGCCATATAAATGTTATTATCATCATCATCATCATCTGAGGTCCCCGTAGGCTCTAGTTTCTGTGACTCACTGTTTAACTTAAGTGATTTCGGAACAGCATTCAATGTTTATGAATCACTCAGATTTGCAAAAAATACTGAAGCAGAAGTCTTCACTGAGAGGGTAAGATGTCCTTGGGACGGTATGAGTCAGGGAATGACAGGAGATGAGGGTCAGTCTTGAAGGAAGTCTGTCAAGCTTTAGTGCTCATTTGAGAGAATGAATGCACAGGATATCGCCTACATGGCAGCCACAGTGACAGCGACAGCAGCAAGTGGAGACAATTATATTGCCAAGATCCTGTAGAAATCAAATTCCAGAGCCTTGGGGGGTCGGCAGAAGGACAGGAAGCCGGGAGGGTGGCATCTAGAGCCTCTGAGGCAAAGCAGGTTGAGACTGGAGTCCTGCCCTAGAGGAAGTGACACAGCTTTTCGTGAACTCCTTTCTCATGCCATGCTAATGCTTTGTTCCATGTTATCTTATGCAGACACAGGGGAGCTACCCAGAGCTACAACTAGAAATTCTGCTAGTGTTCTCTCACAAGATACTTTGTATTTAACTACCTTAGATTTATCTGTATTTATTTTCTTTGTATTATACATACATACACATATTGGTATCTAGCTGTCTGTCCATCCATCTAGCTGTCTGTCGTCTATCTATCTCTATCTCTCTATACATTTGTGGTCTCCTTTGTTAAAATGTAAGCTCTTGGAGAGCAATGACTGTTTTGTTCTTTGTATTTATATCCCCAGAGCCTGGCACAGTGCTTGGCTCATAGAAGGCTTTTAATAAATGCTTGTTAGTTGATTAGGAGAGGGGCTTGATGGATATGGAAGCTGGGTGGCAGCTCAAGGCAGGGAGAAGGATCAGGTCAGTTGGGTGACTGGAGCTTTGCCTAGAGATCAGGAGTGGGAAGCAAACTTTTCCTGACGGGAGGGACTTTTCCTGATGCTTCTTTTTGCATCCCAAGTGCTTAGCACAGTGCTCGGCACATAGAAGGTGCTCAATAAATGTTCATCATAGATTGCTTGATTGATCCTGGATGAAGGAAGTTCACCTTTCAGGATGCCAGTGCCTGGGGCAAAGCCTCCAATGTCTTATGCTCATTTGGTTCTGGAGATATCTGTTCTTCTTGAATTTGCATTATGAACTATTACCAATGCCAAACGAGAGAACTACATGGCAAGGCTGAATGATCTTATGGCTTTGAACTTTCAGGTCTGCAATCGCATTTCTGTGATTTGGATAAAGAGAAATTTTAATGACTGTTACAGCCTCCAAAACTCTTGAAATTGACATGCTAATGATTTTAAATTGTAAGGACAAAACCCTGAAGGTCAAGTGTCACAGGACTGACCTAGCAATGACAGCTTGATGGAGGAAAGCATTATATAATGGAAATGGTACCAGATAGTGAAAAGACTCCTGTTCTGCAGCAGAGTCTGCCACTAATTAACTTGCTGTGTGACTTTGGGAGAGTTACAACCTTTCTGGGCCTCAGTTTCCTTATCAAAATAAGAGGAGTGGACTACAAAGTGTCTTTTGACTGTGTGATTGCCATAGCACCTAGGAAACCCTCTGACCTGTTAGGCAATGGATATAGCACTGGAGTCAGGAAGACCTGAGTTCAAATCTTACCTCAGACACTTATTAGCTGTGTGACCCTGGGCAAGTCACTTAACCTCTGTCAGGACCACTTTCTACTCTATCTACCATCCACTGATGGGATTGGAGGTGCCATTATTGGTAAGCCTCTGCCCTCCAAGGGAGGGCTACTGCTCTCTTTGGTCAACTCTTTCAGCCAAGGATTATGCAGCTCTTTCCTGTAGCCAGACTGTTCACAGAAGAAACTCTTTTTTGACCTACCTATCTTTTTGACCTAACTATCTTCTATGACAGGATGTGGTTTCTTTATTCTCCCCTCTCTGGAAACAGCCCCCTATGGTTGTATATTTATCTCACTTATCATCAGAAACATTTTGTAATTACTACTACCATTATTATTATATGCATTTTTGTATTTCCAACTAAATTATGGTGAATTTTTTTTGCATCAGTATTCATTAATGTGATTCGTCTATAGTTTTCTTTCCCTCTTTTGGGTATCAGTACAATATTAGTCTTACAAAAGTAGCTTGCTAAGTGCTTTTTGCTCTGTCCTGAAGAATGATATTTGTAGTGTTTGTAAGGGACTGGGAAGATGGTGTTGCCTTCTACAGAGGGTGTTTAGGGGGAAAGGTAATGATAATATTGTATTCCTCTCCCCCAGGATGAGGCAAATATTACTAGGGTTCAATTTCATCAAATGGAAAAGGATTGAAATTGTTGCAAGGAAGCTGCTTATAATTCTCCAGCACGCTCCTCTGTTTTTCTAAGTAAATGGAAAGACTGGGCTGGTGGTTGTTGTTAGTCCTTTGTTTTTGGAGAAGACCGATGACTTCACAATATGAGTGATGTCTTGACTTGTGCCTGAATTGGATTTTAGTGAGACAGAGTTGCACAAAATCGTCAGCCTTACTCTCTCTTCCAGAGTCATCGAAGGCCAATGGCAAGGCAAAAGTCAGGACAGTTGGTGACAGCTTGCGATGCAGTAGATGATCTTGGTGTCTTCACTGTCTGACCCAACTCTAAGCATTCCATCGCACCTGCTTCAGCTGCCTTCATGGCTATTGGACCAAATGATTCTCACCTACTCATTCTGCCAGGAGAAGCCTTCACATGCTTGGGGTAGACATCTCCCACATCACCGATGGTTTAAAGCCTGTTGGCTACCCTCAACATATTTTAATCTGTCTGTTGAGATGGATTTACCTAATTGTGGCTGCTGAGCATGCTACAGCTTCTTGAAGTCACAATTGAGAGTTGGGTGACAGATGGACACCAAAGCTGGAAGCCCCCTAAAAAGAGCTTGGCAAGCCCTCTCACCAGAGTTGCTGGTCTTCCCTGTACACTCCATACACCCCACTGTGCTGGTTAGAGAAGACTGAAGAGGCTAGTGACCTTTGTCTCACTTCTCTACCCCTTCCTCCCAGCAACAATTCACAACATGGTAGAGGGTACCTGGAAGGTTCTATAATATCATTGGTGTATTCTCCTCCCTCCAGCGATATAGATCACAAAACCTCTTCTTTCTTTCCTATCGCCAGCCTGCCAGTAGGCAGCCAAATGATCGAGACCAGTATCAACACTGGCTGTCCATGGTATAGATCCAGAGACCTTCTCTCCTTCCCCAGCCCTTTTCCCACTGCTCTATTGCCCAGTACCCACCAAATGCTAGACAGTCCACTCTTAGATGGATCCTGACATTTCCCTTTCTCCCCCATTCCCACCTCTGCCAGAGGTATCCCAGAGCCCCACTCCACTTTGAACTTTCAGTCCCACATACTCTTAGTCTGGAATTATCTGCCTTGCCCCAGCTCCTCAGTGTCTTTGAGGTTTGCCACCTGCCCTGCCCCTTTTGCCTGCCAAAAATCATCTCCTGGGCCATGAAATGGAACCTTCCTTTATGTGTTAACTCATCCAAATAGAAAGTGAGCTCCATGAGGACAGTGACTTAGCATAGGACATGCTCAAAGCTTTGACAGGCCATCTCCCAGTCCATGCACAGAAGGTGTTGGAAGGGAAGGGAGAGGAGAGAAAAGTTCAGGAACAATTGGGTTTCTGCCTCTGAGGAGACAGAAAGTAGATAACATGAACTGATCACACATTTTCCTTTTAAGTTTTACCAATATCTTTTTTTTTGTTACTTATATTCAAGGATGTGATGGAGCTTGTCCAAGCTGATTATTTGGTTTTCTGTGTGAGTATTTACCCTTTGGAAACTGCCAAATGTTACAAATCCAGACTTGATTTTTTCTTTTCTATTGATTGTCTAGACTTCAGAAAGTCATGGAGAAAATGTTAATAATACTGATTGAACTTAAAAGTGTGTTGAGCATATATATATATACATATATATGTATATATATATATATATGTATTTTCTGGTAAGTTGGTTGTTAAACATGTATCAGCACATCCCTGCACATATTCCATACATTCACCCCCTCCCCAAAGAGTCATTCTTTATAACAAAGAATAAAAAAGAGCAGAAAACATTTAGTGAAATTAACTAATATATTAGAAAAACCAATCTGTCATTACATTCAGTGTTTCCCCACCTCTGAAAAGAAGGCAAGGAAGTCTCTTCTCATATTTCTTCTTTAAGCCTGGTCATAAAAATATGGCATCATTCATTTCAAATACCTAACACATGGTAGGAGCTTAATGCTTGTTTCCTTCCTTCCTTTGTTATTCTAGTTCTTTCCATTTATGTTATTGTAGTTGTTTATTGTTTCCTTGGTTCTCCTTACTTCATTTAAATTCAGTTCATATAAATCTTATAATGACTCTCTGTATTAATCGTATTACTTATATAGTACAGCTCAGTAATATTCCGTTGTATTTATGCACTATAATTTGTTTAGCCATTTCCCACATACTTTCATGCAGGGCATTTTGCCCTCACCTGTTATTGAAGCCTGATGTTTCCATCCATCTTAATTCTATTTCTTCATGTGTTTTGTCATTCCACCTGAGCTTCTAATGTCTCTCCCATTCCAGTGTCTGTAAGAGGCCACATAGATAAATCGCTTTGTCTTTTGGCTCCTCCCTGAGCTCATAAAAATGGAAGAGTGACTCCATTCCAGTCTCCCATGATTCAGTTCTGCTCAAGTGTGTCAAGCCGAGTGTGAGTCACACAAATAGCCCAGGGTTGCTAAGCAATCTAATACATATTTCATTAGCTAAAGCAGTGGAGTTGGCTGCTTGCTGTCAGGGGCTGTGATGTAGGGGGAATTCCACCCTAACATCCCTCTGCCAGCATTGTATTGAAACTTGAAGGGATTCATACGCATGTTCTGGTCTCAAAGCAAAAGGATCATGGGTTCTTAGAACTAGAGCTGGCAATGTAGACTCTGTCTCCTCAATTCATGGTTAGTCAATAAGCATTTGCTAAGTACCTACAACATTCCAGGCAGTGTACAAAGCACTAGGGATACAAAGAAAGGTAAAAACACAGTCTCTGCCCACAAGAAGCTCATGTCCTAATGGGAGGAGATAGTAATAAATATAGCGAGGCAGATAGTAAATATATACAGAGTTGAAAAAGATAATCTGAAAAGAGAAGAAATTGGCAACTGGGAGGATCAGGAAAGGCCTCCTGCAGAAAACAGGATTTGATTTGAGCCTTGAAGAAAGCCAGGCAGAGGTGGGGGGAGAGCATGGACTGTCCTGTTTGAGGAACTCCAAGCCAACCAGTGTAGCTGAACTATAGAGTACATGGAGGGCAGTAAGGTGTAAGAAGGGTGGAAAGGCAGGAAGGGGTGGCCAGGTAATGATGAATTTTCAATGCCAAGCAGAGGCCTTTATATTTGGTCTTAGAGGTAATAGGGGGTCACTGGGATTCACTGAATAGTGGGGTTCACTAAGCAGGAGGTGACATAGGTAGACTTTGCTTTGGAAAGCCCACTGGAAGCTGGGTCAAGGATAGATTGAAGTAGGCAGAGATTCGAGGCAGGAAGCTTCATTAGGAAGCTGCTAGAATAATCCAAGTGTGAGGTGATAAGGTGAACTAGGATTGTGACTGTGTGAGTGGAGACGGGACATTGATGAGAGATATTGTGAAAGTAGAATAAGGCTTGGCAACAGGTTGGTTATAGGAGATGAGTGTGAGTAAGTCGTTGAGAATAAAACCAAGATTGTAAGCCTAAATGACTGGTAGGATAATGGTACCCCTGAGAATAAGAGGGAAGCTGGGAAGACAGAGTGCTGGCGGGAGGGAAAGACAACGAGTTCGTTTTTAGACATATTGAGTTTATGATGCCTTTGGGGCATTCGGTTCAAGATGGTCAAGAGGAAGCTGGAGATGCGTGACTGTGGCTAGGCAAAGAGGGTAGGTCTGGATAAGTAGATATGGGAATAATCTGGTTAGAAGTGATCATTGAATCCATGAGAGCTGATGAAATCACCAAGTGAATAGTACAGAGTCAAAAAATAGAAGGAGCGCAGAACAGAGTGGAGGACACTATGGTTAGAAGGAGTCGTTTGGAAGAAGAACCAGCAAGGGAGATTGAGTAAGAGTGATGAAACTGGTAGGAGAAGAACCGGAGAGAGGAGTGTTACAAAAACCTAGAGAAGAGAGAGCATCCATCAGGGAATGACATCCATAGTCTAAACGGCTGCAGAGAGGCCAAGGAGGATCCATATTGAGAAAAGGCCATTAGATCCAACCATTAAGAGAGCCTTGCTAATTTTGGAGAAGGTGGTTTCCACTGAATGATGAGGTTGGAAGTCAGATGGCAGGGAGGTTTAGAAAGGAGTGAGAAGAGAGGAAGTGAAGGCACCACTAGTAGCTTATTCAATGAATTTAGCCACAAAAAACAGGAGAGATGCAGGGATGTTGGGATTAAAAGAGGCTTTTTTTGAAGATAGAAGAAGGATGTACATGTTTATAGACAGTAAGGAAGGAGCCAGTAGATTGGAAAAGATTAGAGAAGAGAGAGTGCGGGTGATGAGTGTAGGGGCAACTTAGAAGGGCAAGGGGTCAAGGGCACATACAGAGGTGTTGGCAAGGAAAAAGGTCACCTCTTCATCTGAGAATGGAGAGGAGATGGTGGAGGTAGATGTGAGGGATATGGTATTAAAAGGAGAGGGAGGAGTTCTTGGTCTCAATTTTTTCAGCAAAATATGAAATGATATCCTTAGCTAGAACGGTGAGTGCCCAGGGGGGCTTGAGTAGAGATGAGTTTTAGAACAGTCACTGTGGGGATTGGGATAGTAAATCAGTTAGGGAGGAATCAGTTTGGGAGGAATGTTTGCCTCGCTGATGTGATGGCCCAGTTAAGATTATATAACACTAGTTTGTAGTGTACCTAGTCTGTATATTTTCATTATTTCCTTTACCTCATTCAGATACAAAGGAAGCAGATAATAAGAGTAATGTAGAGTTGGGGCTTGGCAAGATATGATCTGCAGTAGCAAAAAAGGCACAAGGGAATTTAGGGCGGAGGATAGCATGGAGTTCATTTGGTTCACCAATGGCTCATTTAGGAAAGAGTAGAATGATCTGGGGAAGAATTAAGGGATGGTGGGAATGGAGTTTACAATGAAGATGATGAGGAAGAGGGAAAAGGTTGGGGTCATAAGGCATAGGGAAAGATGGAAGAATAAGGGATTATGAGCAGTGAAAGGAATTTCAGAATTCATGAACATGGAAGTTGAACAGTTGTAGGTAATGGCAAGGTCAAGGCTATGACTATCTCCACGTGTGGCTGAGGTCTGAGGTGGAGAGGCCTGAGGAAACAGAGAGATAGGGATGGGGAATGGAGTTTAGACATTTATTGCTAGGGATTCAGGAACACCAGAATGGGGTGAATAAAAGGAGATGAGGGTTTTTTTTAATATCAGTTCCAACCACTGAGCAGATGATGAAACAAGAAGAGAAGTTATGATTTGCCCAGAGCCACCCAGGTATTAAGTGTCCGAGGGGCTTATGGGGTGTTCAAGAGGACTAGCACCTCTGTGGTGAGGGCTTGCTAAGCCCTTTTTGGGGCTTCTCATACATCTTTGGTGTTTACCTGATTCATCCAATTCTCACCTGTGGCTCCAAGAAGCTGTAGCCTGTGCAGTGGCCATACCCTGGTAAACTGTCTTGGCAGTGGGGCTAAAACCAGGTTAAAAATGACTGACAGGCCTCAGCCCTGTCAGTGAGTTAAAGGATGTCTACCCCAAACATGTGAAAACTTCCCCCTGTGGAATGGGTAGATGAGAACAATTTGTTCCAACCACTACGAAGAGGGCTGAAGCAGACACTGTGGAGTGCTTAAAGCTTGGTTAGACATAGAAGACACCAAGGTCATCCACTGCATGCTGAGCCATCACCAGTCATCTTGACTTTTGTCTTGCTACTGGACTCTGATGACTCTGGAATAGAGAGTGGGGCCGATGACTTTGTGCAACTCGGCCATACTTAAATCCAATTCATGCACAAGTCAAGACATCATTTATGATATCATTGGTTCTCTCTGAAAATGAAGGAGGTGAGATCTAAACCTGTCATAGGTTTAGGGCCAAAAGAGAGTTTAGGGGCCATCTAGTTTAATCCCTTTTTTTTTATAGATGAGGAAACAGAAGCCAGGTTGCTTAAGTGACCTGCCCCTTGCCATATGGGTAGTAAACAGTAGAGGCAGGATTTGAACCAAGGTCCTCTTACTTAAGGGCAAGTGTACTTTCTATTGTAACTTGCTGCTGGCATATTCTTCCACCTCCTTGGGCTTTCTTCTCTGGTTCCCTTATGAATCAAGGTCACATGCTTGGCAGGCTGGGCTCCAAGCCAAAATTTGGGAGTGGATACAAGAGGCAGTGATTGACCTGCTGTGCAACTTTGGAGAAATGATGAGAGGAAGTGTTGTATAGTGTCCTTGAATTCAGAAGACCTGGGCTCCAGTCTTAGATCTTTTAGTCACTCGCTTTGTGATCTTGCACAAAACACTTTCCCTCTCTGGAAATCAATATCCTCACCTGTAAGATGAATTGGTTGGTTATTCTATGATTCAACCAATGTTTCCTGAGTCCGTGGATCTATACCTATTCATGGTAAATTTTTGCCAGTCTCTAAATCCATTACTACCAAAGTTCCTTACTTCCTAAATCCTTTATATGAAAAAGTCTGGCTCTCTTTCCCCCAAACCCTGGCACCTTGCTCCTTTTAACCCCATCTCTATGCCCAATGCTGTTTGTCCCTTGTTCTTGAAGAGGACCAATCTATCCCCAATACCTTCCCCCAATTCCAACACCTCTAGCCAAAGGTTATTGTTATTGTTACTGTCCATCTTTCATTCTTGAAAATGACCAATGGCATCATGAGGGTGATGTCTTGACTTGCATGTGAATTAAGTGGGATTTATGTGAATTAAGGCTCTGCTGGAGCCTTCAAGAAGTTAGAATAACTTGCCATAGAAGACGTAGATATTTTGCTGGTGCTCAGTAAAACTTGGGTTGGTAAACAGTGGTCTAGCTTGTCTGACTTCAGTTTTCTCCATCTGCTAAATCATGTAACTTTTCAAACATAAGAGGATGTGAAATTCAAAATGCAATCATCAATGGATTCTTTATTAGTTAAAAAAACTGGACTGTCTAAACTTTTCCCATCTCAAGAAATAAGGGTATAAAATCCAGAATCTGTTTTTGGGGTGGGAGCAGAGATCAAGTAGGGAGGAAAGTCAAAGTTTTTTCTTATAATGAGTGTATTGGTGTCAGAGACATTTATTTGTTCAATATTTAGTGTTAGTTCTGCTTCAAAACTTCCACTAATTCCTCATTATCCATAGGATGTTCCAAACTTCTTAGCTTGGCATTCAAGGCTCTCTCTACAATTTGGCAGGGCCCTACCTATCCAACTTTACCTCCCACTACTTTCCAAAATGAACCTTCTCCCTTGGTCAACCTTTCCCTTCCAATTTTCTGCAAACATGCCATGTTCACTTCTGACTCCAAGTTTATGCAGTTTTCTCCATAGAGCTCTTTTAGCCGATCCATATCCTTCAGAGCTCACATCAAGTTTTAGCTCCTCTAAAATCCATTACCTAAGTCTTGGGCTTCCAACCTTCCCTCTTTTCTCAACTATAAACATTGACAAACAAGAACAAGGTCAGAGCAGGGTGAGCAGTGGAGACCACATCTTATGATGCTTATTTGAACAAAATGAGCTTGTTTAGTTAGCCTAGAGAAGAGGAGACTTATGGGGATGGGGAGGCAAGGCATGGAAGGGGGAATGATATTGGTTTTCCAGCATTTGAAAGATTGTCAAGTAGAAGAGGGAGTAGACTTCTGCTTGGACGCAGTGAGCAAGACTAGGAATGATTTCCTAACAATGAGAGCTACGTATTCAGAAACTGGATTGATTGATTGAGGAGACAGTAAGTTTCACATCACTTTCAAGCAACAACATCATGATGACTTGTGCATGTTATGGAGGAATCTAGATGTTCCCTAGAGACCCTTCTAACTCTGAGACAGCAGTTCTGTGATCTTAGAACGATATCTGGTGAGTTCAGGTTGACAAGCCCATATTACCACCCCCTCCCCTCTCTCTCCTCTAGGACCAAATATAACAAATAAGTCTAATTCCTCTTTGATATAACAGTCATTCAAATACTTGAAGACAACTTTCAGGTCCAAGTATTAGAGGCTAAACATCCCCTGTTCCTTCAACTGAATATGGCTTTCAACATCAAACAAGTATTTATTAAATAACTAGATATGAAGTAAAAAAAAAATCAGTTGCTTCCCTCAAGGAACTTACATTCTACTGGGGGGGGGACATGAATTTGAGGCTTTTTACCATTCTAGTTGCTATCCTATAGAAACTCTTTAGCTTATCGACATGCTTCCTAAAATATGGTGCAAAGAACCAATCACTGATGTTAGGATTGGATGTATAGAGTTGGGAGCCATCTTCATAATAATTATTGCATCTCTGTTAGAGGTGATAAAATTGTCAGGGCATAGAATGCAGAGAAAAATGAGGAGAGATTCAAAGACAGAACCTTTGAGGACACTCAATTTAGGACCTGGGAGGGTGATACATCATTAAAAGCACTGAGAGCAACAAAGAAGAAATGATGAGACAAGTAGATGGAAAGCAGAAGGAAAGAGCAATGTCGTGGAAGAAGAATGAAATGGGCCATTAGATATGGCAATTAAGAGGTCATGGGTGACCTTGGTGAGAGCAGTATTAGGAGGGTGATAGGTTCAGAAGTTATATTGCAGAGGGTTGAGGTAAGGAAGCGGAGGCATGGAGTATAGATTAATTACTCTCTTTTGTCAGAGCAAGTGAGGAGAGATACTGGATGATATTCTGAGGGAAAATTTTGCTTTAGAACTAGGGAAACCTGAGTGTTTTTGCAGATATCAGAGAGTGAGCCAGTAGATAGAGGATAGAGGGAAATTGAAGATAGAAAGAGGAGAAAAGAAGAAGAAGGGGAGAAAAAGAGGGGCAGGGAAGGAGAGAGAGAGAGAGAGAGAGAGAGAGAGAGAGAGAGAGAGAGAGAGAGACTGAGACAGAGATGCAAAGACAGAGACATGGAGAGAGAGACAGAGAAAGGAAGAAGGAGGGAGAGAGTCCCAAAGGGGACTGGAATGATGGTCTTTTGAACAAGGAAGGAGTGCATATAACTTGGAAAGATTTATTTTCTGTGAGTCTTGCAAAGCTGATCAAGAGGTACAGTCAATATAAAGACCAATGTCTCTGAGGTCTAAGGAGCTGCCTCTGATTATTATTGCCTATGTGGTCCTAGGCAAATCACTTAACCTCCCTGGGCCTCACCCAGTTTCCTCATCTGGAAAATGAGGGTGTCAGTCTAGATGACCTCCGTGGTTCTTTTCAATCCTAGAACTATAATCCTGAAGCAAAGTCATGATTCTGAAGGAGTTTAAACTGAAAATGGAGACAAAAAGAGGAAACTGCGCACCTATATCTGTCAAGTCAGATTCCAAAATGAATAACAGGCAGAATACAGATTAACAAAAGAAATGGTGAATAATTGAAAGGAGATAATATGCCAGAAGAGAGACAGCAATTAAATTCATGGCCTTATATATACAGATAATTGTACAAAATAGGGCTAAAGAACTAGGGCTCCTCATGCAATGAGTAAGCTTTGACCTCATAGATATTACTGTGACTTGGAGGGATGGGATTCATGATTAGAGTTTTGATTTGGAAAGTTATATCTTATTGAAAAGGAACAGAATAGATGAAAGTGGGATAGGTGGTAGAATTTTTTGTTAAGAAGATATATAATGTGAGGAAATTCAGGAACCTGAAAGGTGGAAGAATGATGGATAAGTGTCTGGGTGACGATCAATGGAGAGGGAAAGAAAAGAGATTTAGTCATGGAAATATAACATAGATACTGAGTTCGTGAAACAGATCTTAAACTTGGCATGATATTACAGAGTAGGGTTTATTTATCTGATCATTGGCTGGTGCTCTCCGATCAGCAAAATCAGAGCAGCTGGTAAATTTTTGACTTGCCCTAATGATAATCTCATTCTTTGAAAGGCAAGAAAACAACAAGGAGATGGGAGGTGGGGGTGAAGCTGTTATCATGGACGTGATTCTGACTAACAAGAAGGGATTGGTTGCTGAAATAGAGATAATGGGAACCCAGAGGGCAAGTTTGGTTGTTGTCCTTCATTCTCGAAGAGGACCCAAATGACATCACTATGTTAGAGTCAAGTTACAGTGGCTGATGAGACCAATATGAGCTGAGAACACTCTACCACAGGTCAGGCACAAATGGTCTGTGTGGACATTTGGGGGTGGATTCTCTAAATTTGCACATTTCGTGTTTCTTTTGAGCTACTTCAATTCTGCTTTGCTCATAGAGCACAGCACCTTCTCTGACATGGGTCCATCATGCTGAGTGGTCCTGTGCCAATGTCTCCCATGTCACACAATCAATTCCAAAGTTCTTAAAAGAGATCTTGAAAGTGTCCTTGTATCACTTCTTCTGACCACCATGTGAATGCTTGCCATGTATGAGTTCTCCACAAAATTGTCTTTTTGGCAAGTATATGTTTTGCATTTGGACAACGTGGCCAGCCCTCTGGAGTTGTGGTCTCTGAAATAGAGTTTGAATGCTTGGCAGTTTAGTTCAAGAAAGTACCTCAGTGTCTGGTACCTTATCCTGCCAGGTGATCTTCATAATCTTCCTAAGACAATTCAAATGGAAGAGATTCAGTTTCCTGTCATGGCGCTGTTAGACTGTCCAGGTTTCACAGGCATACAACAATGAGGTCAGCACAATGGCTCTGTAGACCTTCAGTTTGGTAGTCAGTTTAACAGCCTTTCTCTCCCACACTTTCCTTCAGAGCCTCCCAAACACTGAGCTAGCTCTGGCAATGTGTGTGTCAACCTCATTATCAACGTGTACATCCCTAGAAAATACCCTACCAAGGTAAGTGAACTTATCCACAGCATCCAAAACTTCTCCATTTGCTGTAACCAGTGGTTCTGTGTGTGACTATGTGGCAGTGGCTGTTGGAGCACTTGTGTTTTCTTGGTGTTAATTGTTAGGCCATAATTAGCACAAGCAGCAGAGAATTGATACATACTTTGCTGCATCTCAGCTTCAGGGGCTGCATTGAGTGCAAAACCATCTGCAAACAGAAAATCATGTACCAACACTCCCTCTGCTTTGGTCTTGGCTTATAGCCTTTTCAAATTGAAGAATTCACCATTAGTATGGTAGCTGACTTTGACATTGTGTTTGTCCTTCTTGAAGGTATTTGACAACGTGGCTGATGAAAACATCATGCTAAAAAGCAAAAACTATTCAGCCTAAGAGGTCGTGACAAAGAGGGAGAGAAAAACCAGGTATTGTCTTGTACCCTGCCTAGGTTTTAGTAGGACATATTTTGAAGGGTTCAGAGAAAGTGTAAGTTGGATGTGATGTCCTAAAATACTATAAGGGAAGTAGGACCAAGAGGAGTGAAAAGTTCTCAATAATGAAATTCTGTACACAAAAATGGAAAGTATTTTGATTAAGAGGAAAAGAGAGATTTATTTCAATAGACCACTGGTGCTCTATATGAGTTTGTCAGTTAACTCAGATTTAAACAAGATTTATACAGAAATAAAAGAAAGGGCATGTCATGAAGAATGAATGCAGATGAGTAGGAGGTCCCGTGTGAACAATGTCAGGCATAGTTGAGTCTAGAATGAGCTAAATCTCAGTAAAAAAATACAGAGGACAACAAAAACGGTTGTTTTAAGCCATGTTGGGGGCAAGAGGAATATTGGTGGGATGATGATGGATGATGGTAAAGATCAGAAGTGCTCAACTTTCTTCTCCCCCACTTTCAAGGAGGATGCTCTTGGGACTGAGAAGGAGAAAGCAATTGTTGGCAGACAGTTGAAACTCAAGATTAAAGAAGGCAAGAGATTGCTTACCTTCTCTCAGTCGGTTCAAGGCCCTGGATTTGACCCAAAAACATTTATTCCAAACTAGCCTGCTCAATGTTCCTTATATAAAACATCCTATCTCCCACCTCCATATCTTTGTCTCCCATGCCCTGAATTCTGTCCCTCCTCACTTGAAACTCTTTGAGACTTAAGCTCCACTCCCTTTTAAAAACAATGTTATAGAAGAGATTCTTGGTCAGGTATGGGTTTGAACTAGGTGGTCTCTGAGATGCCCTCCAACTTTGAAATTTTCTGATTGTATGAAAGAAGAGGATCATCTAGTCTTACTAGACTGAAGGAAAGGAATAAAGGATGAGTGATAAAATTAAATACTTTCAAGGTGTGGTGTATTGGAGTTGAGGCAAATCATCACAATAAAATAGAAACTGAGTCCATTTGCTGAGAAATATGGGTATGGCTAGGAGAGGGAAGGAACAGTAAAAACAAGGAGGGGCAAGATAATTAAGTGTCTTGTTCAAATAGCTAACTATAGAGTCAAGACTGAAATGAGGAAAATGAAGTCAGAATAGAGGTTATCAATTGAAAGAAGAGAGCAAGATTAAATGACTGCAGATGGAGATGAGGGCAAGGAGCAAATTCTAGAGGAGTGAGTCAGAGGATGAATTAGAAGGACAAGATATTGTGATTGCAGAGGAGAATTTCAGGCATCATGATTCATCCCTAAGACTTCAAGGTTCTTGCCTGTGAGTACCATCCATAGACATGAGAGTGCCACTTAGCATACTGGCATGGAATTCTACATCTTAGGTAGGTTTATTGTTTGCTCTCCTACTGATTCAAATAACTTACACATTAGAGATATAGAATCATAGAATTATATTGATTTAGAGCCATAAGGAACTTTAGAGGTCATCTAGTCCAACCTCCAGAGAGGTTAAGTGACTTGTTCTGGCCAATATCCATAGCAGGAAAGAACAGTGAACAGGTTTATAAACTATCTTTCTTTTACACTGCTATTTCTTTTCCTTTCATAATTTTTTTTATTATGAGCTCAGTAAATATCAACACACAGGAACATTTCAATATGCAAAGACAAACAAAAAAGAAGAATTGTATATGAAACTAGGAACTTTAGTCATGTGCAGTTTTCCAAGGTGTATAGCTTGTTTTTGTTTCTTGTGTAGTTAAAATTTAACATGATAGTTCTAACACTATCCTATTTGTGTGTGTCCACTTTCGAACTTCATTCTGCTATCCTTAGTTTATTATGCTATATACTCTTTTCTTTCTTTTTATTTTTTAGCATCACTATCATTACTTCTAGATTGCCCTCCCAATTCCCGCCCCCCCCCCTTAAAAAAAGAAAAATAAAAGCCTTCTTTTATAACCTATACCTATATATAGGTATTATAGGAAGGAAGGAGGGAAGGAAAAAAGAAATTAAGGAAGGAAGAAGAGAAAATAGTATGTTTCAGTCTGTATTCAGACAACGTCAGCTCTTTCTCTGGAGGCAGATGGCATTTTTCATCATTAGTCCTATATATACCTATAATACCTATAATAATGCAAAACATAATATCTCTAATTTATCTTCTCTGTAGCTTGTTTGCATGTAGTTGTTTGTATGTTGTCTCCCCATTCAAACTATGAGCTCCTTGAAACCAGAGACAGTCTTTTGCCTTTCTTTGTATCTGTAGCATTTAGAATGCTGTTTGGCACAGTCGGGGGTGTGCTTGTAAATGTTTAACAACCAGCTCTCAGAGTGAGGGGAATTCAGGCATGATACGTCTTTAAGGTTAATCTGTATTAAACCTGGAAAAATGTACATGAACTGTTACAAAGTGAAGTGAGCTGAACCAGGGGAACATCATACACAGTAACAGCAATAATGTTTGATAAAGAATTGTGAATGACTTGACTATTCTCAGCAGTACTATGATCCAAGACAATCCCAAAGGACTAATGATGAAAAATGCCGTCTGCCTCCAGAGAAAGAGCTGATGTTATCTGAATCCAGACTGAAATATATTATTTTCTCTTCCTTCCTTCCTTCCTTCCTTCCTTCCTTCCTTCCTTCCTTCCTTCCTTCCTTCCTTCCTTCCTTCCTTCCTTCTTTCCTTCCTTCCTTCCTTCCCTTCTTTTTTCCTTTCTTGTCTTTTTGTACAAAATGACTAATATGGAATTACTTTACATGATTGCAACCTATATCAGGTTGTTTAGTCTCTGAGGGAGGGGAAGAGGACAGAGGGATAGAATTTGGAACTTTAAATAAAAGCAATGAATGTTAAAAATTGTTTTTACATGTAATTGGGAGAAAATAAATGTTATTTTAAAAAAGTTTAATCCATATTGTGAACATTTTCTCCATCACATTTAAAGTCTAGAGTGATAATTAACTAAATAACCTTGTTTGTAGCATTTGCCAATTTCCAAGGTATAAATGCTCACATTGAAACAATTGGCTCTCAAGGAGTAGTTTGAGATGGCTCCAGAATACTCCTATACATAGAAGACACTTAATAAGTGTTTATTGGCTGACTTTTGAAAACAGATCATATTCAGCTGAAAATATATGTCTCATTCTGCACCTCTAGTCTATTACCTCTCTGCCAACAGATGGGAAACACGTAATTCGTCATTAGTTTTCTGGATCATTGTGTTACTTAGAGTTCTTAAGTTTTTCACAGTTATTTTTCTTTACAACGTTGTGGTCATCATGTAAACTGCTTTCTTGGTTCTGCTCACCTCACTTTGTATCAGTCCATAAAAGTACTCTCAGGTTTCCCTGAATCTGAACTTTTCCTCATTTCTTATAGTTCAATAATATTCCATTACATTCATATATTATGCTTTTTTTTGGTCATTCTCTAATTGTTGGATGCCCCTTTAGTTTCCAGTTCATTGCTTCTGCAAAGCGAAGTTATTAGTATTTTTTGTACATATAGGCCCTTTCCTTCTTTTTTTGCCTTTTTAGGTATAGACCCAGTAGTAATATCCTTGAGTCAAAGGTTATGCACACTTTAGTGACTTTTTGGGAATATTTCCACTTTGTTTTTAAGATTGACTTGACTAATTCACAGATCAAGCAACAGTGCATTAGTGTGCCTGTCTTCCCACAGTCACTCCAACTATTGTCATTTTACTTTTTTCTGTTCTTTGCGAATGTGATTTGTATGAGATGGAATCCCAGAGTTGCCTTAATGTACATTTCTCTAATTATCAGTGATTTGGAGTATTTTTAGTTAGTGATTTAGAACTCATGGTTGCTGATAGCTTGCCTTTTTCTTTTGATAACTACGTTTTGGGAATGGTTTTGTTCTTATTTGAATCAATTCCATATGTATCTTGGATCTCAGACCTTTATCAAGGAAATATACCATAAGGACTTTTTTTTAAACAGCTAATTGTTTTCCTCCTAATTCTAGCCACATTGATAATCAAAATTGTCCCTTTTATCTCCTGTGCTTCTCTCTGTCCCTTGTTTGGTTAAGAGTTTTACTTCTATCCATAGTAGTGAAAGTATTGCCTATGCTGTTCTAATTTGTTTTTGATATGGCCTTTTATATCTAGGTCTTGTATCTATTAGGAGTTTATTGTGTTATATGGTAAGAAGTATTTGTGTAAACCTCATTTCTGCTGGGCAGTTTTCTAGGTTTTCAAGAAGTTTTGTTGAATAGCGAAGTCTTACCCTAGTAGCTGGAATAATTGATTTTATGGAATACTATAATATTATGTTTTATTGCTTCTAGGTTTTGTGTATCTAATCTCTTCTACATTAACTCTTCTATTTTTAAATCGGTACCAAATGTTTTCGATGATTACTGCTTCATATTATAGTTTGAAGTTTGATACTTCTAGACACCCATCCTTCCCACTTTTTTTTTCATTATTTCCCTTGAGATTCTTGGCTTTTTCTTCCTCCACATGAGTTTTGCTATTTTTTTTTATTTCTATAAAATAACTACCAAATGGTAGTGTAATTGGTATGGCATTGAATCTGCAAATTAATTTAGGTGGTATTGTCATTTTTATTAAACTGATATGGTCCAACCGTAATTCTCTCTCTTCCATTATTTAGATTTGTATTTATATAAAGAATGTTTCATAATTATGTTTATATCTCCTATGTGTATTTTGTAGCTAGATTATCATATATTTTTATATATTCTGCAGTTATTTTGAGTGGAATTTCTTTTCCTTTTCTTTCCTGTTGGAGATTGTTGATAACATACAGAAAGGCTAATGATCTTTGTGTGTTTATTTTATAAACACCTTGCTACTTTACTGATGATTGTTTCAATCTTTTTTAGTTGCCTCTCTGTGGTTTTCTAAATCATGTCATCTGCAAAATGCAATAATTTATTTCATCTTTGTTTTTGCTTATTCCATTGATTTCTTTGCTTTGTTTTGTTTTATTACTTTATTTAATATCTTTAGAATTATATCAAATAATAGTGGTGACAAAAGATATTCTTGCTTTGTCCTTGATCATATTGGAAAGGCCCCTGGCATTTCTCTATTACAGATAATTCTAATTATATGCCTTAAACTGATGCCATTTAACATATTAAATAATAGCCTATTTATTCTCATACATTTGAAAAATGTTAAAATAAAGAAGTTTTGTATAGTGTCAAGAGCTTTTTCTGTATCTATTGATATACTCAGTTAATATGATCAGATAATATGGCCAATTATACTGATACTTTTCCTGATACTGAAAAAAAAACCCAAACCATCCTGGATTCCAGATAAATATCTAACCTGGTCATAGTATATGTTCTTTTTAATGTGTTTTTTGTTAATTATCATTTTTTATTAATTTGATTTTCCTTTCTTTTTATCAGATAAGATAATGGTTTACATATTTTGCTAGATTTGCCTAGATCTGAAAGAAGCAAATTAATGTTTCTTATGATTATAGTTTTACAGTTTATTTCTCCCTGGATTTTGATTAACTTTTCCTTCAAGTACTTAGAAATGGTAATATTTGTGCATATATATTATGTATGACTATTATTTCATGACCTATGGTACCTTTAAGCCTAATGTAGTTTCTGAATATCTCTTCTGTCTATATTTTTAACTATTATATTAGATCATGATCGCTGTCTCTGCTTTTAAAATTCATCTGAAGTGTAATAAATTCTCCTTTAACTGCTTAATTTAATCCTGTGTGAATCTTTATGTTTTAAGTGTGTTTCTAATAAACGTTAGATTCTGCTACCTAATCCATAATGCTGCTCTCTTCCATTTGATGGGTGAACTTATCCCATTCATGTTCATTATTATGATTAGTAATTGTGTATTTTCCTCCATCATAATCTTTTACATCTTTCTCTTTTTTTTTTCTTCCTGGTCTCTTTTAAAAAGGAAGAATGAGGTGGGAAAAACAGAACCGAAGTGGTCTTTTCTTTTTTTTTTTTTTTTGCCTCTTCTCTCTTTACCAAGTTTGGATCTCTAATTTCTGGCACTTGTATGTTACTTTTTTCTTTTAAACAATTACCCTTTCATGAGAAAACTCTCTGAAGTTTGTTTTGCTTTTGATTATTTCCTCCGTGTAGCTACTGCTTCTCTTTTATCCTCCTTATGTTTCTCTATCCCTACCTGTATCTCTGCTGAGGTTAGTGTGTCTCCATACCAAATTCTACATGTGATATTTTCAGACCTCCGTTATCCAGTTCTGAGAAGAATGTGGTAGAGTCCTCTGTTCCTCCCATCTATCCTTCATGTTTGCATTATCTTCTTTTGTATCTCATTTATGAAAAATATTGTCTTTTCTCCTTCCTCATTTCTTCCATTCTTCTTTTCTCCTCTTTAAAAAAAAAAAAACAACTTTCTTAAAGTCAACCAAATAGAACAAAAGCACACCCAGACCCAAGTCTTATTTAACTTCGTTTCCTACCCTTGGAAATATTATTAGCATTCTCAAAGAATATTTTTTCTTTTTTCTTTCCCCTGTTAGATTGCAAGCATGTCAACATCATTTGGTCTCTTTTAATAACTCAGCTATAGCTACCTCTCTAGGTTTCTCTTGATTCTTGTGTTTGCATTTCAGAGTTTCTACTGAACTATGACTTTTTCCTCAGAAATTCTCAAGAATCCTCTATTGTTTTTGATGGTACATTTCCCTCTTCACCTCCACCTCCATTGCATTATACTCGATTTTGTAGGTTAAGTTATTTTGGGTTATAAGCCTCTATCGTTAATTTTTTTTTTTGGAATATCATTGTGTTGGTATACATAATGGGCTCTTAGTACTCAGTTCAACCAGGTGCCCTTGAAGAGTTTGGCCTTTGTTTCCTTGATTAGATTGAGAGTCCTTGGTGACCTCCTTGTCTCAGGGGAGGGCCTACTTTACACATGAGTTTGAGTGACATGTTTGGGATATCAGAGGCTTTTGGACCATATGGGTTTAAGTCTCCTCTTTGTGATGATTTTAGGTCACATGGATGAGTCGCATGTGTGACTCACCCTTGGCCCTGAAAAAAATATAAAACCAGAGGTTGGCTTTCTTTTTTTCAGAACTCTTAACCACAGCCATGGTGGCTCGAGTGACTCTGGGCCAGCCCTCGTTATGAGCTCCTGGGCTGAACCTAGATATTGGTAACTATGAATTGTATTTGGTCTGTCTGTCGATGTTTGTGATTTGTTTGTATGTGCTCCAAAGTTCAGGGTGCTGGCTTTTTCTCCTGAACTAAGTGAATGGTATTTGTATGCTGAATTAAAGTAAACTTGTCAACTCCTTAACGTTGCTTTCTTTAGTAAAGCAGATCAAAAGAACCTGGGCTTTGTCATCATTCTTGTTGTTGGGCTTGTGTTGGTCTTTCACCCCCACAACAACTGCTAGCCAGATTGTTGAAACAATCATATTCCAAGATTTTTTTTCTTCTTTATGGTAGTCGTTGTTCAATCTTGCATGATCTTCTAGTTATTTGGTATGTGAACACTTTCTGGGTGTTTTTTTTTTTTTTTAACAATTTCTCTTTGACTTGGAAACTCTGGATTTTGGCTGTGACATACCTAAGTGTTTTTCATTTGGTGTTTCAGGAAGTGACCAATGGATTCTTCTATTTTGATTTTTCTTTTTGGTTCTAATTGACCTGAGTGGCTTTCTTTTATAATTTCTTGAAATATGATGTCCGGGCTTTTTATTTGGTTATGGTTTTCAGGGAGTTGGATAAATCTATCTTAAATGATCTCTGCTTAACTTGTTTTCCAGGACATTTTTTTAAAATAGTGAGCACTTAAAATTTTATCAATTTTATAATTTGTCCTAATATTTCTTGTCCTATGAAATCATTGATTTTTGTTTGCTCCATTCTATTTTTTCAGGGAATCCTTACTTGGTAAATGTTTCAACCTTCTGTTCTAAGCTATTTTCCTGGGACTATTTTCAGGCATTTTCTATGGTTTACGTCAAAGAATTGGCTTCCCTGTGACTTTGCAAATTGACATCTTACCCAGAAGTCTACACCTTTATGTCTAAGACTGGTTGTCTGAATGCATGGTGGGGCTGTCATCTTCATTAGTAGAGGGAATACCTACACTAATGAGACTGCAGATTAATTTAGCTCACTACCAAAGTTATTTGGTTAAGAAAACATCATTCACCTAACTTATCATTGTTATTTAATGAACTCAAGTTTGCTTTTAGGAAATTATATTTGAATTTTACAAACATTGCTTTTTACACCAGGAAGCTGGTGTCAGCAAATTTTAGGAGCTCAAAATTTTCCTGTCAAGGCCATTATTTTCCGCTGTGGGCATTAGTGGTATTTGATCTTTCTGACATCTCTCTTTTGATTCTGCTAAATCCATCATGTCCTTTTCCCAAATCATTTATAATCAGCACCTGCTCACTCTTGGTAGAATTCCTTTTCTCTGTTCATTGCACTGGCGTTTAATACAGCATCTCTCTTTTTAAAAAATGCAATATCTTAAGCGCTTGAACACTTTTCAGGGACACTTAGAGGAGACCATGTATTTGCTGCCAAATGACACCGTGTATTGCCAAGTGCAGCTGCCTATTCCCCTCCTCTACGTTCCGTTTGATTAACGTAGATTATTCTAGCTCTATCTAGAATGGTCTGTCTGATCTACTGACCTTCATCTGTCCCTTTGCCACACTGGAAGGACCCTAGCCCTTCTCTGACCTTTGCCTCACTCATACAGCACTATCTCAGCTTGCCACCTCTTCTCCACTGTGAGCATCTTGCACAGACTTCATCAACATGGCAGAATTAGGTTAGCAAAGAAAAATATCTCTCCACAAATGATCTTTCCCTCTGCACTGCATCAGTTATCTTTCTTAGCTATCCAAGACAGCAGTAGGCAAATAATTTGTCTTCTTTAAGAGTCTCGTGGCTCATTTTTTATACATAGATACAAGGCATTGACTAGGCACTAACTAGCATGTGTGTAATGGTTAGAGTGGTTGACTTGGCCCCAGGAGACCTGGACTTGAGTTCTGGTTCCTTTATTCACTTACTATAAGTGTGACCTGTTGTAACTCAGTTTCAATCTATATAAATGGGCTTAATAGTCTTTGTACTACCTAGAAAAAAAAAAGAAAAAATATCATTCACGCTATCTCCCAATTTCCCTTGGGAGGATTAAGTGAGATAATGCATGCTAAGGTGGTTTATGCTCATAAAGCACCCTCATAATAACAATAGCTGACATGTATATACGCGAAAATGATGCTAAAGTGGTAGGCATCAGCCGAGCTATGATACTAAGCAGACCCTCTTTCGTGACTGTGTGATTTTTTTTGGGGGGGTGGAATAGATGCCAGTAGGATTGTATGCAGAAGTTACACAAAGGAAAGGAGAAATATGCTTTTTGGAAATGAAGGCAACTTAAGCAAAAATCTTATCTGGTAAAGAACCTAGGAGTTATTTACCTTTTTTTCTATGCAAATATATAAAGCATTCCATATTTTTAGCTTGGCTCATAATTTGCCACAATTATAGAGCCAACTTATTTGCAAGCTTACTCCTCTTGCCTTTGGAGAAGCACAGGATTTCATTTTATTTTTAAATTAAAATTTTTTTTCAAATGAAGATCTGCCTTCTTTTCTTTCCATTCTCTCCAACCTCAATTAAGAGTTTGAGAAAAACAAAATCCCTGTCACAAACATGTATAGTCCTGTGAAATAAATTCCTGTATTGGCTATGTCAAAAAGAATTATGTCTCAAGTTTTCTCTATCACTTTTCTGTCAGGAAGAGTAACTTGTTTCTCTTCAGTCCTCTGTAATCATGGTTGGTCGTCGTGATGATTAGAGTTTCTAAGTTTTTCAAGGTTGATTGTCTTTATAATATTGTTATTATTATATAAATTGTTCTGCTTCTGCTCAATTCTCTCTACATCAGTATGCACAATTCAGTTAGCTAACACTTTAAAGTGCCTACTATGTGCCAGTCACTTTGCTAAATGCTAGGGATACAAAGAAAGGTGAAACTATGTACAAACAAGTTATATACAGAATAAATCTGAAATAATCAACAGAGAGAAGACACTAGAATTAAGGGAGATCAGGAAAGGCTTCCTCTGAGACCTTCTCTTTCATAATTTCTTACAGCAAAATAATATCCTATATCATAAATTGTTCAGCATTATCCAATTGATGAGCATCTCATCAATTTCTAATATTTTAGTTCAGTCCTTTCATGTATATCTAACTCTTCATGACCCCATGTAGGATTTTCTTGGCAAAGATACTAAAATGGTTTGCCATTTCCTTCTCCAGCTCATTTTACAGATGAAGAAACTGAGACAAACAGGGTTAAGTGACTTGCCCAGGGTCACACAGTTAGTAAGTATCTGAGGCTGGATTTGAACTCAGGTCTTCCTGACTTTAGGCATGGCAGTCTATCTACTATGCCATAAAAAGCTGCTATAAATAGTTTTATACAATGGGTCCTTTCCCTCTTTCTTTGATTTCTTGGTAATAGCAGTGGTAGTATCATTGGATCAAAGGGTATGCATAGTTTAACAGCTTTTGGATATAGTTCCAAATTGCTTTCTAGAATACCAGACTAGTTCACAACTCCACCAACAGTACATCAATGTACCTGTTTTCCCACAGCCCCACTAGCATTCTTCATTTTCCCTTTTTGTTATCTTAGCCAATCTGATGGGTAGGAGAGTTGTTTTATCTCAGAGTTGTTTTAATTGACATTTCTCTAATTATTAATGGTTTAGCACATTTTAAAAAATATGGTTGTTGATAGATTGCCTTTTTCCTTTTGAGAATTGCCCATTCATAACCTTTAATCATTTACCTGTTGAGAATGGCTCTTATTCTTATATATTTAAGTCAATTCTCTTTATATCTTATAAATAAAATCTTTACCAGAGACATTTGCTGCAAAAGTTTCTCCCCAGCCTCTCATTCATGTGTTTCTCTCCTCATTCTAGTTGCATTGGTTTTATTTGTGCAAAAACGTTTTTATTGTTGTTCAGTCTCTTTTCAGTCATGTTCAACTCTTTGTGAACCCATTTGGGATTTTCTTGGCAATGATACTAGAGTGGTTTGCCACTTCTTTCTTCAGCTCATTTTACAAATGAGAAAACTGAGGCAAACAGGCTTAAATGACTTGACCAGGGTTACACAGCTAGACTGGATTTGAACTCAGGTCTTTCTGACTCCAGACCAGGAACTTGCTCTGTTGTGCCACCTACCTGCCCCAGAACCTTTTGTTTTTATGTAATTAACATCCACTTAATCTTCTGTGATCTCATCTATCTTTTGTTTGGCTCTTTCTTTATCCAATAGGTAATTTCCTTATTCCTCTAATTTGTTAAGGTGCAACCCTTGATGTCTAAGTCATGTACCCACTGGGAGAGAAGCATAGCATTTTAAAAAGGGACATATTCCTGACCTCTGGAATTAATTTGACTTCGAGGTCTTTTCTTCATCCTTTAAAGACGTGCTATTAAACAATTAAAAGACTGAAATCCCAAGGGTTTGATATAAAGAAAAAACTCAGGTTTTAGCCTTGGCATTGCCCTTACCTTGAACCAGAGTTCAGGTAAATTGTTTCTTTTCTCTGGGTCTTGCTTTCCTGATCTGTGAACTGGGTGGGTGGGGTTGGACCAGATGAAAGGTACCGTCCAGCTCCAACATTCCGTACCTCTGAGATACCCAGGAAAGCCTACCTAAACCCTCGAAAACTATGGAGGATAAGCCATTTCATCTCTCTCTTTTTTTAAACTGGAAATTTGTATCACAAGCATATAGTCGTCTAGCACTATAACTTTATCTGTACTATTTCACTTGATCCTCGAAACAAGCCTGTTAGGTTGATGTTATTATAATTCCATTTTACAGATGATGAAACTGAGCCTCGGAGAGATTAAGTGATTTACCCAATGCCACATAGCTAGTAAATACCCGAGGCAGGATTCAAATCCTAGTCTTCCAGACTCCAAGTCTGGAAATGCTCTATGCATTATGCTATGGCACTTCTATCAGAGTTTTTGATTTTTTTTCGTTTTAATGTGACTGTCAAAAATGCAACACAAGGCAATTTTTTTTCTGTCACTTCGTAAAATTAAGAAGCATGTGGAAATTATTGATTGTGTGAATATCTGGGGCCAAATTTTCAAGCCCTGTTTCCTTTTTTTTTTTTTTTTGTGATGGGGCACCTTTTAGTGATGGCAATGAATGAGAATTAAAGGAAATACATTCCCCTCCCTACCTAGAGTGGCATTCCACTACAAATTCCTGCCTTTCCTGCACGCCAGGGGGAGGCCTGGATGGAAATGCGTCCCTAATATGTCACTCCCTGCGGTATTAAAAGTATCTGAGCGCTGCTTGTGCTGAGAGTTGTTTTCCAACGCTCAACGCCAAACATCTGATGTTTACAATAAGTGGAGTTACTGAAATAAACATCAGTGGGAGCAAGCCCCCAGTGACAGATTGGGGAGCCTGCTGCCTGTTGTAGGTTGGAATTTAATCCTCCAACAGCCTTCCAAAAAGGGAGCTGATTTGCTGCAACAATAATACCTGGTTCCTTGGCTGCTTAGGGTGTCTCTTTGGTTTAAGCCTCCTCTAAAAATGTGCTTTCAGTCAGAGCTCTAGGGCAGCAGGATGGCATTCAGTTAATGTAGGATTATGAATTTAGAGCTAGAGGGGATTGTAGAAGTCATCTGTTGCAACTCTGTTGTTTTACAGATGAGGTAAATGAGGCCAAGAGGGGGTAAGCGATTTGTCCAAGGTCATTCAGTTAGTAATTAGCAGAGCCAGGATTCCAACTCATTTTGTCCTTGTTCAGTCACATCCAACTCTTCGTGACCCCATTTGGAGTTTTCTTGGCAAAGATACTGGAGTGGCTTACCATTTCCTTCTACAGCTCATTTTGCAGATGAGGCAGGGAAGATTAAGTGACTTGCCCAGGGTCACACAGCTAGTGAAGTGTCTAAGACCAGATTTGAACTCATGAACATGAGTCTTCCTGACTCCAGACTGGGTACTCTATCCACTGAGCCACCTAGCTGACCCCAGACTCATGTACTCTGACTCCAAATCCAGTGCTTTTCCCATTCTACTTTGTACTTTACTGACTGATATTACATGTTTCATTGTTTAAAGTAACCATAGGACCATCCACCATTTAAAAAAATTAAATGCATACATTAAACGTGTTACATAAATATAGCACTATTTTATTCATTGTTTAAAGCAGGGCTGTCCAACCTTAGGTTTTTATTGAAACAACAGACAATATATTTTGATTCGCCATTTTAGCGAGAGCTTTGCGGTAGCTCGGCTTCATTTACTAAAGCATTTATGTAAATGTCTATGCTTGTAGGCTGGATGCATAAATTGAGCTGAGAGGTGCATTTTGGACAGCCCTGGTTTAAAGCAAGTGCAGGACCATTCACCATTTAAAAAAATTAAATGCATACATTAAGTGCATTATATAAATATGACACACATACATTCATAGACTCACGGAATGTCAGAATTGGAAGGGAGCTTGGAGGCCATATATCCAGGGGTTCTTAACCTAAGGGTCCAACTGACCCCTTAGGATTCCATGGACAGATTCGCAAGAAGCCTGCAAACTTGTTATATCTTTCTTTTAGTATAATTAGTTTTCTTTGTAATCCTATGTGTTTCATTTTATGCATTTAAAAACATTATTCTAAGAATAGGTCCATAGCATTCACCGTACTACCAAAGGGAGTCCATGACCAAAAAAAAAAGACTAAGAATACCTAATTTAGTCCAACCCCATTATTTTACGGATGAAGAAACTGAGTCCCAGGGATATAAAGTGACTTGCCCAATGCCTCAAAGATTGCTTTTTTGAAGGGAATTTTTTTCTTCTATTACATCATTTCAATGAAGGCCTGCTGAAAAAGTGTTCTTCCCATCATCAAAGTTTTAGATTTATAGAAAACCAGAATCATGGAAAAGGAAGAGATCTGGAGAGGCCTTAGGAGGGACCTGAAGAGGTCCCTATCTTTTTATAAAAGATGGTGAATGGTCCTGTGCTGACTTTAAGCAAAAGCTGTTTTCCAAAGTGGTGGAGCTGGTTTGGTTTCCTGGACTGTCTGGTGTAAAAGGCTGAGGCGAGGGGATCAGGAGAGCTGGGTCCTGTCCCAAATTCTACCGCTTATTATCTCTTTGATCTTGGGCAAGTCCCTTCAAGTCCCTTCACTTCTCTAGGCCTTAGTTTCCTTATTTCTAAAATGGGTATAATGTCATTCCACAAGCATTTATCAAACTTCCTACTCATATAGGAGCTGGGCATACAAAAAAACCAAGCAGTCGCTGCTTGCATTCTATTGGAGGATAATACTTGCATTACCTGACTAATTCCCAGATCTATAGTGAGGATCAAACTGGATAATGGATGCATGTTTTGTAACCATGAAGTTCTATATAACTGAAAGCTACTATTGTTACAGTTCTGTGCACAGATGTAGAATTGGATGAGACCTTTGAAGTTGTCTGGTCCATTTTCTTTGACTGCTGGGGAAATTGAGGCACAAAAAACATTACATGTTTTATTCAGTCAGAACCCTGACTCCAAATCCAACACTCTTTCCACAGCACCAATCTTCACGGGATACTGGAAGAAGACAACATGCAGAAGGGAGCTGAAAAATGGGGGTGGGTATGGAGGTAGTAGGGAGGAGGGTCATGGTGCTGAGATCTGGAGAGTCCAAAGAACAAGTGGGTGAGGAATGAAGGTTGGCTGGCATGAAGGTACTGGGAGGAACTCATCAATGGTAGAAGAGGGCTGGTGTGGTAGAGGGATATTCCAGGGTGAGGAGGCCCCAGGTGCTGAGCAGGTTGTCACTGAGGCATGATGTTGGACACGGAAGAGTCAGAAGCACAGCTGGGAGGAGAATATGGAGAAGGACTGGACTTTTTCTTCTTGACCCCAGAGAGCAAAACACAAAGCAATGGGAGGAAACTTCTTAATAATTAGAGCTTCCTCAAAGTAGAATGGGATGCCTTAGGAGAAGATGAGACATCACTAGAGTTTGAATGACCACTTGCCTATTTTTTAGAGGTCACCTTGGCCACCCCCCCTAATACCATGGAGTAGATGGGCTCTGAAGGCCTTTTATGCTAGAAAGATTCTATGATTCTCTACCTTCTCAACTTCTGGATTCAACCACTACTGAAAACTAAAGTAGTTTTTAAAAAATGCAATTAGGTAGCAAAATAAATGCATTATTGCTCTTGGTTGCAACCTTGCAGAGAGTGTGTTCAATAAACAACTGAAACTTAGGGCAAGCATGATGGATGGATGGATCGATGTATGGTGAGAGGCCTGAATCCAGGTGACCTGAGAGTATGCTGGAAGAGCTGGGAATCTAACCTGGAGAAGTATTTAAGTATTTGAATGATGATTATGTGTAAGAGGATTAGACTTGCTTTGCTTGGTCCTGGAAAAAAGATTGAGCACCACTGAGTGGTAGTTAGAAGCAGGCAGGTTTCAGTTTAATACAAAGGGAAAACTCCCTGGTGTTGACAGTTTGTCCAACAATGGAATGAGCTGCCTGGAGGTAGTGGTCTTTTTATCACTGGAGATCATCAAACAGGGGAAGGATGACCTCTTGTTGGGTTGTCATGGATGGAAGTCATGTTTTTGGTCCAAATTCCCCCTGCACCAAACTGTATCTGCCCCACCCCACTCCCCCCTAAAAAAATTCCGCACCTAAAGGGAATAAAAAGACAGAGAACATGACATTGCTCAGAGGTTCCCTATTTGATTTACTTTCTGCCTTGCTTTCTTTCAGTTTCTGGCAGGATGGTTAAATACATGTTATGATAGCTATCCCATGTCATTTGTTCTAACAGCTACAGGGTAACTTTATGAGCTTCATCTGAACAAAGCCTGCTGTTGGAATTACAGAATCATAGAATGTTAGAACTTTAGATATCATCTAATCTAATCCCTACATTAAAAAAAATTACACATAGTTTTACATAATTGCACATGTATAACCTATATCTGATTGCCATCTCACAGAGGACAGGCGGGGAGGGAAAAGAGGGAGGCATAGAATTTGGAACTCAAAACTTTAAATAAAAATGTTTTTTAAAATTACATACATTTATAATTTGTCCCTTCCAATAACCCCTAGCGAGCCCCTCTCCTCAAGAAAGAACCAAACGAAAAAACCCCAAAAGCAACATCCTGATCATAAACATATGAATAGGTGCGGGGAATCTGCGGCCTCAAGGCCACATGTGGCCCTCTAGATCCTCAAGTGGCAGGCCGCAGATTCCCCTCCCCTACTAGCAAAACAAATCCTCACATTGGTCATGCCTGAAAATGTGTCTCTCTGTAAATTCATCTCCTTTCTGTCAGGAGGTGAGTGGAATGTCTCATCTTCAGGGATCTGGATTCATGTTTTATCATTGCATGGATCAGAATTCTAAAGTCTTTCGAACTTGTTTTTCAACAAGGTTGTTGTCATATAAAATTGTTCTCCTAGTTCATCTCCCTTTGCCCTGCATCAGCTCATAGAAGTCTTGCCAGTTTCCTCTGAAACTGTCTGTTTCATCATTTCTTATGCACAAAAAATTCCATTCCATTCATTTATCATAATTTGTTTAACCATTTGTTAATAGAACAGCCCCTTCATTTCCAATTTTTGAATCCCGCAAAAAAGAGTGTCTATTAATATTTTTCTACATATGGGTCCTCTTCCTTTTTCTTTGATTTCTTCGGGCTAGAGGCTCAGTAGTGGTCTAGATAGGTCAAAGGATGGGAAAGGTCTAGTAACTTTTGGAACATACTTCCAAATTCCAAGCCCTTAATTTTGTAGATGAGGAGATCGAAGCCCAGAGGACTGACATGACTTATTATAGGTCATGCAACTGATTTGGGGGAGAAAGGAGACAAAGAGAGAAGACCACAGGATCTTGGATGTAGGGCTGGAAGGAATGTTTTAAAATTACCTAGTCTAACTCTCTCATTTTAAAATTGAGTGAACCAAAGCCCAAGGGCACAAAGGTAGTAAATGGCACTGTCGGGACCTGAATCCAAGTCTTCCAATGCCATAGCCAGTGTTCTCTCCACTGTACTCTACTGTCTCTAGTCTTTTCTACCTCAGATTCTGAGCCTTAGAAGAGTGCCTGATCCCATTCTGGTGGGCTTCTGGGTCCAGTGTGTTCCATGAAGTCAGAAATCAATTTAGAGCCTGAAAGGCTAACTCATCTTTCAAAGGACTGCAATCTTTTCTATTTATCTCCTGGAAAGCTGAGTCTTTTTCTCAGTATTTGCTTTCCAAACCTTCCAGAAGCATCAAAAAAGCATGGATGGGAGGTTGACGTATAAAAGTGGCCAAGTACAAGGAATGAATCCCAGGTTAAGGGCAATTAAGACAGGGCCTGCCCCAGGGTGCAGCAGCAACCCAAACGAATTGTTCCTTCAATATTCCTTGCTCTTTGAATATTGACAAATAGATAGCAGAGACTTGTGGGGCTCTCAGCCTTCTGAGCCCTCTCACTAACAGGTGGGAGAGGGCTCTGAAGATGCAGAGCAATGTACAATTTCAGACCTTTGGTTGGACTGTGAGCCCAAATCCCATTCTACTTAGTGCAAGGCAGAGCCGATGCTGGAATCCAACAGCCCTCCTTCTGCAGAGGTGCTGAGAACACAGGGTCATGCTGCCCTTCATCAATATTGCTCTGAAGGATTGATCACCCTGCCTCTTTAGCTGAAGCTTTTACTCTTTCTGGATCAGTTCCAGAAGGTTTTCTCTTCTTTCCCTTTTCTTTTCCTTTTTTTTTTAAAGGTCAGTGACAGGTGATGATTAGTTAAGGGGTGAATTCAGTGAGCCAACACTTCTCAGAAATGCTCCTGGCTACAGCAAGCAGTACTGGCTGTAACTCGATTTTGTGTCGAGCCCCATGCCCTTGTGACGCAGATGCCCGAGTTGCCACTACAAGCCGTGTGGCAGCTTGGGAGTAACAACAGAGGGAGAATGGCTGGAGGAGTTTGTTTGTTCTTTGGTCAGAGCCTATTGCAGACCATGCCTGGATTTAATCAGCTGCCGGGCAGCTCTTAAATGCCAAAATGCCCACAAAAAAATTTCTTTGGTTTGCCAGCATAGAGTAAGTTAGAGATGTGTGTATTCTACCACCAGGGGAACTGGAGAACAGAAGGAATTGATTTTTATTGTTGTGGCTGTGAGATTGGACTGGAGGTTGTCTCTCCAGGAGGAAAAAGGTGTTGTTTTTAACTTTGAACCTACTGGTTAATTTAAATCAAGTAGCTCCATGTGCCCAGTATTTCTCTTCCTTTGTTGGCACTAAATCAGGTCTCTGACAAGGCCACTTGCTGTATGAGTGGTGGGAGATTGGGCATCACCATTACTACACTCTCTGTGTGGTCTCACTCATAGCTGTTATGATTCAGTCTCCTTGCTAAAGCGTGCCTTCGTCATGTTCTTTCCAGACCAGTTGCTGTTGGGAACTTGACGATCATCTAAGCTAACCCACTCTTAACTACCTCATCCCATTAAGACAAGCCCTCTCTGATAAAGAGCTGTAGCCTAGAATATTGGGCCCAGTCTAGTGAGATCTAATCCAATGAGGTGAATGTAAAATCCTACACTTCACTTAAAACAATCACCTTCACAGATGGAGAGATACGACTAAACAGAAATTTGTTAGATAAAAAAGATCTGGGGGTCTTAGTGGACTATATGCTTGACATGAGTCAGCAGTATGATAAGAATGACAAGAAATCTAATGAGATCTTAGATTGCACTGATAGAGGCATACATAGTTCATGAGTAGGGAAGCCATACAATTGCTGTATTCTCCCCTGGTCAGACCACATCTGTAGTATCGTGTTCAGTTTTTGGTGCCACATTGTAGGAAGGACATTGATAATCAGCAGAACATTCAGAGGTAGGCAACCAGGATGATAAGTGGTTTTAATACCATACCATGTGAGGATCCGCTGAGGTAACTGGAGATGTTAGGTTGGAGAAGAGAAGCCTTGTTAAGGTCGTAGGGTGGATGGTGAGATATGACAGCTTTCTTTAAGCTTTTTAAAAGATGTCACATGGAAGAGGAGTTAGACTTGTTTTTGATCCTAGAGGGTAGAACTAGGAACAATTTGTGGAAGTTTCAGAGGCACTTTGAGCTCAAAAGTAATAAAAATCTTTGAAACAATTAGAACTATACATAGGCTATAATATACAGAACTATACATAATGTATGTATATATGTATATATACACACACACACACACACACAGAACTATACATAAACTATACATACATTATTGGCGGTCTTGGAGCAGAGGCTGGATGACCATTTATTATGTTGTGAAAGGAATTTGCTCATTAAATTAGTTGTTTGAAATTCAGGATCTATTTTCCCATAGAAACCATGTTATTTATAAAGGCTAGGTTTCTAGGCTAACCCTCAAGACCTCATTTAACTAGTTATATACCTGGTATATAGTACAACCCTAAGAGCATTATATATTCCAGTGAAGTAAGGTTTACTTTGCCCTATGAAGTAAGATTTCTTTGGAAAGTATCTGTGACAGTTTCGGTATACCAGGAACACATGTCTCTCCTACTATAGTCTTGGTGGCAGGATCAGAGATTTCTCTTTCTTATTTTCACCTCAATTCTGGGTAGTGGAACTTGGGCAGGGGGGTGGAAATTCTCCCTGCCGCAAACTACTGATGGTGGCTTCCACATCAGGGAATCTAACTGGATGAAGGCTGGAAGGGATTGAGAACTAGTGCTGGGGGAAGGGGGAGCCTAGTGTGTCTCACCTTACTTAGTCCACTGAGGGACATTGGTAGTCTCATGTATTCTCCCTTTAGAACTTTTCTAAGTGTTTAACATTTTATTTTATTGGTTCCAACAATGGAAATGTGTTTCTTCTCATGCAATATACTCTTTCACTGATTCCCTTATCTCTTATTTGACTTGTGTTCATTAGGGAAAGACAAAGTCCCCTGCAGGTGACAACAGTGGGTTTTTGGATACTCCAAAGGTAAAGAAAGACTACTCACTCTTTAGCACTACTTTACTTTTTAGGTACTCATTGAGTCTCTGGGGGGGGTGGCATGAGAAAATCAGGTGGGGATATTGGGATGAAAATATCACTGAGGTGATAGTAATGAGGGAGAAGGAGGAATATCCCCCAAGGTTTTATCCTCTCCTCTTGCCTTCCTTTCCTCGGAACTGTGGTTAATATTGCTTTTGTAAACCTGGCCCCAGGGTGATGGGTTCCTGGACAATGAGGGAGTCAGAAGAAGGAGGATATCCTTCAGAGAGGAAGGGAAGACAAGATCTAGATCTCAAGTGGCAGGAGCAGGGAGAGGAGAATTCCTTTGGCTACTTAGTTGGGGTGTAGGTAGCTATTCATATGTAATGAATGACAACGTCTACATAGTCATCCACATGTGATAGGTGCATGTAAATCGGGCAGATATAAAGCAAGGCATTCTAGTGTAAGGCACAATAATTTCCCTCTGTGGATTTACAGTCTAGTTGGGGAGCTATGACATACATACATGAAAAATTAAACCTCAATGTAAGATTAAATAAAGGATCAAGAGATGTCATATCTCTTGGTACATGACCAGTTGCCAAATGAATAGTACCCACAGTAAGTGATATCAGTTTGGAAGAGAGTGAAATCCCCACGTGCTGGAGTTGGCTGGGAGAGCTTCACAGAAATAGGGAGGCACATCCTGTTTTTAAGAATAATTAGGACTTGAATGGGTGGGAAGAATAAGGGAGGTATTGCAGGTTTTAATAACAGAAGTAGAGTGTCCAGGGTGAGGGAGGCGGCAAGCCTTACTTTACCCTGCCGACTGTTCAAACCAGACCTGGGATGTATAGTGTTTAATTCTGGGCCATGTACTCTTGATGGAACTCAGACAAATTGGAATACGTCCAGGCCGATGTGACCAGGGTGTTAAGAAACCGTGTCATAAGGAACCATGACTGAGTGATTAAATGAAGGATAAAGCATTTACTAGTTGCTTATTTATGTGCCAGGCACTGTGCTAAATGATAGGGACACAAAAACAAAAGCAAAACAAGTCCTTGCCATCAAGGATCTTACGTTCTAATAGGAGGAGACAATTCACAATAGGCAGCTAAGTGGTGCAGTGGATAGAATGTTGATTCCAATCAAGAAGACCCAGTTCAACTCTCTCCTCAGACATCTTAATGTCTGGCCACACTTAATATGATCAATTCTCATCCTCTCTGGGCTTCAGGTTCTTCATCTGAAAAGTGGGGCTAATTTTAGCACTCAAGTCTCACCATCGTTGGGAATATCAAGTGAGATCATAGTATTAGGATCAACGGGTGGAGTTACAGCTCATCATATGGAAAAATTTCTTAACAATTAGAACTGTCACAGTGACAGCTGCCCTGTGAGATGAGTTCCCAAAACAAGAGGAATTTAAACATATACTGGCAGAGTATTTTATAGAGGGAATTCACTATTTTTGTAAGGGTTAGACTAGATGTCTTCTGAAGTCCCTTCCAAATCTAAGCTTCCATGTTTCCATTGCTGGTAATGGAATCTATAGCTTGGAACGATGGCTCTTGGTTACAAAGACTGTGTTCAATCTTGAGGGCTTTTCGATAGATATCTTTTTTTTTTTGACACGACTTCACTCTGGGTTTCCTCAGAGAACATCAGAATTTGGCTCATCTTTGGATTTTTATAGAAAAGTTAAAGGGATCTCATGCAAGCACTCATGTTAGCAAACAATAGAATATTAGGTCAGGCTTTATTTAACCTAACAACAACAAAATGAAAAACACAAAGGATTTATAACAACTGAATCCATTAAAAAGCTAATCCAAGTCTCTTTTCTTCTCTAATGGGCATCCCCCTCCCCCTTCTCCTCAGACTTCCATTGTTCTTTACTCTTATAGTGCTACCCTGGAGTTGAGGTTCAGTTGAAAGAAGAAAGTACCATATTTTGTTAGAGAATCAAACTTACCTCCCTGACCATGCACAGTCCATATAACTCACAGTTAAAATAAAGGGTTAGGTCTGCGTTTGGTCTACTACATTATGGTTCTGGGCCATCTTATTTACCAGTTTTGGCTACCATTTAGTCTAGGAGCTCTTCTACAGGGTCCTGGAGCCTGGCATTTTTTAAGAATTCCTCCTTTGGGATCAGCTGCTTCTAGCTTACTAGGGCCATGTGTTGTACCGAGAGTGAGCAAGACACGTCACAGAGTATAAGTTTTAATTGGAGAATTTATTAGCTGGCAACCGTCCGGGGTACAACCCAAATCAGAACGGTCATGGGTAGAGCTAAAGGAGACATATTTATACAGAAAAAACAAGGTGCAGTGGTTAATTATCTCTTGAAATTTACCGGCCAGGTCACAAGATGGTCCGGGGGAACAGCATCAAAGACCCTGACAGATCAAAGACTCTGACAGGTTATCGTTTGGTGGGATAATCTTATCTATTGACGTTCCTTGGAGGAGTCACAGAGCCCCAGGGACATTTGCTAAATGCCAAAAGGTCTGAGTCCATTCTTTCTGGGGGTTTTATCAGGGGCTATGGGGCAGGGGTCTTCTGTCAGCAATAACTGGTTTCTTCAAGTTTCACACATGTGTTTCCCCAAAGAGGCCACACAAAAACTGGAACTGGATCTGTCCACCAGAAATGGTTCTTTCCCTGTTAGGATTTTTCTAACTCTAGTTCTCTCCAGTACTACCAGGCTGGGCGAGTTATCTGTTTTATATTTCTTCTCAGCTGGGTCTTGGTAACTGGCATGAAGATATGCTGAAACCTCTCAGGTACATACATTTGCCCTGCTGGTTTGAGGATCATAAGGATTCTGCCAGAATCGCTGGGTTTGGATGCAGCATTTCAAACTCACCCAGCACTTAGTATGATGCCTGGACATAGTAGGTACTCATAAATGTTTGTCAGTTGATTGATGACATTCCCTCTTTTCCTTCTTCTCATTCCACCTACAAGCCTGGCTGTGTTCTCTCTGCCTCTACCCTTCAGCATGATCCCTCTTTAAGACTTCCCTCCCCTCAGAGTCCTAGACGTAAGATGCTACCATTCCATGCTTAGACAGACAGCTTCCTAGGAAGTGGAGATCAGGAGATATCTTTTAATGAAAGATGTTGTGCAGGTCCTAAATATCATGAATAATGAAATCTTGGAGCCTTTTCTCCTTGGCCATGCCCATTGTAGTAAACTTTGTGGGCAAAAAATAGTGTTGGATTGGACTAATCCATGAATTGTCTCTCTTTAGTCCATGTACCGATCACAAGGTAAACGTGGACCTAGAGAACAGGTAGGTGTCAGAATGTCTTACTCATTGTCTGGGAATTTTGTTATATTAAAAACTGGCAAATGAGATAAATTCTGGGATTTGGAAGCTGATTGGAGCCAAAATCTATCTACGTGTAGCCTTTCCGGGTAAGGAGGGATTCAATGCTAGACTGGGATTAGGAGTCCATGGGACGGCTCTTGGGTCCTGATTAGCTCATGACAGGGGCCATAAAAGTATCACCCTGGGCCATGTGATACAACTTTAGAAAAACTGGCTTAGACTTAAGAAATTTAGAGCTATCCACTTATTGACTAGGAAGATAATTTTCAACAGTTTGATTTCCCTTATACACCCTGTTCATAAGGTACATAGGTTGAGCAGCCGGGTGGCACAGTGGATAGAGCACTGGGCCTGGAGTCAGGAAGACCTGAGTTCAAATCTGAACACTGACATTTACTAGATTGGTGTCCATTGAAAATCACTTAACCTCTGATGGAATGTTTTATCATCACCATCACCAACAGCAACATCAACCATATTATTTCCGTTGTCTGCTAAGCAGTGAGCTTAGCCCTTTCTTCCTGCTCTGAGTAAGAGCAACATGGCTTCCAGGCTTCTTTTCATGGGCAGGTCTCACCATGTTACTCCCCTAATCAAAACCCTTGAGTCCATCCTCATTGCCTACTGAATAAAATGCAAACTCCTTGTCCTGCTGGGCCTTCCACAATCTGACTCCACCTTACTGTCCAATCTTATTTCATACTCCTCTCTTTCACATACTGTATGTTCCAGTCAAACTATAATACTTGCTTGATCTCACCCCCTGTTTCTTCCTCTCCTCTCTTGAATTTGCTCTAATCCTCTCTCAGTCTCGGAATGGACTTTGTCTATGTCTTTGACTACTGAAATCCTGTTCCTTCGAGCCTCAGTTTGGATACAATCTCTTATATAGGTCTTCCTTTATGTTCCTTGCTCCCCAAATCTACCATGCTGCTTTTTTTGATCTAGAGGCAGTTAGGTGGCATAGGGCAGCTAGGTGGCACAGTGGATAGAGTGCTGGGCCTGGAGTCAGGAAGACTCATCTTCTTAAATTCAAATCTGGCCTTAGACAGTTACTAGCTGTGTGACCTTGGAAAAGTCACTTAACTCTTTGCCTCAGTTTCTCTTCTGTAAAATGAGCTGGAGAAGGAAATGGCAAACCACTCCAGTATCTTTGTCAAGAAAGCCCCAAATGGGGTCTCAAAGAATCTGACATGACTGAAAAAAAACTGAGTAACAACAACAAAGGTGGTATAGTGGAGTCAAAAAGACCTGTGTCCAACTCTTGCTTGGAAGTGCCCTCAGCCCTTGTAGCCTTTCCTCTGAATATTGCCTCCCAGAACCTCCACTTAAAAAGGGCACTCAGGCCAATCTTCTGTTCATTTCTCACCAGGTATCAATCTAGACTCCTCCAACATGCCCCCAGAACAACAGCACCTTTTTCCCTCCCCCCTCTCTTTCCCTTTTTCAGGTCCCTTTTGTGTGTGGTCTTCCTCCATTAGGACTTAAGCTTCTCAAGGGCAAGGACCATCTTTCTGTCTGTATTTCCATTCCCCAACACTTAGCATAGAGACTGGCACATCAGCTTAATAAATGCTTGTTAACTGACTGAGCTGATTAATAATAACAGTTTCGTTCTGTGTTCTCAAGTATAAAACCAAATCTGGTTCTTTGACACCTTCCATGTGTCCAGGGTTTACTTCCATATATCCTTCCCTCTCTCTTCCAAGGTCCTACGACTTGAACCACTGTACATGCAATCCTGGTTCCTTCAAACCGTATCTTTCATTTTTATATGAGTCAACAGAGGAGGGTAACATTTCGGGAGGTGATCCATCTAGCTAGTCTCTTAGCAACATTTCATATAAATAGTCAAGGAAGACAGCATATTTCTCAATTAATCACAACAGCTCTCCACATGCTCTTCTCTTCCTCCCTTAGCAATGACTTACCAATCACCATGACATAAGTCCTTTTCCTGGAAGCTGGAACAACAGATTTCCTAGAAGCTACTGGTACTTGTGAATCTTCTGTATAATTCTTTGGAGCACGGAATCCTTCCTGGATAAGGCCTGGATTTACTCTCATTTTGGTACCTTGGAAAGAGGACTGTATTGGGTATTTGAAAACTTGTGTTCTAATACCACTTCTCTTATTAGCTGGCTGTGTGACCTTGGCAATTAACATCCTCTTATGTGGGCATCAGTTTACTTGCCTTTAAAATGAGAATATTGGATAAGATGATCTCTAGGGTTCCTGCCAGCTCTGACATTTTATGACTGATTGTATAGAAAGAGCCCCAAATATATAGCTCCTGTGACTTAGAGTTTTGTTTTTTGTTTTTCCTTCCCTTTCTATTTGTTTCATTGTTTTTCTTGACACTGATCTCAGTTCACCTCCACCTCCTGAGAATACTTTTCTTCTTGTCTTCATTGATGAATTATTTCTTCTATTGTGTATAAGAACTATTCATACCTGTCTGGGCCCCATCATTAGCCCAGGTACAGATCTGCTGAGGCACAGATGGGTCGAGACCCCTGCTTGTGCAAAAGAGTAGCCTCAGGTCACCAAACCCTGGGCATGAAAATGCAGTCTATTAGATGTGCTAGTTCCTGCATTCAAATTCTCAATTGTTGCTGATTCCTCTTTGGCTTCAGTTCACCTGTATTGATTCCTGGATCTCCCTTGTTGGAAAACCCTATATTCAGTCATTTCCCTCTGGATGCATTGACTTGGTGTGACTTGGCCTCCATCATTACACTTCTCTCATGTAAATGATTGGTGCCTGCCAAGCTACCCTTTGGTGGCCAGCAACAGGCCTGGCCTAGCATGTTTGCAATAGCTTTTATGTCTCTCACAGACTGCAGTCCTCATGAATGTCCCCTGCTGAACAACCTACAATAGAAGGCATGGGATTAACTGCCTTTCTGGGGCTCTCTAGCCATGAGATGTAGGACTCCAGTCCTAGCTCAGCAACTCCTAATGGAAGCCATGGGGTTCCAGGCTCAATTGGCCCAGGCTCAGGCCCAGGGAGAAAAAGGTTGGCTCCAGATGAAAATAGGATGCATTTCCTGGCATCTGACCAGATGCTTCCGACTACCAGAAAGATTTCCTGGCCAAATAGATGAGCTGTCTGCTTTCCTAGTCCAGACCAAATTATGCTCCAATTCCACCTCCAACAAATTGCTCAGTGACCAAACCTTGGTAGTTTCCAATTTACCTAGGCTCACCCTAGAGTGAATCTGTTGATGATGGAAGAGAGCTCTGTGTTGGGTGAGTTTTGCTCTAGACCCAGAGGAATCTTTGGAGACCCAGGTCAGGCTATGATTGTTAACAGATAGATCCAGGATCTTGGTTAGGGAATAAGGCTTGACTTTTGATTATTTCTGTGTTTTCTAGACAGAGTTAATGATTAGCTTTAAATGGAGCTTCTTTAATGAACTAAGTCCTTGAGCAGCTTATGGACTCAAGGACGAATTTGAAAGAGGATATGGTCATATCTCTGCCTCTCCTAATTAAGCGGAATCTCTCTATAGAGAGCAGGGTTTTAATCACTCAGAGAAGACCTGTCCTACCCGCTTCTTATTCCCCAATTCTTATATCCCCTCCCACCCAACCCATTAATGATCCAAAGAAGCTCCTGTAACTAGTTGAGGTCTGGTTCTACTTTACCCTTTTCAAATGGGACAGTCAGTGGCTGTGTTCTATGGGAAGACATACCTCTACTAGGTCAACTGCCTCATGTGAGGGCTGGGGAAATCGTAAGAAAAGGGCTAGACAGGGTTCACACTAATAGATCTCTCTCTGTTCCACTGCTCTCAGCTAGAGATTTGGCCACCTGACCATCTATTTTGGCCAATGACTCTTAAACTTCTAGATTTCTGAATCTTCTTGGTAATTAATGGACTTGGGGAAAATGAACAAAATATTACATCTGGGTATGATTCAACATGAGGGGATCCCTAGTAAACACTATATCCCTTTTACAGCAATGTGAATCAAAGGTGTCAGACTCAAATAGAAATGGATCCCCATAGGCCTCATGCTGACTTAGAACACCACAAATTAACAACTAAGTTGTACTCTATGTTTTATTTATTTTGTTAAACATTTTCCACTTGCATTTTAATATGGTTTGGTCTAGGAGTTTTGCAGGATGAACGGGATAAGGAGCTTGACATTTCTGATGTAAATGATTAATGGATACCATTTTCATTAAGGACCATCTACTCAGGAATCCTGCCTATAGGACTGGGAGAAGTGGTTAAGAAACTTTAACTCTGTACTTCATTGGCTCAGCCGAAATTTGCTCCAGGGGTGCTAAAGCTGGGGTGGTGGCCCCAGTGATGACCCATTATAGGAGGTCTCATAGAATGACAAAATCTTGGAGTTGGAAGGGACACAAGAGACCATCTAATCTAATCTGTATCTGAATAAAAACCTTCTCTATCACATGCTTGACCATGAACAAACTTTTGCTTGGAGACCTTTCTTAACAGGGAATCTTAATATTTACAAAGGCATTCTATTCCACTTTTGAAACAATCTAATAGAACATTTTTTTTTCTTATCTTAAGCCTAAGTTTTCCTCTTTAGAACTTTTACTCATTCGTTATTATTCTTCTGAGGCCAAACACAAGAAATCCAGTTCCTCTTCCACATGACAGTTCTTTAAATACTTCTCCTTCTTGAGTTTTCATTTCCATAGACTAAACATTCCTGGGTTCCTGGAGCTCAAAACCCTTTTGTTGGCAAAGATATTGGAGCGGTTTGCAATTTCCTTCCCCAACTTATTTTACTGATGAGGAAACTGAGGCAAACAGGGTTAAGTGACTTGCCCAGGATCATACAGCTACTATCTGTGCCACCTAGTTGCCTTATCAACATCTTAGTTACCCTCTTTTGTATACTCTCCAGCTTATCCATGCCCTTCCTAAAATATAACTTCAACAACTTAAGGCAATACTCAAGTTGTCAGTCAGCCAACAAGCGTTTATAAAGCACCTACAATGTGCTAGGCAGTATTCTAAGTGTAGGGGGTACAAAGAGAGGCAAAAAAATAGCCCCTGTTCTCAAGGAGCTCACAGTCTAATAGGGAGGCAACATGCAAACAACTATATAAAAACAAGATAAATATAGGATAAAGTGGAGATAATCTTAGAGGGAAGGTGCTAAGATCACAGAGGACTGGGAAAGGCTTCTTGGGAAGGTGGGATTTTAGCTGAGACTTGAAGGAAGCCAGGGACATCTGGAGGCAGAGATGAGGAAAGTGAGAATTTCGGACTTGAGAAAGTCAAGGAAAATGCCTGGAATTGGGAGGAATATTATGTGCAAGGAAGAGAAAGAAGGGTAGTGAAGTGGAAAGTGGGGTCAGATTATGAAGGGCTTTAAAAATCAAACAGAAAATTTTTATATTTGGTCCCAAAGGTGATAGGGAGCCACTGAAGTTGAATAGGTGTGGGTGGGTGGTAATGACACGGCTTTAGGAAGATCAGTTTGAAAGCTGAGTTAAGGATGGACTAAAATAGTGCGACATATAAAAAGTTTGAGAGATGTAGTTTCTGAGTAATTAATCATTTAATTAATTAATTCTAGCATATCAATAAAAGGATGGTCATTTGGCCGTATCTCTTAGACCAAAGACAAATCATGGAACCCACTCAACTCTTACATGCCTTTGGAAGAGTTGGGTGTTACTGAAGGTGATAATCAACTCTGAATGGTTAACAACTAATAAGAGAATGAATGTTATAATGAGAAGAGGACCTATTCTAACAAGGCAATGGGGTACACGACTCTGATCACTGAGTCTTGGCCAAAGAGATTTAATCTATAATCATTTCACCCTGTCTGATGAAAGGGAGAATCCACATTTTCCTAGACCTGTCTGAGTAAAACACAGTAGGCTTCCCCCTCTGGGTGGGGTCTAAACAAGATTGAGGAAAAAGTTAATCCAATTTCATTATTATCCATGTCTTTCAGATGCTGGCTTGGCCTATTAGAGAATGAAATTTCAGAAAGAGATAAATTCTGTGTCTTACCAACATTAACAATTAGTTATTTAATAATCATTTTGCTCAATAGGGAGAGAATTGAGGCCAGGAGACCAAGACAGAGAACCATGGTTCTAACATTTCTCTGATTCTGGACCCCATTTCAGCATATGGCTTCATCCTGAAGATACAAAGGTGATCGCCATTTTAAGGTCCCCTAGAAACTTGCCAAATTCAAATGTTTCAAAGCTTGTTCTCTCTCAATCCCTTAAATGTCTCTATAGTACCAGGATCATCCACAAGCATCTGAAAGGAGTCCCTACCTGTCCTGAGGGGGAAAAAAAGCCCACTGTGGGAGTAATGAGATTATGAGCACTTCCTGTACCTTTATTAATCAATAAAGCAATAAACATTTACTAAACACCTACTGCCAGTCACTGGGCTAAGCTCTGGCATTATAAAAAGAGGCGAAAGAAAGTCCCTGCCCTCAAGGAGTTTACAGTCTGAAGGAAGAGACAGCATTCCTGTGCCATTCTTCACGCTATCCCTTTTCCTGGAATATACTCCCTGTCCCATTTACTTGTTGAAATCCCTTCGTAGCACGGCTCAGAAGCCTGTATGAAACCTTCTACGATTCCCCCAAATGGTTATGATCTCTCCATCATCAGAACTCAGAACCCACACCTTGTGCCTTAGAACCTTCTCATGTGTATTGTTATTATTTGGATATTTATCATCTCTTCCATTGGTTTGCAAGCTCTTTGAGGATATATACTTGTAAATCCTTTACTTGGATTGTAATTCAAGGGGTCAGAAGAGATCATATACCTTATTTAGTTTTCTTTCTTTTCCATTAAGGAGCTCAGTGCTGTAAATGCAGCATGCCCTGTTGGCAGCTGGTGGCGGCATGGTGCTGAGCCTGGAGTTGGGAAGACCTGAGTCCAAATTTAGCCTCAGGCACTTACTAGCCGTGTGACTCTGGGCAAGTCACTTAATTTCTGTTTACCTCAGTTTCCTCAACAATAAAATGTGGATAACAATAGCACCTATCTCACAAGGTGGTAGTGAGAATCAAATATAAGTAAAAAGCACTTAGCACAGTGCCTGGAATATAGTAGGTATTATTATATAAATGCTTATTCCCTTTCCCCTTAGTATTTGTTGAATAAATAACATTACCTACTCATATATAGTGAAATGTTTAATTGTCATAAATTTAAAATATGAGGCAACCCATGGTGCAGTAGAATAGAAGCTGGCCTCGGACACAGAGAGCTGGCATTGGCATCAGGAAGTCCTGTATTCAAGACTTGCCTTCCTTACAAACTGGATACATAACCCTGTGTAAGTCATTTGACACAGGCAGCTCCTAAGAACTCTGAATTTCAGAGTAAGCGCCAAATAGTATGGGAAGAGGAAGTTTCATCTTTGAGAGTTCAGGCTACCAATGAAATCACAGAACCAGACTCTCAATTTTTGATCAATTTTTATTAAAGCATTTGTAATCATGTAACATTATACAACGGAAAGTACATTGGCCCTGGAGCCAGAGGCTCTGGGTTTGAATCCTGTCCCTTGCACAGGTGTGGCCTCAAGTGAATTACATAACCTCTTTGTGTCTCAATTTTTTCTTCTATAGATTGAAGAGGTTGAACTGGTTTGGATTCCAATGTCCATTCCAGCCCTAGGTCTATGATTCTAGGATACTAGGTTTACCCCTGAGGTTAGACTTAAAAATTTCCTTACATTTGTAGACTTCTTATAACTTCTTTTCAAAGCTTGTTCTCTCTCATCCCCTCATTTTCCTCCTATAATGATCTTGTATAGAGAGTAGGCAGGTATTATTATTATTATTAATCCACTTGAGAGATAATGGAACTGAAAGAGAGAGAAGTTAAGTGATTTACCCAAATCTACAAAGCTGGTTAATAAGTCATGAGTAGAAGCCCAGGTTTCCTGACTTGAAGCTTTGGCCGACTGCCTCCTCACCCCTAGAAGAGTGAATAGCTGTGTTTGGTAGGATCTGTCCCCAGGAGCTTCAATGCAGTTATACTTGAAAATAGAAAGATAGATTTCAAAAATTTATTTTTGCCCTAGAGCTCATACCTGTGATTCCTCGTTTAATTGGTTATTGGCACTGGCTGAGTGCCATTTCAACAGTTTCAGCATCATTTAAAAAGCTAAGCAGGAGAACTGGTGCTCAAATAATGTCTCCTCTAAAAAACTGAGAGAAATAAAAAGTGGACACATCACTGTTGAATGTCCTTTTGGAAGTGGACAAGAGTCCTTGAAAGCTATGTCTTCACCTTCCAGTCTTGACAATATTCCACTGGAATTTGCAAAGACCCGGGATCAAAGGCAAGATGATTAAAAAAAAAAACAACCTCACAATCATCATAAAAAAACAATATTTTTTTTTATATGCACATACTATTGGGTGACCTTGGGGTCATTTCTTGGACTTTGCAACTATTTCTTATTAGTGGTTGCTATTTTCACAGAGGAGGTGCAGTGTGGTATAATAAACAGAGAGCTGGCCTTGGAACCAGGATGACATGAATTCAAGTCCATTCTCTGATAGATCCTGGCTATGTGACCCTGGGTAAGCTACTTAGCTTCTCTGCTTTGTCAGCCCAGTAAGGCTATGAATTGCAGAGAAGGTGTGGATCTGCCTTGGTGAAGGGAGTGCTCTCACCCGATATTTCTCCATACCAATAAAATCACAGGTCTAGTACCTATACCCATTTTCATAGAATCAAAAAACACAGAATCTGTGAGTTGGGTGGAAAATTAGGGTCCATCTCTTTCAATTTGTCCACAAACTAGGATCCCCCTTCAGCATATCCCAATAGATGACCTTCTTTTTTTCCCTGAACACCTCTAGTGAAGAAGGAACCCATCACCTCTTGAATCAGTCTCCTGAATCAGTGTCTAATACAGGGGTAGGGAACCTGCGACCTCTAGTCCTCAAGTGCGGCCCTTTGACTGAGTCTAAACTTCACAAAACAAATTCACAGAACAAACTATTCTGTGAAGTTTGGATTCAGTCGAAGGGCCACACTTGAGGACCTAGAGGGCCATGTGTGGCCTTGAGGCTGCAGGTTCCCCACCCCTGAATATATTCCTACTTCAGGGGTGGTTCTAATTGTTATGACATTTTCCCTTCCATGGGCCTTAATCTACTTCTCTACAGTTTCCATCCGGTGCTCCTAGTTCTACCCATTGGAGTCAAACCGAGCACACTCCATATCTCTGCCATGGGATAATCCTTCATAAACTTGAAGACAATTGTTGTATCTCTCTCCCCTAAGTTTTCTTTTCTCCAGAGTAAGCATCCCTGGTCTCTTCTCGTATGTTTTCATATGGCCTGGACTCAAGGCCCTCCATCATCTTGGCTTCTCTGGACATTCTCCAGCTCATCAACATCCTACAAGAGGGCTCCTAGAAATGAAGACAGAATTCCAGACATATTCTGATCAGGGCAAGTTCAGAGAGACTATCTTTTCCCTGGTCCAGAACTCTATGCTCTTAATGCAATCTAAAAATGCCTTAGCTTTTTGAGCTGCAATGTCATGCTGTTGATTCATCTGCAGCCTGTACTCCCCTCAATATCCAGATCTTCTTTAGACATGCTGTTGTCTAGCCCACTCATCCTGCATCTTGTACATATGAAGTTGATTTCTTGAATCCAAGCATACAATTTTACATTTATTAAAGTAAGTTCATTTTATTTGATTTTGCCCAGTGTTCTAGCTTAGGGATTGGAGAACTACAGCCCAAAGGTCAAATACAGCCTGCTCCATTTTTATATGGCCAGCAAACTTTGAATGATTTTTATGTTTTTAAATATACTAAAGCTTTATTTTAAATCGTACAAATGATTCTTTAAATACAATAAAACTTTATTTAAACATGTTAAAACATTCTTAGCTTGGGCCTCTACAAAAAAAAAGGCAGCAGGCTGGATTTTTTTCCCATAGATTGTAGTTCGCTGATCCCTGTTCAAGACCTTTTTGAATTCGGCCTTTCTCAATCAGTGTTAGCTGTCATGCCCATCTTTACATCATTTACAAATTTGTCAAGCATGCCTTTATTCAAGTCACTGACAAAAATGCTGACCAGCACAGGGTCAATCACAGATCATTAAGCTATTCCACTATAGACCTCCTTCTAGGTTAATTTTGAGCCATTAATGACTTCTCTCTGGCTCTGGACATTGAGCCATTTGAATCCATCTAATTGTACTACTGTGAGCCAACAACTCATTACGTAGTGGATAAAGTGTTGAGCATACAGTCAGAAAATACATGAGTTCAAGTTCCCAATATTTACTAGTTGTATGACCATGGGCAGGTAGCTTAATCTTTCTGAGACTCAGTTTCCTCATTTGTAAAACAAAAGTAAAGCTCAAATGAAGTAATGTAGATAAAGCAGTTTACAATCTTTAAAGTATAATATAAAATCAATTATGGTCATATGAACACAAAGATGGAAGACTGGATATTTTCTGTTCCCCACAAGCTCTCAAGAACAGACTGGATTTGAACTCAGGTCTTTCTAACTCCAGGCCCAGTACTCTATCCATTGTGCCATCTAGATGCCGCCTTTCTGTATCCTAGGATATAGTTTTTCTAGGCCAGATGTCTTGTCCTCAATCAGGGTAACTAGGTCCTCTATTTTTCTCTACTATTCCCCTCATTTTAAAAATTATTATCGTAGCATTTATAGAACATCTTAAGTTTCAAGAGTACTTTACACATATTAACTTATTTGATCTTTAAAATAGCCCTATGAAGTAAATGCTATTATTATCCTCATTTTACAGATGAGAAAACTGAGATAGTAAGAAGTTAAGTGACTTGCCCAGAGTCACATAACTGCAAAAGTTGTAGTTGATTGGAAGCAGGACTATGTCCCTTAGCTGGTTATTTTAACCAAACCTGTGATTTTATTGTTCTAAGGGACTCCTGGTGAGACAATTCCTCTGCCAACACAGATTGACATTTATTCTGTTACTTTGACTAATAGAGAATTGTTTGGAGTGCTGAGAATTTAAGTTACTTGCTCAGGGTCACCTAGCCAATATGTGCCAAATGCACCAGATCTTCTAGCTCTCGAACCTGTATTCCATGGTGCTTCTCGTCATTATTTCAAGATAATTTCTTAATTATCTTGGGTATTAAATTTCTATCACTCATTTTTTTGCTCTTTGCTTTCTAATCTTAAGATGTTTCTTCTTAACAAAGAGAATGAACCAAAATAACAACAATTGGGCAGTTCACCTTTCCTCCTGTGGTTGGTCATTATTGCCCCATCCACAGCGAACACCTGAAGGAAGAGTCCTTTCTTAGTCCTTCTCTTTTCTTCAATATATCTAAAAAAATCTTCCCCTGTCCCCCACCTCCTTAGTGTTTTTCATTAACCTCAGTTCATTTGGAGCTACTATACTTCTTTTTATACTTATAGGGTGGTGCTTCATTTTATATTCACGTTCCATTTTTATTCTGTTTACTTTCCCAACTTTTGTAGTTGTTTCTTCTTGTACAATAGCAACAGTTGATTCAATCTGATAAGTATTGATTGTGTGCCAAGTACAGTAAACCATACAAAGAAGTAGAAGAGATACATTCTCTGCCCCTTGAGGAGCTTATAGTCTTGGGGCAGCAGGTAGACAAGGCATGCATGCCTAATATGTGCCTAGACTCTTATATTCTTGGCCAAGGGATGAAGAACTTCTCTTCATTACATTGTGTTTTTCCCCATCTAGAAGTCATTTATCAATTAATCCATCAGCAAACATTTATTAAGCTCCTACTATATGCCAGGCACTGTGTTAAGTGCTAGGAATACAAAAGGATGCAAAGGACAGTCTCTGCCCACAAGGAACTCAGAATCTAATGGAGGAGACAACAAACAAATATATACAAACTATATAGTGGAGAATAAGAAATAATTAACAAAAAGAAGGCTAGAATTAAATGGGTTTGGGAAAGGCTTTCTCTAGAAGATAGGATTTTAGTTGGGATTTAAAGGAAGCCAATAGGTAGAGATGAAGAAGGAGAGCATTCCAGGCATGGGGGACAAATAGAGAAAATGACCTGAACTGAGAGATGGAAGGTCTTATTCATGGAACAGCAGGGAGGCCAATGTTATGAATCAAAGAAAGAATACATGTAAGAACACTGGAGAGATAGGAGGGGGTAGGTTATGAAGGGCTTTGAACACCAAGTAGAGCCTTGAACACCAAACAGAGGATTTTGCATTCAATCCCAGAGGGAATAGGAAGCCACTGGAATTTTTTTTTTATTAGGTGAGTGACATGGTTAGACCTGCAAATTAGGAAAATCACTTTATTGGCTAAAGGGAGGATGGATTGGAGTAGGGAGAGTTGAGTTAGGAAGACCCACCAGGAGGCTATAGTCCAGGTATAAGGTGAGAAGGGTTTGCACCAGCATGGTAGCAGTATCAGAGGAGAGAAGGGGGTACATAAGAGAGATATTGCAAAGGGTGAAGTTGGCAGGCCTTGGCAACAGATTGAATGTGGGGGATGGTGTGAGAGACAGTGAGGAGTTGGGCATGACAGCTAGTTTGAGAGTCTGAGGAACTGGGAGGATGGTGATGGGGAGGGAGGGTATAGTGCCAATGCAATATTCACAGTGCTTACCGTGCCTATGAATATGCTGGTGTAGTTCTGAATCACAAAATATAACAGACTCTCTATATGGAAGAAAGAACCAAAACATTTATTCAAACACTAGAAAGCCAAATTCATCATAGCAACAAAGAAGTCTATGCACAATAACAATGCAGGGGGCACCACCATCCCCAAACCTCCTCCTGCTAAGGCCTTTCCACAAATGAACACTCACAGCTAGCTACCTGCTTCCTCTCTCTCAGCTCTGACTGCCCCAACCAACTCCCTTCCTCTCAGCTCTGCTTCACCCTTCCTGCCCCACTCCTTTCTGTTCTACCCTTTCAGTAGGTTCCTCCCACCACAGGCTTCATGCGACTCAGGCTTCCATGTGACTGAAGCAGGTCACATGGGCATATTAATGGATGGGAAAGATCTTCCCATTAAGCTACTCCCATTAATTAAAAATACATTAACAATATACACAGGGTTTAGTGAGAAAGATAACGAGTTACATTTTGGACATGTGGAGTACAAAATGTTTACTGGACATTCAATTTGAGACGTCTGAAAGGCATTTGGAGATGAGAGATTGGAGGTCAGCTGAGAATTTGGAGCAGGATAGGTGAATATGAGAATCATCGGCATAAAAATGGTAATTAAATCTGTGGGAACTCATGAGATTACCCAGTGAAGTAGGTTAGAGGGAGAAGTGAAGAAGTCCCAGGATAGAACCCTGAGGGACATTGCAGTTAAAGGGCATGAATTAGATGAAGATACAGCAAAGGAGACTGAGAACAATTGGTCAGATAGTTAGGAAGAGAACGAGGAGAGGGTGGCATCCTGAAAACCTAGAGAAAAGAGAGTATCAAGGAAGAGGGGGTGATCAACAGTGTCAAAGGCTGCAGAGAGGTGAAGGAGAAGGAAGATTGAGAAAAGGCCATTGCATTAGGCAAGAGATCATTGATAACTTTGGAGATAAGGTAGAAAGCTAGATTATAAAAGGTTAGGAAGAGAGTGAGAAGAGAAAGTGGAGATGGTCACAAAGGGAAGAAGAGATTTTAGGTAGCATCTGTTATTTGGTTCTTTTCTCATTGTCTCCCAAGGGCATTCATTTCATCTTCAAGGAACCATAACTTCTGATAACATTTGAACAAAGAAGGTATTTATTACAAAGCAAATAAAAACACAAATGGGGCCCTGCCTCTGAGCTCAGTTAGCAAGGGATTTTTTTTTTCTATCCAGCTCTTTTCAGTGCCCCCCTTCCCTTTGGTAAATCATCTTTGCTTGCTAGAAGTTAGATAAGAAAAGTTCAAAGACAAGACGCCTCAGCCAAGTTGAACTTTTTGCCTTGGGTAAGCAATGGAATAATTCGAATGATAAGATTTAATGTTAGTTTTAAGATTTTCCCCTTGTTATTATCAGCCAACACACTATAGATCTAAGTGAAGAGCATTAGACATTCCAGATGTCCTAGAAAGCTAAGGGGATTGAGTTAAAAACTTCCAGGCACCTCTTTTAGTTTATAATATTGTCTTGAACATAATACTTCCCTTAATACTGAAACTCATACCCTTAATGGCAAAACGATCTTTTCTTTTTTTCTTCTAATAGTTGGGATATGGTGGGTGGGGAGCCCGCTAAGATTTATTTATTTTTGAAACATTTAGGCTTACTGGGAAATTTTTTTTTTTGCCAAATAGAGTCTTTCTTCACATATCTAATGGACACCATACAGCAGTGACCCATAATGAAATCACAGAGCTGTATTTTTTCCTTCCACTTTTGAGTATTCCTTTGAATTAAAAAAAAAAAAAACAACCTGAAATATATTTTTATTGATGTCTTTTTACACCATCTAAATTTTACCCTCTATTCCTCTTTCCCCTACTTCCTTATAATTCCATTCTTATAATAAAGACTTTAAAAATAAAAAAAAGAGGAAGAGGAAAAACCCAGTAAAACCAATCAATATATTTTTTAAAAAAAACTGACATTATATGCAATGTTTCACACTCATATACTCCTTGCCTCTACAAAAGAATGAGTGGGAGTCTCTCTTCTTGGGACCAACCTTGTTCTTGATAATTTTGCAACATTTCTTTTTGATTGTTTTATGGTTGTATTACTTCCATTTATATAGTCTAATTCATTGGCTACAATGTTTTCTTGGCTCTGCTTACTTCACTTTGCATCAGTTCATATAAGCCTTTTAAATATTTAATGGATTTCATTCATATTTTTCATGTTTTGCTAAATCAGAATTTCTCCTAGTAGATATTTACAAACATTTGAGTATAGAGTGTTCAAAGAATCCCCTTCTAGAGAGCCATCTCATATGACAAATATTTTTAATGAAAAAAAGAAAAAGAGGAAGAGAAAAAAAATCAGAAAAATCAATTAGTACATTGAAAAAGTCTAAAAATATCTGCAAGGTTCCACACTCATGGGCCTCCTATAGAGGTTGTATTCTCATATTTCTTTTTTGTTATCTCATTTGATCCTCACAGTAACCTTGTGGGGTAGTAGCCCCATTTTACAGATGAGGAAAGAGCCTGAAGCGAGGCTAAGTGACTTACCTAGGGTTCACTCATTCATTCATTCAAACACATTTATTAAGCACCTACTATGTGCCAGGTACTGGAATAAGCACTGGGGATACAAAAAGAGGCAAAGGTAATTCCTGCCCTCAAGGAGCTTACAATCTAATGGGGGAGACAACACTTAAATACATACAAAGGAAGCTATATACATGGGATAAATGGGAAATAAGAATTTGAACTCAGGTCTTCTTGATTTCAGGTCCAGAACCCTCTAACCATTTACCCCATCTAGTTGCCTATAACTGTATACTATTACTTTACATTTGTTGTTTTTGTTGTTGTCCAGTAATTTTTCAGTCATGTCTAACTCCAGGTGACCTCATTTGGGGTTTTCTTGGTAGCAACACTGGAGTCGTTTGACATTTTCTTTTCCGACTCATTTTATGGATGAGGAAACTGAGGCAAACAAGGTTAAGTGACAAGTACCCAGTGTGTCTGAGGCCAGTGTAAGTGGCCTTTGAATGCAGGAAGATGAGTCTTCCTGACTCCAGGCCTAGCACTCTATCCTAGATGCCTTACTTGGCATATAGTTTGTATTTCTATATCTATTTACAAGTTATATTTCCCCAGTGGGGGAAGGGACAGTTTTATTTTTGTATTTGTGTTCCTAGTATTGAGCACAGTGCCTTGCACATAGTAGGTCTCAATAAATCCCACTCCAATGCCTTATCACCACCCAGAAGCGATTGTCTGGGTTGTTCAAGGAAGAATAGCACCTCTGGTGTATGGTCTTGCTGGGTCCTTTTCAGGGCTGTTCATCCACCTCTAGTGTCCGTGTGATTCACTCAACTTTCATCTGTGGCTCCAAGAAGGTGTAGCATGTGTAGCAACCACATCCTGGTAAACCGTCCTGGCAGATGGGCTAAGCCAGGCTGAGGGCAACCAACGGGTCTCAGAACTGTTGGTGAGTTAAGGAGATATCTACCCCAAGGATGTGACATTTCTCTTGAAGTCTCAGGCCCAAAGAGTGAGGCCCATGGCAGGAGGCCATGATTATAAATTCTTATGGAATAAAGCAACAATGGGACAGCTAGGTGGCACAGTGGTTATAGTACCAGGCCTGGAGTCAGGAAGACTTGAGTTCAAATCTTGCCTCTGACTTACTAGCTGTGTGACCATGGACAAATCAGTTAACCCTTTTCCTGCTGCCTCAGTTTCCTCAATTGTAAAAATGATCTTGAGAAGGACATGGCAAACCACTCCATTGTGGGGTCACAGAGAGCTGGACACAACTAAAATGCCTGAACAACAACAACAACGACAAAGCAATGCCATTGAGATGCCATCACAATGAAGAGATGGCTGGGAGAAAGAAGTTGAAGTCAGGACACACAGTAGAGATAGCAAAATGTCCCAATTCATGGAGCCTGGGACTGCTGAGATGAGCAGGCTGCCCGACCAAGCCACCTGAAATGGAAGTGTGGAGTGGAGGTGGTACAGATGGACTTTTGGGCAAGCCGTTACTCCCAAAGCAGGAGCCAGCAGAGCCACAGAGGCCTCTATGGCTGAAATTGGAGTTCAGTCAACAGGAGTCATTTGGTCAATGAGCAGCTAGGTGGCACAGTGGATTGAGTGCCGGGCCTGGTATGGGGAGGATGAATCTTCCTGAATCAAATTTGGCCTCAGACACTTCCTAGCTGTGTGATCCTAGGCAAGTCACTTAACCCTGTTTGCCTCAGTTCTTCAATCTGGAGAATGAGCTGGAGAAGGAAATGGCAAACCCCTGCAATATCTTTACCAAGAAAGCCCCGAACGGGGTCACAAAGAATTGGACATGACTGAACAACAGCAACAGAGACCCTAAAGATGCCATTTTCAAAGGGACAAAAGCCAGGTTGCAAGGGATTAGGGAAACCATTTTTCTCTAGATGATTTTTCTAAAGTCCTTCATATAATTGACAGAGAGTAGATGATGGGGAAGTAGAGGCATTGAGTAGAGCCAACTTCTAAAAAAAGTTTGAAAGGCAGGAAAGATATGGGAGTAGATCCTTTGAGGGCTGGGGGAGGCCTTTTGTAATGGGAAGACATGAGTGTATTTGTTGATTCATGGGCAGGGAGGGAGGGAGAGACTGAGGATGATAAGACAGAGGGGATAATGGATGGAGTAGATTTATTTTCTTTCGTGAGTAAGAAGATTCACAAAATGCCGGAAGTCCCATAAGTAGGGATGCTATATGACCATCGACTATACATACCTTTTAAGTCAGAAGTGAAGCAAAAGCTGGGCTCGTAACCAGGGGATCAAAATATTTAGCATCCTTTGAATAATGGCCTGTCTTTTTTTTAATATCCTAGTTGGTTCACAGTGATACATTCATTCCTTTCTCTTTATTCTTATGTGGTAGGCTTCACCATAATTTATGAGAAACTAGCTGAATTGTAGCATTTAACAATAATTAGGTCATTATTTCTACAGCACATGGAATAAGGAGTGGGTAGACACTTACATATTGTCTGTCTTTAATTGTTTAAATAGGCAGGTTACAAATGGCATTATATGAAGGTTTGGGGAATCTGAATGATGAAATAAAATCCCTTAGTCACTAAGAAGCTATGTTGTGGTCATGGGTAAAATTTTGTGCTGGTGTATGTTTTTTTGGTTATTGTTTAATTTCCATTCTCAAATCTATCAATTACTTTAAAAATTATTCAATAGAACTTTTAGAACTAGAAGTTTGAGGAGACAAAGACTTTGTAAAGCTTTGTAGGACACTCTGTGAACCCCAAGAGGAAGTTAAGTCAAGTCAAGTCAACAAGCATTTATTAGGTGATTACTGTGCTAGGCACTGTGTTAAATGCTGGGAATGCAAATACAAGCAGAATGAAAATCAATCTCTGCCCTCAAGGAGCTTACATTCTAATGGGGAAAGACAGTACATAAAAAGAAGATGAAAAGTAGAATGGGAGGGGAGGAGGGACATGGCTGGCCTGGGCAACCTCCTTAAAATGGAGGTTCTAATAAGAACTAGCCAATTGGAGAGAGAGGCTATAGAGGTGGTGTGATCTTCCAATCAGAAAAGAGGCTACAGGGGTGGTGTGAACTTCCAAGGTGAAGTTTTAGCAGCATGGTAGAGAAAGTCCACAATCAGGAGAATAACCTGACAAAGAATGTACTATTATTATGTTCATTAATAACAATAAAATTAAAGAAAACATTTATTAAGCTCTTTCTATATGCCAGGCACTGTGCCAAGTGCTAGGGATACAAATACAGGCAAGCAAGATAGTCTCCACCCTTAAAGAGCTTATATCCTATCGGGGGAAGACAACAAATATGGGGGTGCTGAAAAGTGAGACACAGAGTAGAGGAAGGATACTAAGGAGAAGGAAGTGGAATTTGGAGAGAATTAAGACAAGAGTGAGGTGAAACATGGCTGGGGGCCTTCTCAAAATGGTGGCCCCAGGAAGAGAATCACTATAGAAGAGGGAAGGGTGGCGTGTTCTCAAAGTGGCAATACAGAAGGGAAAGAGAAAGAGGTGGAAGCCCAGAGAGTATCGAGGCATGAGGAACTAAATGTATTTGGCACAGGAAACTGTCAACTCAGTGACACCATCACTGTCTGCGGCTGTTATAGTTTGACAGGAGGGGGCAAAAGACACATCCCACTATCTTAAAAAAAATGCTATCTTGTTTCAAAAAATTGAGTGAGGCGAGATGCTATTTTAGGTGTGTACTTCCTGACTTTGTGTGGCTAGTCAGCAATGGATCCGAAAAAAGATCTGGGGATTTTTTGTGGACTATAAGCTCGATATGAGTCAACCACGTGATATAGTAACCAAGAAAGCTAGAAATCTTAGGCTATATTGAGAGGATTGTCAATAATTAGGTCATAGTATTGATATATTCTATTATAGTTATTTCAACTATTATAGTAAGTTACTTCCAACATCTTGGGCAGGTAGCTGGCTCAGTGGATAGAGCATTGGGCTTGGAACCAGAATGACTGTCTTCATGAGTTCAAATCTAGCCTCAGACGCTTACTAGCTGTGTGACCCTGGATGAGTCACTGAACTCTGTTTGCCTCAGTGTCCTCATCTGGAAAATGAGCCGGAGAAGGAAATGGCAAACTGCTCCAGTATCCTTGCCAAGAAAACCCCAAATGGGGTCACAAAGAGTCAAATAGGACTAAAAAACAACAACAAGGCAGTTGGAGTGTTGAGTTCAGTTCTTAGTACCACATATTAAAAGTGACACTGACAGCCTAGAGAATGCCTACAAGAGGGCTTTGGCAAATGAAAGATCTTGAATCCAGAACATTTGAGAATCCACTGAAGAAACAAGGGGCATGTGACAGCTGCCTTTAAGTATTCGAAGAAGTATTTGTAGGGAGACAAATTTAGGATTGACATTGGGAACTGATGGACTGCCTTGAGAAGTAATGGATTTCTCCTCATTAGAGGTCTCTGAGTACTCACCTGCTAGCTATGTAGTAGAGGGGTTTCCTGTTAAGGTACAGGTGAGTCTGGTTGGCCTCTGTAGTTTCCTTCAACTTTGAGATTCTGTGGGTCTGTGAGTGCTCAAAGGGGGATGAGTGGAGCACCTAGAGAACCTATAGGTGTTTAATAAGTGTTTATTGAATAAATGAAGGAAAGGATTTCACACGATAGCTTTGTATTTGCAAAAACAAGGCTTGGAAGTGACCTTGTGAATTTGAGAAGTCTAGGGGTCTTGGGTCCTATTGGGTCAGAACTGAGTGACATCAAGGGGACAAATTCCTGGAAACTACTCCAGTGTTCTTGGAGATAACAAATCCCAGTTGAGACTGGCTTGTTTTTACTAGTAGTTGTGGGTAGTGCAGAGCTGAGGTGCAATGTAAAAAGTGTAATTAATAATCCTGAAAACTAATTTATGCTCTGATTAGGCTTAAGTATCAGTCTCCCAAGGATATAATAGTAGTTGTAAGTTAAGTTACTAAATCTTTTCTTAAGTTGTTCTATCAGAGTGACCTGTGAGTCTTTTGGGTCTTTTGGAATTTCTTCTGTGTATAGGACATGAACACCCATCCCATAACTAATTTACGTGCTACTGTGGTACCTTTCAACTCCCTTATTGTGGTGGCCTCCACACAGGCCAAACTTCTGTTTTAAATAATTTGTCTTGGGGCAGCTAGGTGGCGCAGTGAGTAGACCACTGTCCCTGAAGTTAGGAGGACCTGAGTTCAAATCCAGCCTCAGATACTTGACACACTTACTAGCTGTGTGACCTGGGCAAGTCACTTAACCCCAATTGCCCTGCCTTCCCCCCTGCAAAAAAAAAAACAAACAACAAACCAAATCATTTGTCTTCAGAGTGCTGTCCAAAGAATATGCCAGTGGGTTGGAGCTTAAGAGCATGAGGAGGAGAAATCTAACCTCTCTCCCTAGAGAGCAGGCTCCATAAGACTGAACCTCCTCCAGACCCATGCTGGTGGTCTGATCTGTACTGGATTCAGTCCTAGTCTCTAAGCCTGGACACATTAAAAACGACATTCTGTTACCTACAGAAAAAGAAACAAGAGGTAGAAAAAGCAGGCAGGGGCCCAAAAGCATACTCACATGGTTGAATCCATGCTCCACTGGGAGCCACAGTAGATTGGGGGAAAGAGCACAGTCACCCTCCAAGCCCCTCACTGGGAGGCTAGAGACAGAGTTCACTACTTGCTATCTGGGAGAGTTGAAGCAAGGAAAACTGGGTTAGAAGCTGTCTCAACTTTGAAAAGATCTACTAAGTCAAAAGGTCATCTGACTCTTCAGCCAATAAAGAGACTCTTCATTTTCTCAAAGTACAAGCTCTTCAGCCTTGAGTAACACGTGGCCAGAAACAGGTCTCCTATGTGGTGTCCTGGAACCAGGAAGATCGATTCTAATTACACTCTATGGATGTTCCTAATTATGCAGCTAAGTCTCAGTAATATCGATAAAACATCCTCGCATTAAGATCTCTGGTTTACCTTCTTTATTACCTATACTTTGTGTTTTGTGTGTAAACATTTATGCATATAGACCAGATATCTAGGGCAATCAGAGACCTAGGGCAGCTAGGTGGCACAGCCCTGGAATCAAGAAGACTGATATTCTTGAATTCAAACTCTGTCCCAGATGCTTCCTAGCTGTGTGACCCTCGGTAAGTCACTTCACCCTGTTTGCCTCAGTTCCTCATCTGTAAGATGAGCTGGAGAGGGAAATCGTAAGCCACTCCGGTATCTTTGCCAAAAAAAAAAAAAAACCTGAAACCCCAAATGGGTCATGAAGAGTCAGATATGACCAAACAACAAAAATCTGGGACCAAGTGTTTTATTCTTGGCTTCTTTATTATATATTGTTTCCTTGAAATATGAACACCTTGGGAGGAGGGACTATTTTGTTTTTCTGGCACATAGTAAGTGCTTAATAAATGCTTGTTGATGGACTATCTGACTGCCGTATTCTTCTTATGTTTTGGCTGCTACTTTCTATGGCTAGTGTGTCAGATACATGCAATCAGTTTTGTCTCCCTTTTCAATTTAAAGCCCTTTTGATTGGATTTACAAGATAGGGCAAATCTATTTTTACTGGCCTTTGTTAGGTGTACTCTACCCTTGGCCTAAAGCTTTTTATTTCTGTATTTTAAGTGGTGGTTCAGAAATCTAAATCCCATTCTTAGATAGCATGTTCTTAGCCAGCTGTTCATTTCCCACGCCCCTCTCTTTACCAAAGCCCCTAACCTCAGAAGACAACAATGATGAAAATGTGACCTTTCAGGTCTTCAGTTTTATGTCCAAGTCTTCAGAATTCCTAACTCCACTTTCTAGGCTCTGGCAGGTCATGCCATTTGTCCTCTCTTGAATCACTAAGAATGCGGTTGTGATTGTTGGATTTGACAATTAGGGGAGGCTCTCCATCATGTCTTTGACATGTATCATGGGTAGATGGCATCCTTGTCAACAGGGAGTCAACAACCACCAGGACTGAGATCTTTCTTTGACTGCTCCTGGATGACCTTTCTCCCCATGACACTTGCATTATGCCTTAAAACATAAGAAGCTGCTTCAACTTCTGAAGGTTTAGCAGCTGGAAAGTCTCATACCCATTGCGGGGTAGGTCCCAATGAGTATGAACAAGGAATTCTATAAAGAGGCTGCATGTATTTAAATTCTTACTATTCAAAGTTATAATTATGTAAAATATGATCGTCAGTCCAAGCCCAACAGAAATATCCAGTGTGAATTTGAGTAATGTAATTACTTGGTGCAGTGGTTAGAGCACTGGGCCTGGACTCAGGAAGACCTGAGTTCAGATATGGCTTCGGACACTATCTATGTGACCCTGGGCAAGTCACTTAATCCTATTTGCCTCAGTTTCCTCATTTGTAAAATGAGCAGGAGAAAGAAATGGCAAACTACTCCAGTATCTTCACCACGAAAACCGCGAACATGCTCACGAAGAGTGGGACACTACTGAAAACCGACCAAATAACAATCACAACTAATAAAAGTACGTTACAGGATTTGTTACTTGCGCTGATTGGGATCTGGCTCCAAATACCAATCACATATCTTCATATGTCCAGCGGTCCTTTTTCTCTTCCTCGTCTTCGTTTAATTTTTCTGCCCTCCATTCTCGTGACCAAGTTCACTGAGCTTTTCAGATCCCTTTTCTGCTTTGCTTCCTTTCTGAAACACGTCTTTCATTCTCTCAAGGACACATCCTTCATTTCCCACCCAACGCACATGTGCAGAGTAAAGAGTAATCCTTTCAGCCCTTTCACCTTCTCACATAGCAGAGAAACCAAACTGCAGTTTATGGGTAGATAGTTGTTCCTTCTCATTGGTAGAAATACAGACTTAGCACTACAAAATTCCTCTCATCCTCTATACGGAAAGGGATAGGAACTAGCCTTGTGATCTCACGGGTATGGGAACTTTACCAGCGCAGATCCAAAGCTTTTCTGTAACTTAGAGCACTGAGAGGTTAAGCGACATGGCCAGGATCACACAACCACTATATGTCAGAGGTGGACCTAGAACTCCGGTTTCTAGGCTGGTCCACCATCCACCCTCGTCCATGCTGCCTTTCGTTGTCCTCCATACTTCCTGGAAAGGGGATGCCCAGTTTTCTGTCATCGTTTTTCCATTGATCTTATGATCCTTTCTTCCCATGTTCACTATCTTGGGGGCTCAGTTGTTGAGGGCCCCAGACTGACGGCTTCATTTATTTATAGCAAATTACTTGTTTTCTCTCAGGACAGTAACACAGTCTGGTCTTTTGACCACAATCTCTATATTCCTGGAAAAGTCCCAATGCAAATAGAATTCTCTCTCAGCTGTTGTCTGTCAGAGAGTCTGTAGAAGAAATGCTATTTGTTGAGTCTTTTCAGATTCTTTGTGACTCCATTTGGGGTTTTCTTGGTAAAGATGCTAGAGTGGTTTGCCATTTCCTTCTCCAGATCCTTTTACAGATGAGGAAACTGAGGCAAACAGGGTTAAACAACTTGCCCGGAGTCACACAGCTAGTGAATGTCTGAGGTCAGATTTGAACTCAGGAAGAGGCGTCTTCTTGCCTAATTAAGTGCCCTATCCACCGTGCCACCTAGCTGTCCCAGAAATACAACGACCAGGTTATTAACACCATTCCTACAACTTTCATACTCCCCTCTTGCTCTACTCTCTGGAATCTATAACTCAATTGGAGGTACGTCTCAAGCGCTACCAACCACATGAAGCCTTTCTTGTTAGCATTCTCCTCCCAAATTATGGTGGGTTTCCTTTTTATATATTTTGTGTTTGCTTATCTGGATGAATTTATTCCTGACCCTTCCCCCTCCCTCCCCACCTCCTCACTAGTAGAATGTAAGCTTCCTCCAGGAAGGGACCATTTTGTTTTGTCTTTATGTCCCCAGCACCAAGCTTAGGGCCAGGTATACAGTAAGTGCTTAACATGCTTGCTGAATTGAATCAAATTTAATCCCTTTAAAGTCTGCAAATCAGGCTGTACGGTAGTGAATAGTGTTATCCCATTTTACAGATAAGGAAACTGAGGCTTTGCTTGTGCGCACGAAGCTCTATAGGCCTCTGAGGCAGGCTTCGTGACTCCTGTTTCAGTGTTCTATCCACTACCTGTGTGCCTGTCTTCCGAGGACCTTCCTAGCTGAGTTTAGAGAGGTTCAGAACTGGGAGGCAGGCCACTAGGTAATAACATCAATTTATTTCTCCCTCTACAACTCATGGGGTATAGGGTGGGGAAGATTGCAATTTGCATTGATGGAGTGACCACATTGAAAAAAACATGGATTTTGGGAGGGTTGATGTACATGTTACTATTGCTCTCTTTAGACTTTGGTTTATTCTTTTAAATCTGTGTTTTTCTGGCCTCAAAGCTCTCTGTTTCAGCATGGGAGCATTTGGAGGGTAGAGGCCACCTTGAATTAATTAGATCCCAATGGCATCTACCCCAAGCCAACGTGTCTAAGGGCACTAGCCATGTGTTGTTCAAATGGTGATTCTCATAATGGCCCTTGCCAAATGACGTTATGGGAGCATTGTTAGTAAAGTACTTTCAGTTCCTAGATGAAAAGCCTTTATATTAGTACTGTGTTCCACCTTTGTCATTATTTCTGGTCTCATTATGCATTTTAAAAACTCTATTAAATCTTTTAACCCAGATCTACAAATGGAACTGAGCTTAACAAATGCTTTTTGTCACTGATGCTGGTGCTGCTGCAGCTAATCCGTTGCTAGGAGTGCATGCTTTGAGTGTGCGTGCACATGCTTATCTGTACATATACAAAGATGCAAATATGTATACGTATATATATATATATGTATATGCATATAAGTGTTTTGATGTTTGAAAAAAATAGTAACTTCCCAACACTACTCTTCATGATACTTATCTTTGTACCAAAGAGAATTTTCTTTTTTTTTAAATGGGACCTGTGATATTTCACTGGTGTAAGGGAGCTTCTGATGAGGGACTCAATCTATCAAAAATGCCGGTCAGTATTTCTCTGAAACTTGTGGTCTTTAAGAATCTAATGAGAATGCCTATTATCTTGACATAATTACCCCATTTTGCGTTAGGCAACCACTTTTGATGAAGTGTTTTGATCTTTGTTTTGCATAAATTATTTTTCAATTTCAAGATAAGCATATATGTGATATAGGCTGGTAAACAACATGTATGTATGTATGTTCTCCTAAAGAACTGGTAAACTTATGAGACTCCCAAATAGGAGAGGCCATCAATGGGAAATATTTGTAAACAACTTTGTCATTAGCTTATATTATCAGGTACCAATCAAATAACTGGTAAACAGATGAGGTCATCAGCTACCAATCAGAACTTGGGTATAACCAGTTAGCTGGGGGAGGGAATAAACATTTGCATAGCACCTACTGTATCCTAGGGAGTGTGCTAAGTGATTTACAAATATTATCTCATTTGATCCTTACAACAAACCTGGGAGGTAGGTGATAGTATTATCCCCACTTTACAATTGAGGAAACTAAGGCTAACAGAGGTTAAGTGACTTGCCTAGAGTCACACAGATGGAGCTGTCTGAGGAGGGATTTGAACTCAGGTCTTCTTTACAAAAAAACCTAACCAGAGACTTTAGCCTTCAGCCTGCTACTTCATTGTGACTAGGACCTAGCTCCTATATTTCCACCCCTACTCTCCTCACCCCACCCTCCACCTGAGAGTGCTGGTTGATTGATGGAGACTCAACCAGGCAGCCACCTTGAGGCACAGTGAGGCACATGAGCTCTGGCTGGGCAGAGATGGAACCTTATCATTGAGTGCTGGTATGAGATTTACTTACTGAGAAGCCCCAGGAAATCGCTGGTGGTTTGTTCCTAATGGAGATGTTTATATTGTCTAATAGGTAATTACAAACTAGAATTAAACATTGATTAACATAGTTTGATCGCATACATTGAGGAGTATAAGTCGCTTCATGCTTCCATTACACTAGTTAGCATACATAATCGTACACCAGTTCTTGTTTTCACCACGTGTTGATTGGGGATAATGAGATGAGATGTTAAATGCCCTAGCTAGAATCATCCAACCACGATGTGTAAGAGGCTGACCTTGAACTCAGGTCTTCCTGACTCTGAGGCCAGCTCTCTACAAACTCCACCGTGTTGACTCAACAAAAAGAAATGCAAAATATACCATTGTGCTGACCATGTCTAATAATGTATATAGCATTTCACATCCACAGTCCATCACCTGTCTATTGGGAGGAGGGTCATATATTGCATCATCCATCATGGATCTGTCAGAATCCCCAAGAGACAAAGTCCTTAGTAGGAGGAAGGAGGGGGGGGGGTAGTGACGAGATAGAGAAGAAAAAGGGACTTATGTTTCTCTACCACCAGGATATATTTTTATCCAATGGGAAACATAACAAGTATAGCAGTTGTCAGGGTACATATCATTTGTGCTGAAACACCGAGTGGGGTAACCTCATAATTTCTTGAAGCCATCCACTTCTTTCATGTGTCAGAGGAACTTTTACAGAGTTTAAATAAATTTTAATGGGAAGGAGCATCTGTTTCCTATCCAACCACCAGGCACTGCATCAAGGTTGGATGACAGTTTTCTGGTTAGGCACAAACCATGCTTTCTGTGCACCATCTGCTGATATGAAAACAATGTATTCCTACATGAGAGGAGTGAGGCAAGTTGGGGAGGGGAGAGTAGAATCAGCTCAAAGGGAGGAGGTGCTTTGGCCAAAAGTCTGCCTTCCCCAGGCCGTGGCTCAGGATGGCACTTCTACCCTATGCTCATTGCCACATGTAGTCAAGCTCCTGTGTGCCTTGGCCTTTCTAATGGAACCATGGCCAGTAAAGCTCCTGGCTTTCTTTATTTTAGCAAGGCCCCTCCTTATAAAAACTCTTGGCTGCCCTTGCCCTCTTGTACGGGAAAGCATCTGTCCATGGTTGGATTTGAGGGCGTATTGCCCACATTTGGTCCTGAAGACCTCTCCCTACTCATGCCTTTTTTTGCCTGTCACCTGATCAAGTGAGAAAATATTTGTAAAGTGCTTAACATGGTTCCTGGCTCGTAATAGGCACTATAGAAATATTATTATTGTTACTTGAGGAGCCACAGCTCTGGTTTCAGGGTTGAAGCTTCTAATGCTGAGAGCAGGACCATCATCATGGCCTAGGATGTTGGCATTCAGTATGCTTGCTTTCTGTAAGTCCCTGCCCACATGGTATGGCAGGGCCACCATTGAACTGAATTTAAGACACAGGGAGTCAAAGACAAGATGAAAATAATAGTATCTGCCCTCAAGGAATTTACATTTACCAGAGGATGAGGATATAATATTTAAACAAATTATTTAAAACAGATGTAGTTTTTTAGACAACTTTTAATTTTTTTGTAAATAGCATTTTATTTTTTAGTTTTCAACATTCGTTTTTAAAAAATACTTTGAGTTCCAAATTTTTCTCCCTCCCTCCCCCTTTCCTCTCCCCCTTCCTAAGATGGCAAGCAATCTGACATAGGTTATACACATGCAATCATGTTAAACATATTTCCACATTAGTCATGTTGTAAAAAAAGAAACAGAACAAAAGGAAAAAAAACCCACAAAAATGAAAATAGTACGCTTTGCTCTGCATTCAGACTCCATAATTCTTTTTCTGGATGTGGATAGCATATTCCATCATGAGTCCTTTGGAATTGTCTTAGATCATTGTATCGCTGAGAAGAGTAAGTCTATCATAGTTGATCACTGCACAATGTTGTGTTACTGTGTATTTGTTCTCCTGGTTCTGCTCACTTCGGTATGCATCAGTTTATGTAAGCCCAGGTTTTTCTGAAATCTGTCTACTCATCATTTCTTATAGCAGATTAGTAATTCTATTACATTCATATACCACAACTTGTTCAGCCATTCCCCAATTGATGGGCATCCCCTCAATTTCCAGTTTTTTGCCACCACAAAAAGAGCTGCTATAAATATTTTTGTACATGTGGGTTCTTTTCCCTTTTTTATGATCTCTTTGGCATACAGACCTAGTAGTGGTATTGCTGCAGATGTAGTTTTAAAACAGACAAATGGTATAATTGAAGAGGGAGAAAGTATTCACAAAACCAAGGAGGATCAAAAAAGGCTTCCAGTAGAAGATGGTTGCCTGAGTTGCGTCTTGAAGGAAGCTTAGGATTCTGAATGGCAATGGTGAGGAGGATGTACATTTCAGGCCAGCATAGTGGGATGGCCTAGTTATTAGAATTGGACCATCTCCCCCAGCTTTACAGATGGGAAAAGTGAGGCCCCGAGAAGAGAATCAGTTGTCTATGCTCATACTGTTATCTAATGATAGAGTTAGGACTAGAGCTTATGGTCTTGTGACTGCTTGTCTAAGACTCTTTTCACTCTAGGAGGTTTTAAATAATTAATTGATGGTATTACATAGATATTCTGTAGAGATGGTGAAGGCCTATAGATGCTCCTATTTGTGAATGATGCTGTCCTGGAACACTGGGAGTGTTCCTTACTGAAATCCATAATCATTCAAGGAAAGCCCTGTGGCATGGTATGTTGGGAAGAGCCCTGGCCTTGGAGTCGGTAGCCATATATTTGAATCTCAGCTCCGCTGTCTGTGAGACTGTGGACAATTCACTTAATTTCTCTGGGCCTTAGACCATCTTTTAAAATGAGAGGTTTGGACTAAATGATTTCTTTGGTCCCTTCCAGCTCTAAATATGTCATTGTGTTGTCCTCCCAGGATAATTAGGTGAACGAAGAATAATTGTGTCCAAGATAAATCAGGTCGGTGAAGAATGATTGTGGTCTAGACTTTGCTGTGTTTGAGGGGCAGCCTTTTGTTGTTGTTCAGTCGTGTCTGACTCTTTGTGACCCCATTTTGGAGTTTTCTTGGCAAAGATATTGGAATGGTTTACAGTTTCCTCCTCTAGCTCATTTTACAGATGAGGAAACTGAGGCAAACAGGGTTCAGTGACTTGCCCAAGGTCACATGGCTAGTAAATGTCTGAGACCAGATTTGAACTCAGGAAGATGAGTCTTCCTGACTCTAGGCCCAGCACTTTATCCACTATGCTATTTAGATGCCCCTGGGCAGCATACATAGCTCATCCATCCTTGTAGACATATCTTGGAAGGGTGATGCAAATGAATGGGGAACTGGGCTCAGCACTGAACATGTACAGTTTAGGGGAAAGCTAGATCGTCCTTGGTAACTGGATAGTTTTTAAATGACCCCAAACTTCTCCTTGAAGCAGATGTCCATCATTTTAGCAAGGATATTCTTGCAATGATGTTGCTTGTCTGTGTCATGGAACACTGCAGTCTCTCAAGGATGGGAGTGGATGATCTTTCAAAGGGCAGAAGGGGAGGCTCATTGAGGTGGTGGAGGAGAAAGATTGAAACACAACACAAATGGAGAATGAAGCAGGGGGGTGGTGCCAAGGATGCCACCATAGAAATGTATTCCTAGAGGGGAAAAAAGATGGGCTGGTCACGTGGCATACGGACAGCCCATGGCTATATAATACTGAGAGCAAGCGAGAAGGGCTTTTAGAATGTGGGGAGGATCACTCTGTAGTGAATTTAGGGAAGTACATAGACAAGAGCACTGGATTAAGCAAGATGAGTAGGCTGCAATCTGCATTGTGGGAAACAATAACCTGGGATGATCAATACTTACATGGATGTGAATACTAGTGTGTTTAATAAGCGACAGTCAATTAATCACCAAGCATTTATTAAGGACCTACATATGATGCGCCAGGTACTTTTCTAGTGGCTGGGCATATCAAGAAAAAAAAGAGAAATAGTCCCTGTCCTCAGGGAGTTTACCTTATTTTGGGGGAGGTAACACATATAGATATATACAAAACGTATAGAAAATAAATACAAGGTACAGAAATATATATTTATATATGTACATAAATATAAACATGTGCACATATATAAAAATAGATATAGCAAAAGCAGAAATTTGTTTTGCTTGACTACACATAATTGTAACAGAGATATTATTTTTTTTCATTCTCAGTGTGGGGAGGGAGTTTGGGGTAGAAGGGAGAGAAGGTGGCTTTTTGTTGACTAAAAGAAAAATAAAAAAGAAAGGAAGGTGAGCTAAAAAAGGTTGCTTTTTGGCTTTGTGTTGAAGTTGATGATGCATTGGCGAATACAAGTGGCAAAATTCTGCACCCTCCTTTGTTCCCCCCACCTGCTCTCTGACACCTACTGCCCATGTGAGAGAGAGGAAGAGAACTCTGATTCTGGGGAGAGAAAGAGCTTGAATCCATGGGGGCACTGGAGGGACTGAGGAGAGGTGGGCCATTTCTAAGCCCATAAATGAGCCAGAGCCCATTGGAACAGCATCAGTTCACACACATCTAATACTGCTTCTAATAAAGTACCCAGAAATGAATGTGATGCACATTTTAGGCAGTTTGAGCTGGCCACAATAATACAGTGTATTAGTTAAGGACTGCAGCCAGAGCCTATATTGATTACTCAGGTATCTTCTGTTGTAACTTGGACTTGCAGTTTTTTGCCCATTAAAGGTTACATTCATTTTCCTTTAAAAACAGTTCTGGACTACGGGCAGTGTGAGGACAAACTAAATGTATCCTACTCAAGGAAGCCAAAGAGTTTTGCTGCATTTCAGATGCCCAAGAATCCATCCAATTGAGAACAGGCTGGTTTTAAATGCAGACTCAGGAAGGCTGAAAAATTAAGCAAACTAAACAATATCAACTGAAAGTAATACCAACTTTGCCATTCCCTGCTCTCATTGCCAGAACCCTTGGGCTATGTGGCTAGGTCCAATTGCTTTCCTTTGTTTCTTCAGGGTTCATCCTGCTACCATAATCAACCTGATGGGTGTGAGATGGAATCTCAGAGTTGCCTTCATCTGCATTTCTCTAATTATTAGTGATTTGGAGCGTTTATTTTGAACCACATGGCTATTGATAGAGTGGATGTAGTTCCTTTGAGAATTGCCTGTTCATATTCTTTGATCATTTATCAATTAATAACCCTCCTTTAGGCCCAGCCCTGCTTCTGAAAGGATTGGAAAGTCATATGGATATTAAAAGCCAAAACTTATACTAATGCCCAAAAGAGCTGTGGTTTGTTAACTTAGAATATATGCTCTGATAAGGTAGATCTCAACTCATTTGGCAATAACTAAGTCCTAGGAAGTTGCCTGAGGCATAGATTAGGTGACTTGCCCAAGGTCACATAGCCAGTAAGTGTAAGAGGTGGGATTTGAACTCACATTATTATCGTATAGATTGTTCTCCTGGTTCGTCTCACTTCACTCTGTATCAGTGCCTATAAGTCTTCCTGGGTTTCTCTAAGGCCTTCCCTTTTTTCATTTTTTACATCACATTCAATTGTATTTATATACCATAATTTGTTCAGCCATTGCTCAATTGATGAGCACTCCCTTAGTTTCAGTTTGTTGTCACCACGAAAAGCTGCTATAAATATTTTTTATACGTGTGGGTCCTCTAGCTATGTTGGGACTGCATGGAATGAAGATCCTTTCATGCAGGGGGTGGCTTTCTTTCTCTCTGGGGACCTTCAGTTGATGCAGCTACTGCATCTGATACTTCTGCTTTTTTCCCTTCACTTTACATTTCTCTCTTTTGCTTCTTTGCTTCAGGAGCAAGAAGGTATACCTAACACCTTGGTTGGAGTCAATGGTCCTTCTGAAACTGAATGAATGAAGAAGAATTTATTAAGTACATCGTATGTGCCAAGCACTGTGCTAAGGGCTGGGGATCCAAGTAAGAAGACAAAAACAATCTCTGTCCTCAGGGAGATTACATTCTAATAGGGTAGAAAACTGCAGGATGGGAATGGTGGCTAAGGAAGGGCTAGAAAGTTACAAGACAACTGACTCTTCCCAACCCTCTCCATGGTGCTGCCTTAACTAGGTGGAGCCTGGTTCCTGTTGAGTATTGGTAGGCTGTCTGCCTTCCTCCTCCCATCATTCAGGTGCCTGTGCAAGAACTCCAGCCAGCTGTATCCAGATCAGGGAAAAAAATCAACAGATTTTTTCTCCCCTTTGACTCTCTGGTCACTTTGCTTTCTTTGAAAAAAATTGATTAAATCTTATTTTATTTTTTCAATTAACAAGAATTATTTTCTCTCCCTCCCACTCTTGCCCTTCCTCACTCCATGGGGAGAAAAGGAAAAATTAAACCTCTGTAATAATTATGTACAGTCAAGGAAAATCAGTCTGTACATTGGCCATGTCCAAAAATATATCTCATTCTATATATTGAGTTCGTCACCTCTCTGTCAGGAGGTGGGTAGCATTCTTTGTCATTAGCACTCTGGGATCATTGTAGGCTATTATTGATCAGAGTTCTTAAAATTGTTTCTCTTGAAATTGAGTTTCTCAAAATTGTTTATTTTACAATATTGTTACTGTATGAATTGTTGTCCTTGTTCTCTGGCTCTGCTCACTTCACTCTGTATCAGTTCATACAAGTCTTCCCAGGTTTCTCTGAAGCCATCCCTTTTGTCATTGCTGATGGCAAAATCCATTACATTCATTTATTTGTTCAGTTGTTCCCCAATTGGTGAACACCCCTTCAGTTTCCATTTTTTTGCCACTACATAAAGAGTTGCTATAAATATTTTTGTGCATATAAGTCCTTTACCTCTTTCACTGATCTCTTTGCATATGGCCTAGTAGAGATAGCTCTGTGTCAAAGGGTAAATACTGTTTAGCACTTTTTGGGCAGAGTTCCAAAATGTTTTCAAGAATGGCTATACCAACTCACAGTTCCAACAACAGGGTATTAATGTGCCTGTCTTCCTACAGCCCTTCCAACATTTGTCATTTTTCTTTTTTTTTGTCAACCTTGCCAATCTGATAGGTATGAGATAGAAACTCAGACTTACTTTAATTTGCATTTCTCTAATTGTAAGTGGTTTGGAGCATTTCTTTTGAGTCACATGGCTGTTGATAGATTGGACACCTTCCTTTGAGAGTTGTCTGTTCATATTCTTTGATCATTTATCAATTAATTAGTCAATGGCTCCTATTCTTATACATTTGAATGCTTTCCTTATATAGCTTGGGAATGAGACCTTTATCAGAGAAACTTGATGCAAAGATTTTTTTCCCAGTTACGAAGTGTTTTTTGACCCTCACCTTTTCTTCCTGGAGCCCATCTTGACACTCAATTGCTTCTACGTTTCATTGTCATTTAAGTTTTTAATATGTAGAAATTGTATTTCTGGGATGGCTTAGTGCTATGTGAAAATAGCCTGGAGTCAGGAGATGGGTTTGAGTCCTAGCTTGGTAATGTCACGGTTCTATAACCAGTTTCTTCATTTGTACTACTTAACTCGAAGGGCTGTTGTGAGGATGAAATACACAGGCACAGATATTACTGAACTTGGTAAGATGAAATTTGCAACTGGAATATGACTCTCGATGGGTAGAATAAGGGATTGGACACACGATTTCTTTGGTACAAGGACCTCCTCAATGAGAGAACTCCTTCCAATGCAGGCTTGCACCTTTCCTGCAACCTAAGGAGCTGTCTAGAGCACTCAATGGTTAAGCGGTGTTTTCCAGGGTCACGTAGCCATTAGATGTCAGAGATGGGATTGGAACCCAGGTTTCCCTGACTCTGAGGCTGGTTCTCTACTCAGTATATTATCTCTACCAAAGTTCATTATCAACTTGAGTCTGCATTCCAAGATTTTTAAAATTTGGGAAAATAAACAAACTGGATGGCATCTATGTTTGTATGTGTATGTCTATGCAGACATATATTATTCACGTGTGTAAATCACATGTATGTCTATGTTTATGTGCATACGTACATAGACACACATATATACATACACAAATATACACTCTTCAGAAGGGACAGGATAAGTTAAAAAAAGGGGGGGTATGTGTAGTCCGGTAGCATGGTACATTGAAAGGTATACTCATGTGAGAAAATCCAGAAACTAGATGGGTAAAAGTATTGTACAGAACACTTGTGTGGAAATCAGTGAAGGAAGAAATAGAAGTTATTTTGTCATTAGCATGGGATTGATTGGTGGGGTGGAAATGATGGGAGTCCTGGGGAAAATGACTGTTCCCTCCTGCACTTGGGAGAGAAAGGAAAAATCCAATCAAATCTGACATGCTCGTGTTCTCAGGGCTCCAAATAATTCTCTAAAACTATAAGTTTCAGAGAAAGTGCTGAGTTGCATTGGTAGAGGAAATTCCTTTCAACAGCAATGAAATCACAAATCTGACTTTTAAAAAAGGTTGCCATGTACCCTAGATTTTGGGAGAACAAGTTTCAAAGGGTTCAGGGGAGAGGCTTACAGGGTAAGCCAGCTCAGTTATAATAGGAAACTCTCAAGAATGAAATTGTGAAGACAAATAGGGAAATAGTTTCAATGAGGAGGAAAAACAGAATTTATTTGAAAACACTGATGTGGATGCACAGAGAACTCACCAATAAAATTAAAATCTTTTTAAGAGATAGGAACTGTAGGTGGAAGCAAAGGCAAGAAATAGGGAATGAGTATAAAAGTATGGCATGACCTTCTTAGAAGTAGTGTCAGGAGTTCTAAAACAGAACAAACAGAGATTGGTGAAAAAAATAAGGACATCAGAAAAAAAACAATTTTTTAGAGGTCTATTGGAGGAAAGAGGAGGATCAGAGAAAGGATAGAATAATGGTAAGATAGGATGATGATACCTGACAATAAAGAAGGAAGGGGCTGCTATATTCTTATTTCATTCGTTTTCTTTGCTGAGAAGAATGACATCTACATTGGGAATGGTAGAGCTAAAATGGCAAATAGGAAGCTGATATCCAAGATCACTAAAGAGACAGTGTGAGTGAATCTACTTGACTGTGACAAATTCAAGTCACGTGACCCAGATGAAGTACATTTTTGGGGCCTAACAGATGTGATTGCTTAGCCATGGTCAGTGATGTTTGATGTTTGAAAGAATGTGGAGTATGTGAGAGAGAATAAGCTTAAGGGCAAGCCCAGACAAATACATATATACATATATGTTCCAATTTTCAAAAAAAAAGATAAGCCTTAATTGACTCAGCAAACTATAGGCCTGTGAACTTGACTTTAAATCCTAGGAAAATTCTAGAACTGATCATTAAAGAGGTGGTTAGTGAACATCTAGAAAAGAAAGTGGGGAATACAACAAGCCAGCATGACTTCATCAAGAACTGATCAAGCCAAAAGAATCTTATTTCCTTTTTTTGACAGGGTGACTAAGTTATTAGATCATGGGAATTCTGCAGATACATCATCCTTAGATTTTTGTGGCACATAAAATTAAGCATTTCTTACTATCCTTATGGAAAAGGTAAGGCATTATGGGCTGGCTGATAATAGATGGATTTTTTACTGGTTGAGTGGCTGAATTTAAAGAATGGCCATTAATAGTTTCATATTACTGTGGCAGGAGATCTCTATTGGAATGCCTAAAGTATCCGTGCTTAGCCCCATGCCATTTAACATCGCTCAGTGCCTTGGATAAAGGGATAGATGGAGGACTGTTCAGATTTTCAGGTGGCACAAAGCTGAGAGGGATAGCTAACACACTGGATGACAGAGTCAGGATCTGAAAAGATCTTTGAGAATTGGAAATTGAGGAGATGCCATCAATTGGGGAATGACTTGTGGTAGATGATTGGTATATGATTGGCATACTATTGTGATGGAATTCTATGGTCTTATAAGAAATGATGAGCAGGATGATTTCAGAAAAACCTGGAAAGACTTACATAAACTGATGCAAAGTGAAGTGAGCAGAACCTGGAGAACATTGTAACACAAGTATTGTACAATGATCAGCTATTCTCAGCAATATAACAATCCAAGACGGTTCCAAAGGAATCATGACGAAAAATACTATCCACATCCATAGAAAGAACTAATGGAGTGTGAATGCAGATTGAAGCATACTATTTTTCACTTTTTGTGTGTTTTTTTTGGTCTGTGTCTTCTTTCACAACATGATAAATATGGAAATGTTTTGCATGATTGCACATGTGTAACCTATATTGAATTACTTACCATCACAAGGGAGGGGAAGGTGAGAGAGGGAAGGAGAAAATTTGGAACTTAAAATTTAAAAAAAATCGATATTAAAAATTGTCTTCATATGTAATTGGGAAAAAATAAAATATTATTTAAAAACAAATAGATCTTTGACAGACTGGAATACTGGATTGAATCTAATAAGATGAAATTCAGTAGGCAGAAATGCAAACCCTTACACATGAGTTTAAACAATCAACTCCACAACTACAACATCAGTGAGACATGAGTTGTCTAACATGAGTTAAATCTAGGGATTTAAGTGGACTGAAAGCTCAACATGGTGAAGCCAAAGAAAAGCAATGCAATTTCAGGCTGCATTAAGAGAGGCATCCCTTCTAAGAATAATATCGTGGTAGCACTATTGTACCATTGTAACAATAATGCTGCTTGAAGCTACTGTGGCTGTGTAAGACCAATAACACCAGCATACAGGAGGGCTGCTAGGACAAGTCCTTTGATATGCTTTTCTAAGGAAAGCAACTTTAAGGAGTTTAAAATCTCACTTTAACTAACACACACACACACATATATATATCTATATATATATCTATATATATATATATCATTCACTTAGTTCAGGGGAAAAAGTCAGCACCCTGAACTTCAGAGAAAACACAAACAGAAATTATATAAAAAGAGCAAATAAACACAAATCAGCAGAAGGGCTTCTAGCTGTCTGACCGAAACAATACATTCACAGTTACCAGAGAGAGAAGCACCAACATCTGAGTTTTTCAAAGCTGGGGGGCTCCTTAAGAATGGCTACCCAGAGTCTTGTCTGGTCAAATCACAGGACACTCTTCCAGTGAGAGAGCCCCAAGTAAAATGCTAACCTCAGACTATACATACACTTCTTCAGAGTCAGAGGGCGTCACAACCATTCAACTCAAACCCATGTGACCTAGGCCTTCCCATGACTTAAACAGGTCATCAAAGACTCCTGATTCAATCAAAGGCTCTTGATTAAAACAAAGGCAAGACTCAAAGGCACTTGATTGCCTTAGTGATGATAATCACTCCAAAACGAAAAACAGCAAAAAGTTCCACCCTGCTTGCCATTACGCTGTGCCCTGATCAGACAACATCTGGAGCATTGCACTCAGTTAGGGGTGCCATGGTTTGGGAAAAACCAGAATAAGCTTAAGGGCATCCAGAGGAGGCCAGACAGGATGGCAAAGGACCTTGAGTCTGGTAGAAATAACAGGATATTTTAGCCTCAAGAAAGAAACTGCAGAGTTGGCATGATAGCTATCTTCAAGTATTTGAAGGACTGCAATGAAGAAGAGGGATTTCATTCTATTTAGTCCCAAAGGTCAGAAGCAGGGGCAAAAAGTGGGGGTTATAAAGATTTAACTTTAGGTTTGATATCACCAATGAGCTTTCTAACAATTAGAGAAATCCAGGAGTGGAAGGGGATGCCTTGGGAGGGCAGAGATTTTCCTTTCTCAGAGATCTTCATGCAGAACCTGGATGACTGCTTGTTGGGAATGTTATTATGGGAATTCTTTTTCAGTTATGGGTTAGTCTAGATGGCTATTGAAGTCCCTTCCAACTCCTAAATTTTCTGTTTCTGTGTAAAATATTTGATTTACTCCAAAGTGTTCTTCAAGTATCAGCTATAGTTTTTATTAGATTATATAAGTGCTAAAAGGGCTGTCTTACATTTCTTCTATATCCTCTCCACTATCCTAGACACAATCTGGGCCCTTTTGAAGACAGTCCATAAATTCCTGGTCAATGGAGAAAAGGAATGAATGAATGATGAACATATGTGAAGTCAAGACTGAGCAGCCTTGAGAACCAGTAACGATATAATAGAAACAGAATGTACTGAGACCAAGTGCTATTACTGGCAAAAGAAAAAAAAAAACAAAAACCCAATCTTTGTATTTATAAAACTTTATATTTTACTAGCTATCCTAAGTGGCACAGTGAATAGAGCACTGGACCTTGAGTCAGGAAGACTCATCTTCCTGAGTTCAAATCTGGCCTCAGACACTTACTAGCTGTGTGATCCTGGGCGAGTCACTTTACCTTGTTTGCCTCAGTTTCCTCATCTGTAAAATGAGTTGGAGAAGGAAATGGTCACAGAGTTGGACACAACTAAAACAACAACAACACACTTGTATATTATTACGTACCTCAAAAACCTCAAATGGGGTGACGTAGAGTCAGATGTGGCTGAAAAACGACAGAACAACAAAAATAGTCCGTAAACTGAATGCTGGGCTCACCTCTGTACCTTGGAAGCCCTGACTTGACTTTCATGTTCCTCTTGTTTTTCCAGTTGCCTGGGGTTTTGTTTTTCTTTTTTCAAACACAAAGCAATGCTTTTCCATGCAGTAATCTTTTCCTCCCCACATAGAGGGGTGGTTCTTTTTTGTGTTCTAACACTTCACACTTTGCCTCCCACCAGACTCTACCTCTTAGTTACGTCTATGGATTGGGGGAGAGATCCAGTGTGTGTGTGTGTGTGGATGTAGTAAATCTTCAGGGCTCTGTTTATGGGGAACTTAAGCATGATATTCATCCGCACATAACTTAAGCATAATATTCTTCTCTGTAATTATTCTTTTCTGTGTGACATCTAGTGGGAATTAATTTTTTTTTTTTGCTCTCCTGTGTCCATTCGGTAAAAGTTAGTGAATTTCAAGAGTTCAAGAGATCACCTATTTCAAGGCCTTGTCTCATTTTATATTCCCCTCCACAATATTCCCAGATGGCCGTTCAGTTCTTTCATCAAGACCCTGTGATGTCATTGGTCCTTCTTGAAAATGAAAGAGGGACAGCAATCACAAGACACCTAGCAATAGGACACTCTCTATATCCCTAGGCAGCTTACTTTACTTTGACGCAGCTTGAATTTATTAGCATATTGCATTGAAATCTACTTTTTTTTTTGGTAATTTCCCTCTCTTGCTTGTTCTGTCCTCTGGAGTAGTTCTGAATTTTTCTGCCTTAGCTTTTGTTTTTTTTTAACTTGAAAGGCTATTAAGCCCAGTTCTTGGGGCTGACTTCCAGTTTTGTTTCTTCTGTGCTCTAGGAGAGGGATTCATAAGTTCTTTTTGCAAGTTATGGACCCGTTTCACAGATTGCTGAAACCTACAGATCCCTTCTTAGAATAATATTTGTTGTTATTGTTAGCACAGTGCCTGACACACAGAAAGCACTTAATAAAAGTGTGTTGACTGACTGACTAAATTCATTAAAAAACAGCATTACAAAGAAAACTATATTGAATTACTTATCGAAATATTAAAATAAAAAAGTTTACAGATCCGGGTTGTGGGGACAGTCAAGTGACCCTTGGTGCATGGCATCTAAACTGTGGTCTACTTGATGAGGTTATGCTTAGGACCGAAATAACACTTATTTAATGGCATTTTAGACTGAGACTTGGCTCTACCTACTTGGTGGTAGCTGTAGGGAGTGGGGAAAATGAGCGTTCTGTTTCCTAGTTGTACTTTTGCCTTCATCTTAGCCATGACTTGAAAAGCCTCATGAATGCTGGCAGAAAGAAAATGCTGTGAGGGCTAATTCTTCTGCCAATATGACCCAGGATTTTGCCAAAAAATTTTTTTTCATCTTAAGAGCTTGCCATCCCTTTTTACTTGCCTAAATCACATCCCTGTTGTCCTGATTCTACCTTTCAGGTCATGTCTAAATATGATTAAAAATTTATACATATGCTATAAATACCTAAGAGTGGGTTCAAATATAGTGAGTCGTATGGAAGATTTGAGAGGAGAGAGGTCACATTGCTGGAGGATCAGAAAAAGCTTCATGGAAGAGATATGCTGGGCCTTCATTCATTCGCTTCATTTAACAAGCACCATCTAGCAGTGGTAGGTGCTGGAGATATAAAAATTAAAAAAAAAATTAGACCATTCCTCCCTCAAGAAACTTACACTCTGTGGAGGTGGGGGGAGGTGGGGTAGGTGGGACGACATGAACACAAATTAGTAAATACAAAATATATGCACATGTAACAAATATAAAGCTTTTTTATTTTTGGTTTTTGGAAAGAGGACTAGCAGCTAGGTGAAATCAGGAGAGATCTTATTGAGAAGATGGATTTGAAGGAATTTAGGGACCCTCTAAGAGGGATGAGGAGGGAGCATATTCCAGCTGTGGAAGTAGCCTGTGTAAAAGCATTGAGGGGGGAGATAGAACATTGTATATAGAACAACCTATATGCCAACTGGGCTGGGATGTAGAACTCTTGAAGCAGAATCATGTGCTGGAGAGGTGGGCTAGAGCCACATTGCAAAGGGCTATAGATGCCAAATAGAGGAGCTTATATTTGGTCCTAGAGGCTGTGGGAGCCCCCGGAACTTCTTGAACAAGAATATCATTTTGAGGAATATCAGTCTGATAGCTGTGTAGAGAGAATGGATTGGAGAGGGGAGAGCAGGGAGATCCATTTGGTTGTTGTTTGGTCATTTTTCAGGTGTATCTCACTTGTCATGATCCCATTGGGGGTTTTCTTGGCAAAGATACTGGTATGGTTTTTACCATTTCCTTCTCTAGCTCATTTTACTGAGGCAAACCTGAGAGTTCAGTGACTTGCCCAGAGTCACACAGCTAGTAAGTGTCTGAAGACAGATTTGAACTCAGGAAGATGAATCTTCTTGGCCTCAGGCATAGTACTCTATCTACTGTGTCACCTAGTTTCCCAGGACACATTTGGGGCAAAAACTCTAGGCGAGAGGGGATAAAGGCCTGGACTAGAATGGTGTCTGGACGTAAGAGATATTGTGGAGATAAAATCACCAGGACTTGGCAGCTGGTTATCCAATCAACTGATTATCCAATTGGAGTTGTGGAGAGGTGAAAAGTGACACAGAGGTGTCCAGCCCAAGTGTCTTGGTGGACTAGGATCTCATCATAGATAGAAAAGTTAGGAGAAGGGGAGGTTTGGAAGACTTTTAACAGATGGAGAGGGAAAGAGTCCATTCCAACCATGGGAGATAATATAGGCAGGAAATGGTAGCTCAAGATTGGCTGCAACATATAGTCTGTATGTCAAGGAGAGAAGTAGTCAATAAGGCTGGAAAGATGTCAGACAGTTCATCAATAAGGTAAAAGTGTACCTGTACATTGCTCCATCAAGTACATTTCTTTATCAGTTTTATGCAAATGAATAAAGTCCAAAGCTCCCCTAGCACATCTCAAAGAGATTTGTCATGAATTCTCTTATAAATTAAAGAATTCTTTTATAATATGAACAATAATGCTAAGTTTAAAAAAATAAAAAAAAATAATGCTGAGTTTTGTACTTGAGAATACTAGCACTGTGCCTAGGGGTTTATTTCAGATAGTGGCATCCTCTATATTTAACATATATATTTAACAGACCATTGGCTTTTAAAATGTTTTTCCCCTGAGAAACCATCATGCAGTATTTTATACTCTGTGGCAATGAGGCCATAAAACTGACAGATGGTAAGATAGATAAATTCGTTTAGGACCAAATATAGGACTGGATATCAGGCTATGTCTGAGTTATAGAGAACTGATGAATGGAGCAATAACTTTGCTAGACTGGATCGCGAAGACCTCAATTACCAGGTCAGAGTGGAGTGTCTACATGGCTAAGGTCCCTGCAGCATATAAATTTACTTCTTTGCTTCACTACAGGTGTGTGAACCTCATCCCTTGACTGTCATTTCTGCCTCAGACCTTTCACCATATACTTTAGTCAAAAGTAAATTCATTTGAAAGGTAGGGTAGGGTAATGGGAAGAGCATTTAATTTGGGGTTGGTAAGCAGCTAGATGATGCAGTGGCTAGAATGTCAGGCTTAGAATCAAGGAAGAGCTGACTTCAGATATGCCCTCAGATAGTTTCTAGCGTTGTGACCCTGGGCAAGTCACTTACTTAACTCTCTGTTTGTTTCAGTTTCCTCATCTGTAAAATGGGCGTAATACCAACCACCTCCCAAGGTCATTGTAAGGATCAAATGCATTGCTTTGCTTAGCATGGCGCCTGGTACATAGCCCTATATAATTGTTGATTGTTCTTATTATGCCTGGGTTCAAGTCCCAACTTGACTAGTTTCTAGGTGGCTGACTTAGAACAAACCTCTTAGCATCATTGAACCTCAGTTCCTCAAATATAAAAATGGAGATAATACACACCTTGTCTATTTCAAAGGTCTGTGACTATGTGATTTGGGTGAGATTAACGGCTATAAAGTGTTTTGTTCATCTGTGAAGTGCTGTACACTTGAAAGCCATAAAGCGAAGTGTATTGTCTCAGGAGATTTAAAGGCTATAAGGCAGCCTTAGATAATAAGATAATAGATTTTTGGCTGGAAGGGAGCTTAGAGGTCTAACCTTTTTTTATTTTATTGATCTTGCAGGAAGAAGCCCTTTCTTTCTCAAAGTAGGACCAGTCTTTACTAAGAGGACACCAAGGGAGAGCTTGGAATCTGGGGCAGCCATATCTCCCGTTATAGTTCTGTTTTCATCCCATACTTTAGAATATGGGAATTGACAGGATCGTAGATGAAGAGTTGGAAGATACCTTAGAGACTATCTGGTTCAACTCCTTCTTTTTACAGATGAGGAAGCTGAGGGAAATTAAGTAAATTTGCCAAGGGTCACAACAGTACTAAACAATAAGATTGAGATTTGAACCCAGGTCCTTTATCTAGGGCTCTTTCTGTTTTCTACCCAAACACCTCTTATAACATTCTCTTTTTCTTCCTTACTCCTGATTACAGCTGTAACGATGAGCTACACCTAGGTCTGGTAGCCTCACCCTGAAAAGGGGGCTATGGAAACACTTCTGAAAGTTGCCCAAGGGTGCTTTTCAAATATCTCTAGAGGCTAAATAGTTAACTATGGGAGATGGAGAGGGAGAGGGAAAAGGAGACAGAGAGGGAGAGGGAGAGGGAGAGGGAAAGAGAGAGGGTGCATATCTGGTCACTGGACCCAGCTGGCTCTGGAGGAGAAAGTGAGACTGGTGACTTTGCACAGCCCTCCTTCACTCAAATCAAAGTCAGCTGCAAGTCATGTCATCATTTCCCTGATGCCATGGTCCTCTTTGAGAACGGAGGACAAGCAACAAGAGGTTAGCTATGGCGTTGCCTCATATAAATTTTACAGAGCCCAACTCTTAGTAATAGTGGCAGCAATCTTCTCCTAGAGGTCTGAATTGGTGTTACTAGTCAGTGACTTGCCTTAAGTGAACTGAATTAAATAAATTGAATTTAACTGATTCCCTAACCAGAGGAGGGGAATACATTACCCATCCCAAGAACTAGTTCTGTTTCAAAGTGTTGTGGTAAGATGTTGTCCTCTTCTAACCAAGTCATAGGAACCTACACTGGGAGTAACCATTAGGAACTGTCGGATCTACCTCTCTTCTAGAGATCTTTGAAAAGCAGCCCTGGGCAATTTACATAACCTGGTCCAGCTGCACCAAACTCCAAAAAACTTGGTGAGAAATGTTGGCACAAGTTGGAAGTAAAATGCCTGGGTGCTAGGGAGGAAGGAAATCACAGACTTTAGAAGAGCCCTCTGAGCTGATCCAGAACAGGAAACAGAGACACTTGGGAAGGCCAAGAAAGAAGTGTTTCCATAGCCACCTTTTGTGGTCAGGGTGGGGCTATGGGACCTGGGTATAAAAGAGTAGAAGGTTTAAATGGGCCAAAGTTACTCGTTGCGTCAGAGTCTGGGAAGAGCTTTTATGCTGTCATTGAGACCCTTGTGATAATTGGAGATCTAGTCCCTGGACAGAAACACTGAGAATCAGGGAGCCAAAACTAAAGACCCAAGCCACAAAATGGAGTTTCCATGATACCTAACCAGAAATGGCAGACAATGGCAGTAGAGTGACAGAACACTGATGGGAAAAATAAACAAGCAAACACTACCCCCCCCAAAAAAAACCAAACAAACAAGGTACAAAGTTCCAAAGGAGAGGAGTGAATGCTGGGTTTTCCTCTTGTGGCCTCCATTATTCATTCAACAAGCATTTATTAAGTACCCACTATGAGTACACTCAGCTGGGGGGCAGGGCATAGGTAGGTGGTGCAGTGGATTGAAATTAGGAAGACCCATCTTTCTGACTTAAAATCTGGCCTCAGACACATCCTAGCTGTGTGACCCTGGGCAAGTCACTTAACTGTTTGCTTCAGCTTCCTCATCTGTAAAATGAACTGAAGAAGGAAATGGCAAACCATTCCAATACCTTTGCCAAGAAAACTCCAAATGGGGTCATAAAGAGTCAGACACAACTAAAACAACTAAACAAATGAGTACACCATTATATATACCCACTGGAGTTACAAAGATAAAAAACTTGTCCTTGTCCTCAAGGATCTTATGTTCCAATGAGGGGAGGGATGTGACAGGGATATAGAAAAGTAGCTACAAGCCCAGCTAGGTGGCATAGTGAATAGAGTAGAGGACCTGAGTTCAAATCCAACCTCAAGCACTTACTAGTTGTGTGATCCTGGGCAAGTCACTTAATCCCAATTGCCCCACCCCCCCCAAAAATAAATACAAAACATGTACAAAGTAAATATATACATTAATTTTTTTTGTAGAGGAGAAGTGCACTAGCAATAAAGAAGATCAGAAAAGACCTCACAGAGCACCAGAGATGAACCTGAAGGGAGCGAGGGATTTCAAGAGGCAGCGATAAAGAAGGAGAACACTATAGGCATGGAAAAAAGCCTAGATAAAGGTGTGGAGCTAGGAAACGGAATGCTTCATGTGGAGAACTCAATAAGGCCATTTTTTTTTGAATATCAACTATGTGAGGGCAACTAATATGAAATATCTGGAAAGATAGACAGGAGCCAAACTGAAAGGTTTTCAGAAATTTCCACTTTGTCCTGGAGAGGATAATACTGTAAATTATGAGGACTGGGTGGGTCCCTGTGCTGTGTGTTGGAAGGGTGGCCCAATAGAAGCTGAGCAGGGCCTCTTCACTCTTTATGGGGTTAGATATGAGTCCTTTCTTTTTCCTTCACTGTCTAAATAAAATTGTCCTGAAGCTTTGTGAGTCTAAATGCTGTTGAGAGAATTGTTGAGGTGCAAGCAATGTGAGCTCCCAAGTTCCATGTGGGTCAGAGCAATGAGGAACGTAAGTTAAGTGGTCCGCAACTCGTAGCTTGGCCCTTGGTGTCAAGACAGAGCTTTTGACAGGAGGGTTCCAGGTGGAAGCACTGGTTTACTCTGCCTCCTGTCTTCCTTCTTTCCTTTCTCCATCTCCATTACTATATGGGGTAATTTTCTGTTAGAATATTGTGGAGCCATCAGGATGGAGCCTGTGTCTTTATTCCTTTGTGCCTAGCACAGTGCCTTATAGCATTGCAGATTCTCAATAAATATACATCAATTGAATTGAAACTCCACAAATAAGAATTCTTAATGAGATGAATGGGGCTTTTCCCTTTCTTTTTAGTTGAATAAACCTACGAAGCTAGCTCACAAGTGAAATTTTAAAAAAGCAACCCACAAAGAACAACCCTCAACAAGTACATATTTCTGTATTCTCTGTCCCTGGAAGAAAGGTGTGTGAGTGCGGGTGGATGGGGTGGGTGTGGGTGGGGAATTGGTCTTAATGTAGAAGAGACTGAAGAAAGGGTACTTGCTTTGCATGCAAAGTTGGAGTAGATGACCATTACTGTTCTCTTCTAACTTTATGATTTTATCATAAAAGATGATCTTGTTATGGATTTATATATGCAAATTATCTTGTCTTTCCCCTCTTTATTTCTTTTTAACATTCATTTAAAAACATTGAGTTTCAAATTCTCTTCCTCCTTTTGCCCCTCCCCTGCCCAATGAAAAGGCAACTAATATGATATCAATTTTACATGTGAAGTCATGCAAAACATATTTATGTATTAGCCATGTTCCCCCCACCCCAAATAAATAAAAGGCAAGAAAAACAAAGAAAGTAAAAAAGCACACTTCAATCTGCACTCAGAATTCATCAGTTCTCTCTCCGGCGGTGGATAGCATTTTTAATCATGGGTCCTTTGTAATTGTCTTGGGTCATTGTCTTGATCAAAGTGGCTAAGTATTTCATAGTTGACAATGATGACACTATTGCTGTTACTGTGTACAATGTTCTCCTGGTCCTGCTCACTTCATTTTGCATCAATTCATATGAGTCTTCTCAGATTTTTCTGAAACCATCTTGCCCTTCATTTCCTTCTTATAATGTTTAAAGAAATTAATTCAGACTACTTATTAGAAGGACAAGTACTAAAGCTGAAGCTTAAATACTTTGGCCACACAATGAGATAGGACTAATGGAAAAGACCTTGATGTTGGGAAAGATTGAAGGAAAAAGTAAAAGGGGACAGCAGAGGATGAGATGGATAAATAGTATCACGGAAACAATAAACTTGAGCTTGGACAGACTTTGGGAGATATTGGAGGATAGAAGGATCTGGTCTGCTATGGTCCATGAGGTCAGAAAGAGTCAGGAGCAACTAAACAAATGAACATTCCATCACAATCATTCATCACAATTTGTTCAGTCATTCCCCAGTTGATGGGCATCCCCTCTATTTCCAATTCTTTGCCACCACAAAAAGAGTCGTTATAAATTTTTTTGTACACATAAGTCCTTTTCCCTTTTCTTTGATCTCTTTGGGATACAGACCTAGTATTTTTCTGGAAACATCCTCATCAGAACAATTCTATGAGAGTCTGGAGTGAGAGAAAAGAAGCCTAGGAGAATATTTTCCATGTTCATGGGTTAGAATTGGTAGCTGCAGAGCTGCTATCTGTAATCAGTGATTGTCTTTTTAGTGACTGCAAACTCGATATGACTCAAGAGTGTGACATGGCAGCCAAAAAAACAAATGTGATTTTCGGCTGAATGGTGTTCAGAATGAAGGATGGTGTAGTTCTGCTGTTGTGCTCTGCCTTGATCAGACACCATCTGGAATATTGTGTCCCGTTATGGCATGCCACAATTTAGGAAGGACACTGACAGTCTGGATGCATGTCTAGAGAATGGCAGCCAGGAAGTGAGGGGAACTGGAGACCATGCCATAAAAAGATTCGTTGAAGGAACTGGAAAATGTTTCCTAAGATCCTTGAGAGTTAGAATTGTTTCATCTTTGTACTTGTATCCCTGGCCCCCAGCACAGTGTCTGACACAGAGTAGACACTTAATAAATTCTTGTTGATTAATCTGGAGAAGCCTTCGTACAGAAAGCATGAGAGATATCTTAAAAGTATTTGGAGGGATAGCATGTGGAAAAGGGATTAGATTTATTTTGTTCAACCTCAGGGGCACAACTAGTAGCAACGGGTGAAAACTGAAGAAAAGCAAGTTTATGCTCCATGTAAGGAAGGACTCCCAGCAATCAGAACTATTCACAAGTGGAATGGCCTGCCCTAAGAAGATGGTGAGTTTCTCATTAATAGAGGCCTTTCAGTGGAAGCTGTGTGATCACTTGCCAGGGAAGTTGTTCAGCAGATTTCTGCTCAGGCAGGGTTCCATTAGATACCTCCTTGAAGTCCCTTCCAAATTCTGATATCCTGTGATTTCGTGATTTTTGGTACTATTGGAATAGAATCTATGGTCTGTAATATATGTGTATGACTGGTTGGATAGAAGAAAAGATGTATTTGAATGGTGTTTCTATGATTTCTTCTCTCTTCGGCAGCTAGTCATTCAGGATAATCCACAGTGCAGATAAACCACCTGCAGATAACAAGAAAAAAATGACTGTAGTTTCCTTTAAACTGGAGGAACATTTGAACTTGGCCACGGGGATAGCTGCAGTGCCTTTTGGCTCTTTCTACGATTCATTGGCCAAGCCAGAAGCAAAGCTGGCTAGAAGAAAAGACTGATACATTGAAAAGGTCCTGAGTCATCTCCCAACACGGGCATCCGGGGAAATTCAGGTGCCCTCTAAGAAGGGATCATTTAGGTGCATATGCTGGTAGATTAGGACCGGCATCACATGCACACTGTTCAAAGGAATCCCTTAGGTGCCTTGGGTTGAAGGAGACACGACTCCTGCCCCAGGCCAATGGCTCTCTGGCCTTGGCCTCATGCCTGAAGTACTGATGTACCTGGAGATGATTGCAGAGATGATGATGATGATTGAGGTTCTGACACTATAATGCCCTGCAACCTATTGGCGGGGGTGGGGGGGGTGGGGGGTGGGGGTGGGCATCTGGAGAGGCAAGTAGGGAGGGCCAGGCAAGTAGAGAGGGCCAGGTAAGTTGACCATCATCTGTTTTGAGACCTCATTATTTCTTTCGCTAAACTGTCCCCTTTGACAGTGTCTCCCCTTCTTCTTTTCCTCATTCTCTGCAGGAGCAGAGAACCATGAGCAGCTCCCCAGTTGTCCCTACTCTGTTTCTTGGGCCAAAGAGGGGGTAAAATGAGACATGAGGCTGTTTCTTCCAACAGAAGATGCTGCTAAAAGAAAATCTTCCCTTGTCTCTCTCTCTCTCTCTCTCTCTCTCTCTCTCTCTCTCTCTCTCTCTCTCTCTCTCTCTCTTTCTCTCTCCCCCCACCCCCGCACCTCCCCCCTTCTTCCCACCCTTTTTCCAGGTGGCTGCAGATTCATGATTCGGAGGCTGGATGCTCCAGCACCAAGAGTTGATCGATGCTGTCGTGACAAAGCAGAATGAATGGAGCCCCAGCTCCCCTTTGCAAATCAACCCCGAGTCTTTGTGTATCCTTCATCTGGGCAGCTCTCGAGTACACTGCCGGGAAAGACGATTAAGTGATACTTGGAGTATTTTTCCATTTTCTTGTTTTCACCTTGTAAAAAAAAAAAGTCACAGGATCCTCTTCCCTGGCACTCTGGAAAAGCGGGTAGAGGTTTGGGGAGGGAAGGGAGAAGAAAAATCATATGACTGCAAGTAACCGATTTTGTGTTCGCTGGGAGCGTCTGCAACTTTGGGCTTTTCTGCATACCCGTTTCCTCCCAGCTGGGGACCGCCTGCTCTGTGGCCAGGGCAGTGACGTCACGGAAAAGCCCTGTCTGATCAGATGTGCTTAATATAAACCTGGGGGAGCCGAGCAACGGCTGGAGAGAAGCAGCCAGTGGAAAGGAGAGGAGTTTACTCCAGCAGAGCTGCACACCAGCCTGCGCTCGCTCGCTCGCTCCAGCGTGAATTGGACATTCCCCGGGATCCGGCCGCTGCCTTGACTGGAAGGGACTGTGAAAAGTCAGGTAGCGTTTGTGAGCGTGTATGTGTGTATATATGAGCACTCCTGGGAGGTTAAATTAGATCGTGGGGCTCTGTCGGAGGCCAGAGCCGTTGGCAGTGAAGGGGTGCGGATGGATGGGACAAGGATGGATGGGACACGCGGTACCGGGAGCCGCAAAATGCGGCTTCTTCAGTCGACCAGAACTTTTTAAGTAGTGAAAAATGATTTTAGAGTCTATGATCCAGGCGCTAAACGTCCAGAAAAAGAAAGGAGCTTAAGATGAGGATAATGATAATTCTTTTTTTTTTTTTCGGGAGGATGGGGAATGATATCATTAATCAGTACCAATTTTCAAGGTAGATAGCCAGACGGATGGTGATGACGATGATGTCTTGAATTTCTCCCCCTGCCCCCCCTCCAAAAAAAAAAAAGCAACCCTGCCACTTTGAATTAATGTTCTTATGTGCCATTGATCATCTTGTCTGGAGACTGATATGCCTGTAGTGACTTCATGACCAATGTATTTCTTGTTCTCGAGAATGAACTTTGCTGAGGAAAAATATAAATGCTCCACTCCAGGTACTAACTGAATTGACAAAACTCCGGGAAAGAGGGAACCACGATACAGTAGCCTAGAAGCTGTAGTGGACCTGTTAGAATGTTGATCATTCTACAGATTTGAGAGCTAAGGAGGGGTTTTAGAGGTGAAGTAGTCTAGCCCCCTCAATTCAGACCAGAGCAGTCCCAAGGTCGCACAGCTTGTAAGTGTGACAGGGGGGATTTGAAGTCAGCCAAGTCCAACGCCATCCATTACTTCATCGTGTCCTTCTGATGCTTAATAGTCCATTTTTTTTGATATCTGTTTTCTACGATTGAAGCTTCCAGAAGATTAAAAAGCTCAGTTTAACTAATGGGAAATCGCAACAAAACTTAGTGAAAAGCAGTGTGCATGGGCATATTTGATAGGTTTGGAAGTGACTGAATGCACATTTAATGCCAGAATAGTGATCATCAGGGTGGTGTGTTTTTTTTTTTAAAAGGCATGCCAGTGAGCAGACAGAAATGTTGAGGCAGAAACCTCAAAAAGAAAAAAAAAAATTAAAATAGTAGTCTCAGCAGCTGGAGAGCATCAGGGCAATGTGACTAAACATGGTAGTTCCAATGTATATACTGCTCAAGCAGAGGGGCAATGATGTCATTGGCACAGGTTTCCAACCAAAGCAAAGCAGGCTGATAGGTCAGCGTAATTAAGTGCAGAATGAGCTGGAAAGATAACCTAGTCCCTGGTCTGCTGCTCCTCAGAAACACTCACTTGTGGATTTAGATGGAGGAGGATTTTTTTTTTTTAGTATGTTTGTGACTTTGGCATCTTTAAGATCAACTCTCAGTATCAGCCCTTTGGAGCTAAGGGGCAGCTTCGTACCGTAGAGAGAGCCCTGGGTTTGGTGCCAGAGGATCTGGGGATCATTCGACCTCTCTGTGCCCTAGTTTCTTCATCTGTAAAACTAGTGGCTTAGGATACATGACCTCTCAAGTACCTTCTAATTCTAAATTTATGACCTATTTGGGGAGTACTCATCCCTACAGGATCTATCTGTAGTACCTTTTTCCTTTCCAAAGAAACAGCACCTAGAGCTGTTTCACTTCCTGAAGTAGATTAGAAATCCTACTCCTAGGAATGTGACTGAGCAATCCCCACTTGGACGACTCACAGTTCAGGGTTGTTTCATTGATACCTTGTGTCTTGGGATATGTAGTTCTCATTTCATAAAAAAAAACTGAGGAAACTCCAAGTACATTCTCTTGGTGTTCTGTTTGCTCCCCAGGAACCAGCCATGACTCTGAACAATGTCACCATGCGCCAAAGCAGTACAGCCCTGCAGGCACAGCAGCAGCGCTGGAGCATCCCTGCAGATGGACGGCACCTGATGGTCCAGAAAGACCCCCACCCATACAACAACCGCAACCGATACTCCATGAACCCAGAAGACTACTACCGGCGAAGCTGGTCATCTGATTCCACAGATTCAGTCATCTCCTCTGAGTCTGGAAATACATACTACCGAGTGGTGCTGATTGGGGAACACGGTGTGGGCAAGTCTACCCTGGCCAACATCTTTGCAGGTGTGACTGACAGCATGGACAGTGACTGTGAGGTGTTAGGAGGTAGGTCGCTAAGTGTTGAACTGTCTCTAGTCAACAAGCCACATCAGCATTGAAAGCAAATTAGCTGGGCTATTTATCAGTAGCGTTTAGAACTGAGACAATTCATCTTGGCACTAACTGGTTTGCAAAAGCCACAAGTCTCTGGTTCAAGCCCTGTGGACCAGGAAGAGTACAATAACCATTGACAAAGATCAAAGTCTTCTGAATCTTGGCCAGAGAGGACAATGCTTAGATTCCAAGGCTAAGCAAAAAAGAGAAGTGAGGTCTAGTGGTGAGAACCAAGGGCGTGGAATCCTATTTCCACTTTCCACAACTGTGTGACCCTGGATTAAGTTCACTGGTCACTCATTGCCCCAGCTCTTAAAGGGATGATTTCAATTTTCATGTTGGAAAAATCCATGTGCATGCCTCAGGGGAAAAATAGAGCTGTGTCTTTCTTTCTGGGAGTACTAGTGCAAGAGTGGATATAGCATATGTAGTTATACATTTTTAACGTGGTCCCAGTGGACTGATCAGTTAAGGCTGCTAACTTGTAGGTAAATAAGAAAGGACTTTATTCATTATTCCTAGAAAAGGAGGACTATAGATAAATAAATAGTAAAGCAAAAGTGGGGGGGGCATCAGTATTCTTTCTGAATAAGATAGGAGGAAATAGATGCTGCTTCATGCCAGATATCTTCCTCCTTGTTTCACAAGGGTGGCTGTGGCTGTGGCTAAAAGAGGAGCCAACTAACTCCATCTAGGAAAGTGGGCAGATTCTCACATATTCCACTACTAGACTGTAATTTGCATGAAGGCAGTGAATGTGCCTTTGCCAAACTCTGTGGTTAGAACTTAACACAGTACTCTGGGCTCCATAGGTCTTGTAGGATCGATGCCACACAGCTGAGTGATACTTCCAGACTTAGATAGGGCTTCTGGGAAATGATGACATCTTTTTTTTAAAAAAACAACCCGTGATTTCATTGGCTAAAGGCAACTCCCACTGAGGAAACTCCCTCTCCTAAGGCAAGTTACCAACAGTTCTGCAATTCACATTTTCTGAGGCACTGAGAGGACAAGAGACGTGACCAAGGTCACACATCTGGGATATGCCAGAGTTGGGATTTGAACTAAGGTTTTCCTGGCTCTGAGTTTGCTCTCTAAATTCTATGCCACTTTGCTACTCCCATATCACATATCCATATGATAATAGTCTGCTTTTGTCTGGTGCTTATCTATCACAATGCCTGGCATTCAATAGGTACTTAATAAATGCATCTTGACTGGTTGCTTTGTACTCTTTAGAGTGCCGTTACACCTATATGATTCTCAGAATAACAGTCTAATGAGATAGGCAAGAAACGTAGCCTGCCCATTGAGGTTTGGGGGAAGATGACCTCTGGAACCCCTTCCAACTCCAAGACATTATGATTAATTTCATGGATTTTCCAGTGGGTGGTGTTGTGAGTCAGATTGTTGAAAAGACACGTCCCTCATGGATTTGGAAAGATGCATTGATTGGATGCTACCTGGGGGTGGGGCGTCACTTCTTTGGAGAATTTGAGAGATACTGGAAACTGGTTAGATTTCATCTACTACGTGCCAGATATTTTACTCAGTCCTGGGGAAACAAAGACAAAACTGAAATAGTTCCTGCCCTCCAGGAGATTATATTCTATTAGGTGTGATGAATGTAAAACCCTGAAACAGAATTTTTTGGTAATTAATAATCAATTTACTGCTAATAGCTAATTTTAGCTATTAGCTATTAGACTAGCTAATAATAAATTGATGGTCAGTGATTTCTCACAGTAACCGAAGACAAAAACTTTGCCTGAAAGTCTTAAAGATTTTTTTTTGAAAGGGAATGCCCTCGAAAAGTGGAAAGTAACTCTGATTGGTGGACATTTAAGGAGGAGGTGGGCTAGAAGTCTTCAGCTCCTCCTGCTAAGGACGGGCTTGATCATGAGATTCAGATGCCTCCAACAATCTGGGCAGGGGAATCTATCTCCACCTGGGCCTCTCTGATTGGTTTTCTTCTTCGTGAGCTGCATCACCCTCTTTATTGGAGGGGTACAAGCACAGTGTTCCTTTCTCCTTTTACCTAGAATGGATTTGGTATCGGGGTGGAGAACCTGCGGCCACATGTGGCCTTCTAGGTCCTTGGGTGCAACTTTTTGACTGAGTTTAAGTTTTACAGAATAGCACCTTTTATTAAGGGGATTTGTTCTGTGAAGTTTGGATTCAGTCAAAGGGCCGCATTTGAGGACCTAGAGGGCCACATGTGTCCTTGAGGCCATAGGTTCTTCACCCCTATGTCTAAACAGAAATAAAGTCTCCTAGTTGGGTGGGGTCCCACCAAGATTGAAGAGCTTATTTCTTTAAGGACTAGGACAATAGCATGAATCAGTCATATTCTTCAGAGAGTGATTTTTTTTTTAATAGGGGCTGGTCCTTGAAAGAGAAATAAAGGAGAAAAGCTTGGATCTTAAATTAATATAATAGTAAAATAATTTCTCTCATGGGGAGACAACACGTAAATAAGAAAGAAGATAGCATGGATGACTAAAACTCTGCTCCACCAAGATAACTGAAAAATATAAAATTGATTAGTTTAAACCTTTCTCTGCTGCTACTCACCCCAACCTTCCCCCAAAGCTCACTGAATTCTCTTTTTCCTTGCTTCCTACCATCTCTTCCCACTAGAAAGGGCAAAAAATAAACAAGTAAAGAGAAGAATCAACCCCTGGATGATTGAGAGTCATTAGTATCTAATTATAAAGACCATCAAAAATAACTCACATTCAGTAAGAGTTCAGGTTTCTATAGTGCTTTATGGTTTCTAAAACATTTATGTAACTAACGCAAAAGTATTATTAGACCCATTTTCCAGATGAGGAAGTTGTGCCTCAGGGACTTGAAATGATTTAACCAAGGTCATACAGCTAATATGTAACAGAGTCAGAATTCGAACCCAAATCTCTCTTGACTCTGAGACCCAGTGCTCGTTCCACGACACTACAAAACATTCTTGGAGTCCCCAAGGCACACTCTGAATTGCATGTATTACCTCAGATCTCCTCATGTAGCCCATGCAAAGTGTAGTGGTGTTCAGCTGTGTATCTTACTGACCTGTTTTTTCAAGCTTACAATTATTTGGAGGCAGAGCTATGACTGTCAGTGACAACCTTAAGAAAAATAATCTTTCTGTGTGGTGTTGTTAAAGATGTTTGAATTCTCTGTCCTTTGGAGATAGATCCTTGGTCCCCTTTTTCCCCATGATGACTTTCTCTAAAAACCCAGAAAAGATTTGGCTTTGCTTCTTTTTTCTCTAATTCTTGGTACCGATTTCAGTCTGTGTACTGGTCACACTGTTCCTTGGACCCCAGGTTTCCTGATTTCCCCATTGATTCAGATTTCCAGGGAAGTCCATGTTGAAGGTGTTCAAAGAGCAACTTCTGAGCTTAGGGAGGGGCCAAAAGAGAAGATAAAAACCTTCCTCTAGGGAATAGGCCAGTTTGACCCTTGGTCAAGGGGTGTGATTAGTTGTAATAACCCTAATATCTGGTGTTGTCTCCTTAAATTAAAGCCTTGGGGTTCTGTAGATTTAGGATAATGTTTTTCTTAAGTTTGCATTTTGAATTCAAGAGGTCCTACCCACAAGTACTTAAAATAAAATAACGACTACATGCTATTGAAATCTTATTCCTCCTGAATATTCAGGGAATGACGCACATGACATGAATAAAGAATTTTTAATCTAACCAATGAACAGGAATCATATTCAGGATGGGAAGAAACATAAACATATATGGAGGTAGGAGGCTGAGCAATAAACACACACAGGGCAGCAGCCTACAGGCAGCCTTTTTTGTCTATATGCTCCTTCTTTCTTGTCTTCCACTTGTTCATAGCTTCAAGATGTGACAGGATTATAAACCAGGACAAAGAGGTATTCCTATGTACTTGCTAGATAATTAGGGCTGGGCATGGGCGTTGGTTTAGAAAACTCCTGGATGAAAGAACTCCCTTCATTAACGTAGGTTGTGAACTTCTCTTGTCTAGAACAGCAATTCTCAAACCTTTTGGTCTCAGGACTCCTTTATACTCTTCAAAATTATTGAGGATTCTCCAAAGAGTTTTTATTTGTGTTATATCTTTCAATATTTACTATATTAGAAATTAAAGTATCTTAATATTTTTATGAAAATAGTTTTGAGCTTATGTATACCCTGACACTTAATAGTTGTGTGATCCTGGGCAAGTCACTGAAACTCTGTTTGCCTCAGTTTCCACATCTGTAAAATGAGCTAGAGAAGGAAATGGCAAACCACTCCAGTATCTTTGCCAAGAAAACTCCAAATGGGGTCATGAAGAGTCTGACGTGACTGAAACAACTGAACAACACCACCCCTTGAAAGGATCATAGGGATCCGTATGGGTTCCCAGACTATACTTTGAGAACTTCAGGCTAAGAGCATTAAAAGATTAAGTGACTTGCCCATAGTCACAAAGACAGTATGTGTCAAAGGTGAGATTTGAACCCAGGTCTTTCTCAGTTTGAGGCTAGCTCTCTATCCACTAATACACACACACACACGTGTATATACATATATATATGTATATACACATGCATGTATATATATATACACACGTATGTATGTATATATATATAGAGATATATACACACATATGTATATATAGAGAGATAGATATAGAGCCAGAGATATATCTACATCTATACACACACACACACACACACACACACACACACACACAAAGCCTGGTTCATTTACTTTCCCTGTTAAGGTAGGATTTGTTCATAGTAAGACTTCTAGGGTGGTCACAATAATTCCTTGCTTCAATGGGAAAGAAGATCCTAATGACCATTTCCAAGTATCAAAATCCAGAAGCAAGAAATACCAGAATAAAGGGAAAGACAGCCATTTTCAGTGGGTCTGGGTGTAAGACGATGGATGGAGGAACTTCCTGTAAAATCTTGTCTTCTTTCCCGGTTCTTTCGTCTAATCCTTCCTTTTTGCTCCCTGACCAACTGTTCCCCTGGACTCTAACTATGTTTGCACATTGTGCTCACCCTTCACCCACAAACAGTTTCAGAGCAAGGGAGGGGAAGGAAAGTTTCCATTACTAAACAGGGCTGGAGCTGCTGCTTCTGTTGTACTCCAATGTTAAAATAAGCTCTGTGTATTCCTGGAGAATTAATTATGTTTTTCATAAAAGGGATAAGGAAAACTGAAGCCAACGTGACGAGTGTCTCAAGATCTTTCTCCCCAGCCCCCACCCCTACCCCTCGAAGAAAACTAGAGTTGGCATACAGAACTCAAGTCCACTAAACTTGCCCCAGAATCACCAAGAAGTATGGCGCGCATAGTAATAAGGAGTGACTACAAATCATAATTGACTCTAAAGTGAGGATAAAGACTTTTTATGTGGCTAAAGGAAGCCAGTCTTACTCTTTTGTAGATACAGGAATGTCTACTATTTCCCTGTGCACAACGGTCATTGGCTTTGAGCCAGGGAGGCTTAGATAGTGGTTATTCCCATATCGTGCTTTCCTATAGATAATGTTCAGGCTCCATAAAATAAGCTGTACATGGCGTGGGAGTGGAAGTGGACCATGCCACATGTCAAGTCATGCAATGATTTAATAGTCATTCATATGTATTGGATAAGCATCTTTAGTGGGGTCCCTGCTCAGAGAAAGTAATATGTATTATACCATCAGGGTAAGCAGTGTGGTGGTTAACACAGTGTTTATAGTGCTGGGCCTGGAGTCAGGAAGATGCCTCTTTGTGAGTTCAAATTTGACCTCAGACACTTGGGGGCTGTGTGACCCTGCATGAGTCACTTAACCTTGTTGGCCTCAGTTTCCTCATTTGTCAAATGAGCTGGGGAAGGAAATGGCAAGCTGCTCCAGTATGTTTGCCAGGAAAACTGCAAACAGGGTCATACAGAGTCAGACATAACTGAAAAATGACTGAACACCAACAAGCAGTCTGGTACAAGGGGAAAAGCCTTGCATTTACTGCCTTTGCCAATTATTCCCTAAGTGATCTTGGATATGCCTCTAACCCTCGCTCTGCCTCAGTTTTCTCATGGGCTAAGTAAGGGGTGGAGCAGGGTTGGACAAGGTGACCTCCACGGTGTTTCCAGCTCTGAACATATAGAGGTTTCATAGTCGGTGGAAAATATGCTGGATCTTGAGTCAGAGAACCTGGGTTCAAATCTCAGCTCTCTTAATTACTGTGTGACCTTGGACACTTATGCTTACTTCTTTGGGTCTCCAGAGAACAAATAATAGCTAGCATTTTTATGGTGACTTAAGGTTTGCAAAGTACTTTGAATATGTTATCTCATTTGATCTTGACAACAACCCTGTGAAATAGATGTCTTCATGGTCTCCATTTTACAAATGAGGAAACTGAGGCAAACTGGGGTTAAGTGGCTTGCCCGATGTCATACAGCTAGTAAGTATCTGAGGCAAGATTTGAGTTCAGATTCCTGACACCTTATAGTTGCATTATCCGTTAAAGGCTCGGATTGGACGAAGTGACCGTTAAGTTCCTTTCCATCTCTTATGTCTGTCATTCTGTGATTCTTAGCCATAGCCCTTCCATCCAAAAGCATTACTTCTAGGTTTCTACCTTCAATATCGTTTCTGTTTTCTCTTCTAGAGGATACCTATGAACGAACCCTGATTGTTGACGGGGAAAGTGCAACCATCATCTTGTTGGACATGTGGGAAAATAAGGTATGTGGCTCCAGTTGATAGTTATCTACCAGTCCTAGGAAAAGAGGCCTTTTCATAAGCAAGAGTCTGAACCACAAACAAGTTCCAGTTCCTTTTGCTTATACCCAGCATTTCATTTTGTCATTGGTAAAAAAAGAAAAACAACAACCCTCATTCACAGGAGGCAGTAGGCTATTTCAAACCACGTGAAACCATGTAAAATGGTCATGCTAACCTCCAGCCTTCAGCATTTGCTTCTTCCAGAAGGACTCTAATTTGCAGCTTTCAAATGAATATGATAAGTTTACATAGGGGCCATGTCTTATCTAACTTTTGTACCTGTTCCAGCACTTGGCAAAGGGCTCTTATATAGAAAGCTCTTATCAAATGTTTGTTGCCTATGCACAAAGGGCTGTAAAACTGTGCACACCCTTTGATCCAGCAGTGCCACTTCAGGTCTGTATTCGGAGGAGAGTTAAAAGGAGAAAACAACCTATTTGTACAAAAATATTTGTAGCAATTCTTTTTGTGCTGGCTAAGAAGGGGCAATCGAGGGGACGCTCATCAATTTGGGAATAGCCAAATAAGTGATGGTATATGATTGTAATGGAACATAATTGTGCTATAAGAAATGACAAGCAGGTTGATTTCAGAAAAACCTGGAAAGACCTACATAAACTGATGCAAAATGAAGTGAGCAGAACCAGGAGAACACTATACATAGTAACAGCAATGTTGTATGATGAAGAATTGTGAATGACTTAGCTATTCTCAGTAATACCTTATCCAAGACAATCCCAAAGGACTCGTGATGAAAAATGCTATCCATCTAAAAGAAAGAATTGAATTGTCTAATTACAGACTGAAGCATACTATTTTTCTCTCTCTCTCCTTTCCTCTTTTTCTTTTTTCTTTTTCCTTCCTTCCTTCCTTCCTTCCTTCCTTCCTTCCTTCCTTCCTTCCTTCCTTCCTTCCTTCCTTCCTTCCT
>CM053622.1:136289630-136309160 GCA_028646595.1 Phalanger gymnotis
CTTCCTTCCTTCCTTCCTTCCTTCCTTCCTTCCTTCCTTCCTTCCTTCCTTCCTTCCTTCCTTCCTTCCTTCCTTCTTTCTTTCTTTCTTTCTTTCTTTCTTTCTTTCTTTCTTTCTTTCTTTCTTTCTTTCTTTCTTCCTTTTGGTCTTGCACAAAATGACTAATATGGAAACATTTTGCATAATTGCACATGTATAACCTATATCAGATTGCTTACCATCCCAGGGAGGAAGGGAGGGATAGAATTGGGAGCTCAAAACTTTAAAAGGAAGAATGTTGAAATTTTATTTTTACATGTAATTGGGGAAAAATAAAATGTTATTTAACCCCCCCCCCAAAGCAAGTGTTTGTTAAATAACCAAAGTGAGCATATTTGAAAAATTCCTCATTTCTGTTCTCCTATATCTGTAAACCTCATATCATAACTTCATGCTTATTGATGATGTTTCATTACCGTCATATAGGAAGACATCTTGGAGAGCTTTCAGTGGAGATACAAAAGGACCTTCCCTGGTGTGGCTTGATGCTTATTCTCAATTCAACATATGGTGTTTATGTATTAGAATCCAAGGCTGATATGACGGGGAGGAACCTCAGGGATTATGTAGCCAACCCCATCCTCTCCTTCCCACTTTTACTATATATTTTTTGCAAAGAGGAGACTGAGACTTAGAGAAGTGGTACATATCTCTTCTTCCCCAAAGCACCCCTCATTTCCCTGCAAAATTGTGCTCACTTTGTAAATGAGGTCTTCCCTGAACAGCTTCTTCTCCATCCTCATTGGTTGCTAATGCTTTCCCCCATAATTATCTTGTATTTATGCATTTATTTTGGATATGCTTCTATATGTACATTTTATCTTCCCCAATAGACTCTTGAGGGTAGGGACTATCTCACTTTTGAATCATATAGAGCCTAGTATAGAGTAGGCATTTAATTAATGTGTGTTCATTGTTTGGTTGCTTTGTTTTTTTAGTTTCTTCCACTTAATTTTTTAAATTAATTTTTTTCTATTAACAAGCATTTATTTTCTATCCTTTCCACTTCTTCCTCTTCAATTGGAAAATAAAAAAACCAGACAATACCCTTGTAACAAATATGCATAGCGAAGCAAAATAAATCCTTACATTAGCTGGGTTCAAAAATATGTCTCATTCTACATATTTAATCCATTACCTCTCTATCGAAAGCATTCTTCATGGTTATCATGGCATCATGGTTAATCATTGGTTGATCAGAGTTCTTAAATCTTTCAAATTTATTCATTTTTACAATGTTATTGTTATATAAATTATTCTCCTGTTTTTGCTAACTTTATTCTTCATCAGTTCAAATGGATTTTCCCAATTTTCTCTGAAACCATAACCATTGTCATTCCTTCCAGCACAATGGAATATTGTCAAATTCATATACCATAATTGAAATGGGTTGTTCATAAAAGTGTTTCCCCTTTTACCAGGGGGAAAATGAATGGCTCCAAGATCATTGCATGCAGGTGGGGGATGCCTACCTGATTGTCTACTCCATCACTGATCGAGCAAGTTTCGAGAAGGCGTCTGAGCTTCGAATTCAGCTTCGCCGAGCTCGCCAAACAGAAGACATTCCCATTATTTTAGTTGGGAACAAAAGTGACCTGGTGCGGTGCCGAGAAGTCTCTGTGTCAGGTACGTGTGACCATGCAAGTAATATAGTCACTTGACCCCTTCTTTTCTATGGGTAGTTCTCCTACTGTGACTTCTATGACTGAAGGCCTGAAGCAGGGGTCCAGGGAGGTCCTAGTTATGGACCACAGTGATTCATTTATGTTGTCAAGACTCTTATTCTCTGTCTCTGTCTCCGTCCCACTCTCTCTCAGTCTCTGTCTCTCTCTGTGTCTCCCAGTCTCTCTCTCTCTCTCTCTCTCTCTCTCTCTCTCCCTCTCTCTCTCTTCCCCCCCCACTATAGTGGATAGCATGCTGGACTTGAGAGTCAGGAAGATCTGAATTCGAATCTTGTCTCTGACACTTATTAGCTCTGTGATCCTAGGCAAGTCATTTAATATCTATAGGCCTCAGTTTCCTCATCTCTTAAATGAGAGGATGTGATCTTAAAGGTCCCTTCTAGCTCTGAATCCATGATCCTTTTCCTACTTATTGCAAAGTAGCCTTTGAACCCAGCTGGAACAAGGGCCCTCAGGCTTTCAAGACATCTTGGAAAATCTCAAAGCCTTATTTTGGTAAATAATCAATCTTGTCTGGACTATCACAAATCTCTATTGTCCAAATGTTTCTGTCCAAAGTTCCCTGAGATTTCTGTCATGAAAATCTTTACTGGTGGCACATGGCCACACCCTGCAGGAGGTGTCAAAGCTTCAGTGAACTGAAAAATAACTCTCTTACATGTATGAAAAGGTTAGAGAGAAATGGTAAGGAGCAGAATTTTGGGCAAAGAATGTTGCTTGATGAGCAATTTCTTTGTTTCTGGTCCCCATGGCTATCTAAATTACTTGGGGGCAGTTTAAAACGTTAGACTAATCAGACCCAAATGAGTCAGTGTAATTTGGGTATTTTTCATTTCAAGAAGGAGCTAATTTATTTTTGTTGTATCTTGGGAGTAACCTGGAAAGTTTTTAGAAATTGAAAGTAAATCTTTCATGCCATTGGAATGACTGTTTAGCAGATTGCTGCTTAATTCTATGAGACATTTTCCAAGGCATCTAAAAAGTGTCCAACTCACTTTTAGGATCCTTATGGCATATTTGAATAGTATTCATATATTTTTAGAAGAATATTTTAAATTTGTTACTTTACTTTGATAGATTTGTGATCTTATCTGCACGGGCCTGCCTTCTATCAGCACTGATTTGCCATTTTTCCAGTGTAATCCACATCCAAGTCTTGCCATAAATGCTCCTAATGGGGATTTACACAGTGCTCTAGAGGCCTTCCTCTGGTTTTAAAAATATCTCAGTTGGCATTGGAGGGTGGCTGCCGATGTAGCAAATCAGTGCAAGTTTTTATACATTATCCATCTTGAATTCTTGAAGCAATCCTCCTAGAAGGGCAAGTATTATTCTAGCTATTTTGAATAGAAAAAACTGAACTGTAACAGTATCATGACTTTCTGAGAGTCAGACAACTTCTTTGAGATGGATCCTGAATCCAAAGTGATGACTTCTGATTTCCTTTCTGCAAGACTATTTGCTTCAATTTATGCATTGGGAGAATGTGCCTCTTTACGGTGAAAGGGGCATGCTATATAACCATTGTCTATGAATGACTAAAATCCACATCTATGGCAATTTCAGAATAAAAAGTAGCTAAATGTTCAGGTTGCTTATTTATTTATAACCCTCAGAAGGCTGAGCCCAACCATAAAAGAAGATGATGATGATGATGATGGTGACGATGACGATGACAACTCACATTCATATAGTACCTTAAGGTTTGCAAACCACTTTACTGATGTTATCTTGTTTGGCCCTCACAACAATCCTGAGAACTAGGTGCTACTATTATCCGCGTTTTAGGGATAAGGAAACTACAATCAGTTGATTTGTCCAGAGTCACACAATTCATAACCAAGAGAGTCAGGATTTGAACGTTCTAAAATCCAAGTCTAGCACTCTTACCCTTGATCCTCCTTAGCTTCCTTGGAAGATAGGCAGACCCGGCTTCACGAGTTTTCTCCTCTTTTCTTGCAGAAGGGAGAGCATGTGCAGTCGTCTTCGATTGCAAGTTCATTGAGACCTCGGCTGCGGTTCAGCACAACGTGAAGGAGCTGTTTGAAGGCATTGTCCGGCAGGTGCGCCTGAGGCGGGATAGCAAGGAGAAGAACGAGAGGAGACTGGCCTACCAGAAGAGGAGAGAGAGCATCCCCAAGAAAGCCCGCCGGTTCTGGGGCAAGATAGTGGCCAAAAATAACAAGAACATGGCCTTCAAGCTGAAATCCAAATCTTGCCATGACCTCTCTGTGCTTTAGAAGCTTTGGCCCCCCCAAGATGTCCTCCTTTATGGAGTCCACATTGTTCAAGTCCATTGGGACCAATAATCAATCTACATTAGATTGGATGCTCACTCATCATTAGACTTGGTGTCCCTATTGCAGTTGGGAATTGGCGACGTGCAACACAATGCATGGGAAATGAGAGGTCTTTGTTACTTGTCAGTATTTATTCACAGGAAAAGGCTTGTCTTCACTCCCTGAATCCATCCAGGCTCACTGTAGGGCAAGTTTTGCTGTTGATATGTTTTTTTCTTCTCTCTTTTTGATAACAGCAGAATTTTAAAAATAAAAATAGAACACGTGGGACAAGAACATTTCTTCATTAACATCACTTTATCCAGTGCTCTGCCCAGTGGATTTGAAGCCAAGGTAGCATCAACTTCTATACCTTCTGAGGATTATTCAGGATGGGGACATTTGTCCTTTTTCCTCTATAGGAATGGCCTCCCCAGTCAAACTCAGAGGTGCCTTGTTAACGCTTTATAGAGTTACAACTGGACTGCTGGCCTCCTTATTATGATATTATTGTTCTTTGGTAAAGCTGTGAAAAGAAGTGACCAACCTCACTGGAAACTGAACCTAGAAATCAGTTTTGTTAAGTGCCCGCAGCTAGAAATCTGCAGTTCTGTAGACTAGTTAATTGATATATGTATCCCTCATATGGTGTCAAAGATTATATATCCTTGAATATGTAGCTTACCTTTTTGGTGTGTGTGTTGTTGATTTAGGGGAGAAATCCTTTTAACCAAATTCTCCTTAAAGTCAAAATACTCTTTAAAATGATTGTTTTTTGTTATGCCACAGAGCCATTAAAAAAAATCAGATCTTTTAAAAAAAAGTCTGATTATTGCAATCAGGAGCGCAAATGCCAAATGTCGGAATACAAGCAGTGGTCTGAGCTTTTATAAAACATTTCTCTGTGCACATGTACTTCTGGTACTTGGCAATAGCCCTCATGTATGTCACAGCTATCCATATTTATTATTGTTAGTCTGCAGAAAGAGTAAACATTTTAATATTTGATAATGTGTATTTATGAACAGATTTCTTAATGGAAAAATGTTGATTTTTATTACTGTTTTCTATCTTTTTCAGAATATGCCATTTTTAGTACATGTCTTGTAATAAAAGAAATAAAAAATGTTTGAAAAAAATCCTTAATGTTTTCCCTTCCTAAATGAGATGGTCATGTTTTCTGTTTATAGAGCTCTGAAAGCCAGAGCATTCTAAAGACACTTATCTATTATTACTTGATATTATAGACAGCAGCAGCAACAACAGCATGGAAATAATTGGGTTTAAAGAACATTCCCATCATTTACGCCCCAGGGACTAGGAATTATAGTAATACAAAGATATTTTTAGGTGATACATTTGTAAAGTACTTAGGAAGTATTAAGGGTCATCTAAATGCTAAGTAATAGTAATAGCTGGACTGAGCTTCTTTTCCAATCTGGCAAATTCCTGATTGAACAGATGGGCCTTGCAGCTCTCCCTGAAGGCCAATAGGCTTGGACTTGGCCGAAGCAAAAGAGGAAGTCATAAAGGATTATAAAATTGTAAGCTGGTTATTTCAAGGCCGAGGCCTGGTCTGGTGTTATGTTAGCTAAATTCTTCCTTCTGATGTTAATTCTGTTTAACTCTATTTTTATTCTATCTCCTTATGTGTGTGGGGGATGGGAGAGGATTGTAAATGTTGCTGGAGTGAAAATTCGTACTATCTTTCTTTCACGATGTACATTGTGGCCCCACATGCCCCTTCCAGCCTCATTTCTCCATGTCCCTGATCATTTTGGAGCTGCATCCAGAGTCACCTTCATATCTGCTTCCCTTTACTATTCCCTGCTGAAGGGTGTTCAAACATCCCTGTCATTCATTGGAGGGGTCATGTGGAACAGTGGGCAGAGCATGGAATTATAGTCAGAGGACCTGAGTTCAAATCCTGACTGTGATATGCTACCTGGGTAGCCCTGACCAAGTCACTTTAATTCTCTGGACCTGTTTTCTCACCTATAAAATGAAGGGGGTGGGTCATATGTGATCTCTAGGGTCCCTTTCAGCTCTTACATTGTACAAGGTTGCAGCCTTAGAGTGAACCAGGAGACTCAGGAAATCTAAATGGCTCAACCTTGAGAGTTACAGGTCCCCCTCCCATTGTCATGGATTTCCTCACTGTGTCCTCCCTGCTTGGCCTAGAACAGGACAATGTAGGTCACATACAATTGATGCTTTCCTTTCTGGTTCTATTTGAATGCAAGTTCCCATAATAACAGAATTTCAGAGTTGGAAGGAACCCTCCTTGTCCATCTGGTCCAACTCCAAGTCAAAAAAGAACCCCTGCTATATCACACCTGACAAGTGGTCATTCAGCCTTTGTCTGAAGACCCCCAGACTTCTAGATAGTCTGAAGACCACCTCCTTGGGCAGCACATTCCACTCTTTTTTTTTTATCAAGTATCTTTTATTGGCACTCTCAATATAACTTCAAATACATAGACCCATATAAATTTAAAATAAATTTGACTTTATTGTCAGAAATTAGATTGTATTTCTTGCAGCACTCCTTTTGGACAGAGCTCTTAGTCATGGGAATGCTTGTTTTTATTTTTTTTACTTTTATAAGGGGTAACTTTTAATATTTGACAGTTAAAATTTTTGCAAACTTTTAATTTTAAGATAAGATGAAGCTTTTCAATTTGGTCCCAGTCTTATAAGTAACTGATCAAAGAAGCTAATTCTGATAGCCATCATAGATATTAAGTACATCCCAAGTCCAAAAAATCAATAATCATTTAGTAAGCACCCACTATGTGCCAGGTACTGTGCTAAGTACTAGGTAATTAGCAATACCTAAATTCATTTGTTTAGCACATTCCACTCTTGGACAGCTCTAAGTGGGAGAATGTTTTTTTTTTTTCCTGATGTAAGCCTAAATTTGTCTCTTTGCAACTTCCATCCATTGCTTCAAGCAAAACAAATGTGATCCCTCTTTTACATGGCAGCCTTTCAATTCCTTGAGGACAGCTCTCATGACCCCCTTGACTTCTTTACTAGGGGTGAAATGTCCTTCAAACAATAGCCATATGACCCCAAAGCAGTGAATTCCAGTTTTGGCCAGTTCCAATTTTGGGGAAGTTCTTTTTTATATTCATCTTAGCATCAGTTTCTTTGTAACTGTACCATACATTGGTCCTAGTTCTGCTGTTTGGGTCCAAGCAGAAAGATTCAAGTTAAAATTCGAACATTTTTAGTATATATTTTTTCCCCCATTATGTGTTGAAACAATTTTGAACATTTTAAAAAAGTTTTGAGCCCCAAATTTTATCCCTCCTTTCCCTCTCCATTCTCTGAGATGGTAAATAATCAGATATTAGATTATACATGTGCAATCTTATAAAATATTTCCATATTAGTAATTTTGTACAAGAAGACTTGAAAAAAAGAAAAAAGTGTGAAAGAAAGAAAGTGAAAAATAATGTGCTTCAGTCTTCTAGGCACAAAACATTATACCAGGCATTGGTATATGCTGAAAATTTAGATAAGAACAGGGCCCTTTACCCATGGAGCTTACAATCTAATAGAATGATAGGATGCATACACAATTACCATTCCCTGCTGAAGTGTGTTCAAACATCCCTGCCAGTCACTGGAGAGGTCATGTGGAATAGTGCGCAGAGCATGGAATTGTAGTCAGAGGACCTGGGTTTAAATCTTGACTGTGACATACTCCCTGGGTGGCCCTGACCAAGACACTTTAATTCTCTGGACCTACTTCCTCACCTATAAAATGAAGGGGGTGGGCCATATGTGATCTCTAGGGTCCCTTTCAGCTCTTAAATTGTATGAGGTTGCAGTCTTAGAGTCTTATTATTCAAAATAATATATCATTAGTACATGAGAGTTTTGAACAGAGGACCATCTGAGGTCTGAGGGAGACGTTTACTTCACTGTAAATTCAAATGTTTCAGTCTTATCTATTTTTGCAGGCCTAGGGCTTTTTAATGGTACATTCCATATAGAAAGTGTTTAATATATTCAACTCAATTCAACAGACTCTATTATGTACCTACTTTGTACCACACACTTTGTACCAACAATACAAATTGTTGGAATACAAGAAAAATAAAACTGTCCCTATGCTCATTCTACTGGGGAAAGCAGTGTGCAGATGGAGAAGAGAATGCAAAATACATTCAAAATGAATGCAAAGTCATTTTGGGGGGTGGGAGGGGAAGGTGAGTACTAACAACTGCTGGAATAAGGAAAAGTCCCTCGTAAGAGGTAGTATTTGAAGAGGAAGAAATGATAAAGATGATAAGAATACTATGCATTTGTAGCATTCCCAATCCAATCCATTTAAGAAAGGGATAAACTTTAAAAGTTGGCAATGGATAAAAGAAGAGGCTTTGTCCATACTATTAAAAGAAAGGCTTTCCTCCTCCCTCCCCAAAGGACTGAAAAGCCAAAGAAACCATGTTAGGCAAAACACTCAATTGCCTTGCTACATAGAAAAAAAATCTAAGAGACAAGGGCATTGAGTTTAGAACATTAGAAGATCATTGAAGATTCAAAACAGTATCTCACCATAAATCAGAGAAAAGCAATGAAAGGGAAAACAAGCCTGCAGAGAGAGAAGAGTGAGAATCAGATAAAGCAGATTATTTCAAGAGCATTTGTAAATTAAAATGAAAGGACAGTAAATAGATGGTAACTGGAACATATCTGCAGACATTTCTCTAACCAAGTAGTTTAACTACAAAGAATAGTAGAACTGTGTTCTATTCTTGTACTAACACTTGTGTACCTGTTGTAATATGTGAAGAAATGACAATATCACCTGAGAAGATGAAGCTGGATACACTGAAGAGTGTCTGGACTTGATCAAGTATGTACTGAAGAAATCTTTAACAGAAATCTGTTGAAGAAATCAGGTATCAGTTTGCAAGATATCTCAGGATGGGGAGATTCCAAAAGAACAGAAAAGATTGCAGTAGGTGTGACCAATAAAGTGTTAGGCAGTTATGAGAATTGCCGCTAAGTACATCCAGGTTGTCCTTGATGAAAACATAAAGGCTTAGTTGGGTCTCACTCGAAGGCAGGATTTCATAATCAGGCCAAATCTCCATTGTTGTTGTTCATTTTCGATCATGTCTGACTCTTTCTGACCCCATTTGGGGTTTCTTTGCAAAGATACTGTAGTGGTTTGCCATTTTCTTCTCCAGCTCATTTTACAGGTGAGTAAACTGAGGCAAACAGGGCTAAGTGACTTGCCCAGGGTCACACAGCTAGTAAGTGTCTGAGGCCAGATTTGAACTCAGGAAGATGAGTCTTCCTGATTCCTGGTCCAGCATTCTGTCTACTGTGCCACCTAGCTGCCCGAAATCTCCATTAATTATAGACTTATTAAAACATGTAGAAAATATCCATGTACATATATACACACATACATATACATATATGTGTGCGTGTGTATATTTTGTCCAGATCTGTGATTTTCTCACACTGAGGAAGCTTTGAAACTCCCATTGTGGAAAATCCTTTCCCCCGATGTAGGTTAGCAACTGGTCCATAACTTATAACTTAGAAAGTTGCTTGAGAGGAGAGTGAAAGGTTGAATGACTTTCTCATGGTCATACAACTAGTATGTCAAAAGCAAGAATTTAATTAAGGTATTCTTGAATCAGAGGTTACCCTTTTATCAATCACTCAGCAAACATTTATTAAGGACTTACTATGTTCTAGGCACTGGGCTGTGTCCTGGGAATGCAGATTTTTAAAAAGTAGCCCCTGTCTTCAAGAATCTTATATTCTACTAAGCATGTTCACAAATTAGTGCTTAGAGGACACATGTCCTATAAATACATAGATATATGCCATATATATTTCTATGCACATATATGTCTATATATGACACACACATGTATAGATAATGTATGTATACGTATGGAATATTTATAGATGTAAATGTATGCATGTAAGTTCTATATCTAGCTATCTATCTAAAATAAACACATAGTGATTTGGGAGGTACTGACAATTGGGGAGCTAGGTGGCACAGTGGAGAGTGCCAGGCTTAGAGTTAGGAAGACTCATGTTCTTATGTTCAAATCCTTAGTGGCCCTGAGCAAATCACTTAATCCTGTTTGCCTCAGTTTCCTCATCTGTAAAAATGAGCTGGAGAAGGAAATGGCAAACTACTTCAGTATCTTTGCTAAGAAACTCCAAATGCAGTCATGAAGAGACTAAAAATGACTGAAATGACTGAACAACAACAACAAAATAACCGGAGAAATTGGGGAAAGCTTCTTGAAAGAGATGGCATTTGACTTCTGTATTTGATTCAACAGAACAAAAGATAGACTTAGAACTCTCTTCAACCAGGGTGTCTTCCATGCAATATGTTGAAATCATATGAGTTTATGACAGATTTGGCCAACATTGTTCAATTGTCTGCTGAATATCAACATTAAGCTAAGAGAAAGACCAGGAGACATATATTCACCTAAGGTGTTTCTAGTGACTCAGGGGATGTAGATGTGTGTACACACACACACACACACACATACACACACACATACATACACACATATGTATATATATGTATACATATACATAGATGCATGTGTGTGTGTGTACTTACAAAGTCCAAAGGGAAGAGGAACTTCTTCTAAGTTCTCCAAATATTACCAATTGCAAAAAGAATTGTGCTTATCACATTGAGCCCTAAGAGTCTCTTCAATATAATCCATAGTTATTCAAATGCTATTGGCTTAAACCATACACTTTGGAAAAATGAAGTGAATGGAAACTGTATAGCGCCAAGAATGTAACATTCCGTTTTATGAGCAGTCGATTGAATTAGTACAGCAGTGTCCCTTTTGGACAAGTATTGCAGTTGGACCTGGGTCCAAAAAGGAGGAAAAGATCAGGCTGGGTCATTTCTGGGAAACTATAAAGCTCTTTCAATGACCTGGAGTTTCTTGTTGCTCAAAAACCTCTCTTTTAAATGCCAACATTGTGCCTCTGATGCCAGATAATGGTATGCTATGGAATGCCAAGATCCCAGAAAAAATCAAAATTGCAAGTGATGCAAAGGACACTGGGAATCATCAAATCCTTGAACTGGAGAAATGGGAGGAACCTCAGAGGACCTCTAGTCCTATCTGTATCTGAAATATATTAGTTAACCCTTCAACAATATCCTGGGCAGGTGGCCATCTAGTCTTTTCTGGAAGACTTCCATTGACGAGGGACTAGACTTTTTCACTCTGTCATGTCCTTCAGAGCAGTAATGCAATGAATAGAGTACTGGACCCGGAGCTGGGAAAACCAGAATTCATTTTTAGCCCCAGGCGTTCACTAGCTATGTGACCCTGGGCAAGTCACTTAACCTATGTCTACCTCTATGTTATAAATGGAAGATAGTAGTAGCCCTTACCTCCCAGGGTTGTAGACAAAAATGAGATAATATTTGTGAAGTGGTTGGTATAGTGCCTAACACATAGTAGGTGTTTAACAAATATGTACTTATTTCTTTCCTTTAAGAAATATCATTGAGAACATGTATGTCTGGAAAAGGATTTGAGTCTATCATGGAGTGAGAGGTTAAGAAAGATGGACAGCCCAAATGCTGCACTGATGCTAACAAAATATTAAGAGAACAAGAGAAGGGGGAGGGAGGAAACAAGCATTTATTAAGCATCCACTATGTGAAAAGCACTCTATGCATATTATTTCATTTGATCCTCACAACAACCCTGAGAAGTAGATACTATTATTATCTCTATTTTTAAGTTGAGTAAGCTGAGGCAGATGGAGGTTAAGTGATTTGCCAAGCATCAAACAGCTAGGAAGCATCTGAAATCAGATTTAAACTCACAGCTTCCTGACACCAGGGCTAAAATATTCTACCTACTGCACCAACTGGCTGAGAACAAGAATAGACCTTCAGCAGGTTGGGTGGGTCCTTTATGGAGCCTTTTCAGAAAGACAAAGACAAGAATAACATCGAATGAGGTGAACAGAAGTTGAGATTTATACTTGTGAGGAGTAATACTCAACTTATATCTATAAGTTCATGGGCTCCCATTGCATCCTGGGTCATCTCCAGTCATCCTGTTGAATATCAGGTCACTGGACCCAGATGGCTCTGGAGGAGAAAGTGAGGCTGGTGACCTTATACAGCCCTCCCTCTCTCAAATCCAAGTCAACTGCAAGTCATGTCTCCATTTCCCTGATGTCATGGTCCTCTTTGAAAACGAAGGACAAACACAAAAAGATCATGGACTCATCTCAGAGCATCAAAAGTAAATGGACCGCAAACTCTAACTACTCTATTTGGCTAAAGGAAGTCATTCTAATTTCACATGCACTTCTGGAACATTTGAAGCATAGGATAAATTCAGGGGTGTCCCACTGGTGTATTTAGGGTCCTGGGGTTATGTTTTGCTTGGAGGAATCTGGCCCAGGACATTGGTGATTCAGAACAATTTGGGAGTTCTGTTCACTGGACATCTGTTTGAGGTATTTGTAACTATATTTTTATTTGTTAGCCTAGCTTAAAGGCTAGGAATAATTGTAGTGCAGATGTTTCAAAATAAAGATCTGATGGAAGAATTGTAGCCGGGAGCTATTTTCATTTCTTGTGAATGTTGGAAGGAGGAGGGGTCCTCTAAGAGATGGTTGGGGAAATGTCAAGTACAATGGAACAGGGAGATTATGATTCATCAGAAATAGGCAGAAGACAGAACTGTGAGCAGGGGAACTTTAGCGGTTAGCTTTTCTTTCAGAAAAAAAGAAGAAAGGAGGAGGGAAAGCAGACAGTTGAAAATAGTAAACTTTAATTTATATTTTAATAAGACAAGGCAGACACAGCAAAGAGGTGGGGAGCTATTTTCATTTCTTATGAATGTTGGAGGGAGGAAGGGTCTTCTAAGAGATGGCTGGGGAAATGTCAAGTACAATGGAACAGGGAGATTATGATTCATCAGAAATAGGCAGAAGACAGAACTGTGAGCAGGGGAACTTTAGCAGTTAGCTTTTCTTTCAGAAAAAAAGAAAGGAGGAGGGAAAGCAGACAGTTGAAAACAGTAAACTTTAATTTATATTTTAATAAGATAAAGCAGACATAGCAAAGAGGTGGGGGGTGGGGTGGGTGTCCTATTCAGTAAGCTGAAGGAAATTGCCTTGTGATTCATCTATTTGATTATACGATGGAGTTGGTGATCTGCCATACTGTGTTTCAGTATTTGGAAACAGTGCCATCTGAGGAGCTGGGGAGAAAGGAACTTGAAGCGACTATCTATTGTGGTAGGGAAATGTAGGAGCTGTTGTTTGGGCAACATTGCTCCTGAGGTGCAGCAGAAAGACCATGAAGGCCCTTACCAATAAGATAAGATATTACTGCTTTCTGATAAGAATCACAGCTCCTGATCCCTACCCCACACCCGCACCCCTGTGAGTCCACTGGAGGTAGGCAACAGAAATCTGGTAAGGAGAACTGACATTCACATTGTAAAATTAGTTTATTTAAGCTTCACCACAACCCTGTGAGAGTACTAAAGATATCCACACTATTTTACCATCACCATTTATTAAATGACTTGACCATAGCCACATAGCCAGGGAGGATTTGAATCCAGGTCTCTTGTGTATAATTTTACCTGTATAGGAGGTTTTCCTATAAATCTGTAAATCCTAACCCCTCTTAATTTTCAGTGCCTTCCCTCCATTAATTATTTCCTCTTTATACTGTATATAGCTTGCTTTGTATATACTTATTTGCATGTTTCTTCCAATCGACTGTAAGCTCCTTGGGGCAGGGACTGTCTTTTGCCTCTTTATGTATCCTCAGTAGTGCTTAGCACAGTTCAGGGCACATGGTAGTCCCTTAAGAAATGTTTATTGCTTGAATTAAATTGAATAGGTCCAGGGAAGTTCTCATTTTGCACATGAATTACCTCAGACAAAGATAAGCTAATTAATTTTCCCCTGGTTATATAGATAGCCAATGACAGACCTTTTGAAGTATGGCTGGTAAAAGATGAAATGACTGTGGAAACAAAGGTTCCAGCTTCCTAGTATTTCTATTTATTAAGCAATGCATACCAATTACCTAACAATTTGGGACGAGTCTCGTTCCTCAGCTTAGGGCTCGACCCTGAATAAAGAGGAAGACAGATTTTTATACATTAAAAACAATTAGTCAAATAAGGCCAATTAATTAAAAGGCAACAATACAGCATTAGGTAATCTGATTTCTAATTGGATGAGAGATTAAGAACTCTCCATGTTGAGAGGGGGAGAGCAAATAGGTAGAATTCCCTGAATTTAGAAAAAGAGGTGTCCCACTCCCCTCTCGTGTCTGTAAACAATCAAAGGAACATGGAAACAATAGCTGGTTGATGAGTATGGGAACAGTTTTCAGATAAGATACATGGGTTGCTTGAGATGTACAATTGTGAGAAAACTTGCATCTGTCTTTGGATCTGCCTGGGTTTCTGGTCAACCTAGGTTCTTATTTAAGGGTCTCTAAGCATCATGTAGAGGTGGTCCAGCTTCCTAGCCACTCAGGTTAGGTTCAGGTTCCCAGAATCCAAGTCAACTAGCCTCAGCAGATACAGGATATTCATACTGCTGCCTGGCCGCCTAGAAAATGTCACTGTGGCCCCTAATTGTATCTTGCACTTAGGCTTCAGATCCCGTACAATGGACCTTGACCCTCTCTATGAAAACTTACTTCTCGCACTTCCTTTAGGATACTCTCCCACATACTTATTGCTAAGAAGGTACCTTTAAGAATTTACCCCTCTGGGGCAGCTAGGTGGTGCAGTGAGTAGAGCACCAGCCCTGGAGTCAGGAGGACCTGAGTTCAAATTTGGCCTCGGACACTTGACATACTTACGAGCTGTGTGATCTTGGGCAAGTCACTTTACTCCAATTGCCCTGCCCTCCCCCTCCAAAAAAAAAAAAGAATTTATCCCCCCAAAATAACAGCTTTGCATTTTTACAGATGCCTTCAATGACTTAATCTTAAAATGTCACACTATTGGTGGGAATTTCCAGCTCCATGGCAGGCCAGTATGTGTGTGTGTGTGTCTGTGTGTGTGTGTGTGTGTGTGTGTGTGTGGGTGTGTTGGATTAGTTAGGTCATTCAGGGCCTCTCATTTCAGGGCACTCATGTGACCACTGCTAGGTTTTGGCCCAGTTCTGTCCATCCAGACCCATAAACCAAGTTTAAAACATTAACATCTGGGGAAATGCCAATTCTCTTTTGGGAGAGAGAGAGAGAGAGAGAGAGAGAGAGAGAGAGAGAGAGAGAGAGAGAGAGAGAGAGAGAGAGAGAGAGAAAGATGGGGGCTCTTTGCTTTTTTCACTGTACCTCTGAAAGTCTTTCAGATTTGGCTATAAGAAGTGGTCTTTCATGCATTGAAAGAGAGGACATTTGAATCCTAGGGATAGAAGTTGGAGGGACCTTCCAAAGGCACCTCTCCTATCACCTGATCTTTATCTGTGGAAACAGGGCCATATAGTCCATGTCTAACTAACAGTTCAGAATATAGAAAGTCTGGGCATTCGCTGTTGCTCCTGCTCACCATAATAACTAGGAAATAACATTGATAGAGACACAAAAAGTCATGTCCTTTAAGATTTGAGATGTAAGCTGCTTAGTGCAGGGCCTGGAACATGGGAGGCTCTAATGCTAGTGGACTGCTTGCCTGATTGTCCTGTTACCTTAGGGTGTGGATCTCATAAGAAGGCCGAGACCAGACTAACAGGTCTTTCTACATATTCAAACATTGTCCTTTGGTCTATGGTTGTGGCTACTGTCTGCCTCTGGAGCTTTTTCCAAGGAGCCACACCCCATATTTGATCAGCAGGCCTGTCTGATTTTGAAATTGCTCCCCCCCGTTTCTATAGCTGTGCCATATGGAACAATATATCTTAAAACTGTTATTAAAAAGTTTAACGTTTAAGATACAGTTTTTAAAAATGTATCTTAAAATTTCCATCTTTGCTTGTTGTCCATTATTCCTCATAATTTCCCAATCAAAAGACAAACATATATCACAGCCACAGGAATGCACAGAGTGGCTGGACCTGACCCATGTTCTATGCCTGTGGTTGGTCAGTCAAACAAACCTCTACTAACATCTACTATGTGCCAGGCATTGTTCTAAGAGCAAGTGCATTTGAATTTTTTTTTAAAATAATTGGTTTAACCAGCTAAGATCCATCTTCTCACCATCCCCCCTCAACCCCCATGTGTGCCCAATTGAGATCACAAGAAAAACACAACACATTTACAAATGAGTATGATCAATCAAAGCATATTTCCATATTGGGCATGTCCAAAAAAATTTGTTTCATTTTGCATTCTGAGACCTTCACTTTTCTATCAGGAGGCAGGTAGCATGTACATCATTAATCTTTTGGAATCTTGGTTGTTCATTATACATTGATGAGTTCAGTACATTACCATTCAATTATATCTATATATTATAACTTATTCTTCCATTACCCAATTTATGGGCACTCTCTCAGATTCCCATTCTTTACCACTTCAAAAAGAGCTAGAAATATTTTTGTACATCCTTCGATTTGTGTGTGTGTGTGTGTGTGTGTGTGTGTGTGTGTGTATGACTAATCCCTTCCTTAGTCTGCCCTTTCCCTAATTCCTCTTCCCCTTCTTCCCTTTCCCTTCCATTTCTCTGTTCAGCAAAATGTGTTTTTGTACTCAACTCTGTGTGTGTATGGATTCTATTTATGTCTGTATTTTGACCAATTCAGATGAGAGTGAGGTTAATATGTCAGATACTCCCCCTCCCATTCCATGTGTGTATAGATATCTACTTATGCACGCTCATTATGAGATAATTTCCCCTAATCTTCCCTTCCTACCAACCCCTATTGCTTTCCATTCTTCTCTTTCCATTATTTTCTTAATATCAGCAAGACATAGCAGTCTTGTGTAATTGGATTCCCTCTATGAACTCTGGTGATGAGAGGATTCAGAAGAGACATATGTATTATCTCCTCATATTTGCAGGGGATAAGCATTATCGTTATTCATTCAGGTTTACTTTTGTATGTTTTTCCTTTACTCCTGTGTTTGGACTTCAAAGTTTCTCCACAACACTGATCTTTTCATCAGGAATGTTTGGAAGTCCTCTATTTTATGAAAGATCCATTTCCCCCCTGTAGTATTATATTCAGTTTTGCTGGGTAAGTTATTTCTGGCTGTAAGCCCATCTTTTTTGCCTTCTGGAATATTGTATTCCAAGTTCTCTGCTGCTTTATAGTAATAGCTTCTAAATCCTGTGTGATCCTGCCTCCTCTATACTCAAATTCTTTATGGCTGCTTGTAGTATTTTAAATTTGACCTGGAAGCTCTGGATTTTGGCCACGTTGTTCCTGGGAGTTTTCATTTGGGGGTTTCTTTCAGGAGGTGACTGGTGGATTCTTTCTAGTTCCTCTTTGTCCTCTGGTTCTCAGAGACAGTTTTAAGATTTCTTGAAATAGGATATTGAGGCTCATTTTTGTTCATAGTGTTTAGATAGTCGAATGATTTTTAACTTTTTTCCTCCTTGATCTGTTTTCCAGGTCAGTTGTTTTTGCTATGAGATACTTTACATTTTCTTCTACTTTTTTTGACCTTTAAACTTTGTTTCAATATTTCTTATTGCCTCATTAATTCATTGGCTTCTGTTTGTTCCATTCTAATTGTCAGGGAATTTGTTGCTTGAGCAAGGTTTTTGTACCTCTTGTGCCAAGCTGTAAAGTCCTTTTCCAATTTTTTCTTCCATATCCCCCATTTCTTTTCCAGTTTTTTCTTCAAGCCTTTTCTTTTTATTTATAAAAAGATTTTTTTTATCTCTCTTTTTAACTCTTAATTTATCTCTTCCAGGAATTTTAGTTGAGTTTGTGCCCAAACTTTTTTTTTTTGCAGTTTCTTTTTTTATTTAATTTATTTAATATATTTAGTTTTCAGCATTGATTTTCACAAGAGTTTGAATTACAAATTTTCTCCCCATTTCTACCCTCCTGCCCACTCCAAGATGGCATATATTCTGGTTACCCCGTTCCCCCATCAGCCCGCCCTTCTGTCTCCCCACTCCCCTCCCAATCCCTTTTTCCTTACTTTCTTGTAGGGCAAGATAAATTTCTATGCCCCATTGCCTGTGTATCTTATTTCCTAGTTGCATGCAAAAATTTTTTTTGAAAATCTGTTTTTAAAACTTTGAGTTCTAAATTCTATCCCGTTTTCTCTCCCTACCCACCTCCCTAAGAAAGAAAGCAATTCAACATAGGCCACATGCGTATCATTATATAAAACCCTTCCACAATATTCATGTTGTGAAAGACTAACTTTTTTTTGCTCCTTCTTAACCTATGCCCCTTTATTCAGTTTTCTCCCTTGACCCTGTCCTTTTTCGAAAGTATTTGTTTTTTATTGCTTCCTCGCCCATCTGCTCTCACTTCTATCGTCCCCCCCTTTTTTTTTTATCTCCTTCCTCCTTCCTTCCTGTGGGGTAAGATACCCAATTGAGTGTGTATGTTATTCCCTCCTCAGGTCAAATCTGATGAGAGCAAGGTTCACTCATTCCCCCTCACCTGCCCCCTCTTCCCTCCCAACAGAGCTGCTTTTTCTTGCCACTTTTATGTGAGATAATTTACCCCATTCTATCTCTCCCTTTCTCCCTCTCTCAATATATTCCTCTCTCATCCCTTAATTTAACTTAATTTTTTTAGATATCATCCCTTCATATTCAATTCACCCTGTGCCTTCTCTCTCTCTCTCTCTCTCTCTCTCTCTCTCTCTCTCTCTCTATATATATATATACATATATATGTATGTATATATATATACATACATACACACATATACACATATACATATATATATGTATATTCCCTTCAGCTACCCTAATACTGAGGTCTCATGAATCATACACATCATCTTTCCATGTAGGAATGTAAATAAAACAGTTCAACTTTAGTAAGTCCATTGTGATTTCTCTTTCTTGTTTACCTTTTCATGCTTCTCTTGATTCTTGTGTTCGAAAGTCAAATTTTCTATTCAGCTCTGGTCTTTTCATTGCTAAAACTTGAAAGTCCTATATTTTATTGAAAGTCCATATTTTGCCTTGGAGCATGATACTCAGTTTTGCTGGTAGGTGATTCTTGGTTTTAATCCTAGCTCCATTGACCTCTGGAATTGTGTTATTCTGATTGTGTTTCTACAATACTCAGATTGTTTCTTTCTGGCTGCTTGCAGTATTTTTTCCTTGATCTGGGAGCTCTGGAATTTGGCAACAATATTCCTAGGAGTTTTCTTTTCGGGATCTTTTTGAGGAGGCAATCAGTGGATTCTTTCAATTTCTATTTTACCCCCTTGCTCTAGAATATCAGGGCAGTTCTCCTTGATAATTTCTTGAAAGATGATATCTAGGCTCTTTTTTTGATCATGGCTTTCGAGCAGTCCATCTGGATCTATTTTCCAGGCCAGTGGTTTTTCCAGTGAGATATTTCACATTGTCTTCCAC
>CM053622.1:136309660-136370810 GCA_028646595.1 Phalanger gymnotis
CTGCTTCCCAGCCGCCATCTTGGCTCCACCCCCCCCCCCCAAAGATTTTCAAGTTTCACCTTTAAACAGGAATTCTCTCTAAACTATCTCTCCCATCAACTTTAAGATCTCTAGTGATGGAGAATTCACTACCAGTTAAGGTAGTTTTTCCATCTTCAGACAGTTCCAATTCTTAAGAAGTACAATTTGTCTGAAACTTAGAGTATGCGAAAGCAAATAGTATAAGAGGAGAGAGACTGGTTTGTCGTTTTCTTGGTATAGAGAACTCCAAGGTGAGGAAAGTCCAATTATCAATGCAGATTAGCACCTTTTCTGCAACTTATAGTCTAAGAGAGTTGCCCCGAACAGAGGTGTCAAACACACTGGCTAACCTGCCCAAACTGGAACTAGATTAAAATGTAATTAGGAAATAGTTTACAAAATAAAAATCTGTTGCTCAGTCATGTCTCACTCTTTGTGACCCCATCTGAGGTTTTCTTGGCAAAGATGCTGGAGTGGTTTGCCATTTCTTTCTGCAGCTTGTTTTATAGATGAAGAAACAAAGGCAAAGAGGGTTAAGTGATTTGCCCAGGGTCACACAGCTGGTAAATGTCTGAGGCCAGATTTGAACTCAGAAAGATGAGTCTCTCTGACTCCAGGCACTCTAGTATTCAATGTGCCAATACAACATAGATAATGTTACATTAAAAAAAATTAAATTAATATGTGGCCCCATAGAGATCCTTATGAATGGATTAGTAGCCCCCTTAAGTGACTTCCCCAGTGTCCCTTAGTATACACCTAAGGTTGCCCAGTCTGTATCAGAGGCAGGATTTGAATCCAGATCTTGGTGGCTTCAAGGTCAGCTATTTATCCATTATGCTATACTGCCATTGCTAAGTTGTATGAAATAAGGAAGAAAAGGGTCATAGGAGCCAGATTGTGATAGTTCCTAAATGTCTTTGTTTCATTCAGTAGTCAATTATCTTGGCCAAATTTCAGAATTAGTAACTGTGCCTGAATGTATCAACATATAGATTGAACATGTTGGCAAATTCTTTTTCATTCATTAATTCATTCATTCACTTACTCACTTCATACATTCATATGTCTAGGTCCTCTTGGGCAGCCACTAAATTCCATTCTAGGAAAAATTTTTGTTTCCAGAGAGGCTGAATGAAGCACATGGTACTGTTTAGCATAGTAGTTTAGCGGTGAGGTTAGCCTTCAGAGCCCTCATAAAAATCACAAAACTTTAGAGTCTAAGATGCAATTTTGTCCAACACCCTCACTGTACACATGTGAAAATTGATATCCAGAGAAAGACTGTAGCCATAGTCACAAATCTAGTAAATGATAACACCGAGATGGGAACCCAAGCCTCCTGATTCTTGGGGTTAACGTTCTTTCCATTGTACCACGATGGACCCAGACAGAAAGGGCCGACTATAGAGGGGGGTTGAGGGCGCATGTATGAAAATATGTGGCCAATCCACAGAAAATGGCCCCAGGAAAAGCACTCCTTCTCCCACTCCCAAGCCCGATAGGTTGCCCCTTTGTCACTCAGTTTTCCCACTGCATGGCTCTGACTTGCTCTCTCCCCCTGGACAAGATGTCCAGAGCAATAGGCAACTTTCTTCACCCTCTTCTTACTCTCTCAGGTGCCAGGCCTCCTCTAGATATTAGCTGCATAGAATTTTAAACTCTTTCAGCGAAGGAGGGAATAGGGTATGACCTGATGCATTTGTCCATTTTAGTAACCCACCAACAGCTTCAAGGAATGACTTTTTAATGGTGGAATGTACTTTCTGCTAGAAGCAGATTGAAGAGATTTTCTTGGGGGAGTGGTATAGCAAAGGAGCTTCCTTGGGGCCTCTCAAATGGTATCGTGTAGGCAGTCAACTATTGCACCAACTTGTAAGGTCTTCTCTGTGGATCAAAGTGCCTGATTGTGGAGCCATCAAAGTCAGTGATGGGTGAAAGAACAGAAAGCAAAATCAGTGAGTGGGTGGTAGCAGAACACTTAGGGTGAAAATGTGATTTTCAGGGGGCCACCGTAGACCAAGAGTAGTCTACTTTAGACCAAGGGTGTCAAGCACTGGACTTGGAGTCTGAAGCCCTGGGTTTGAATCAGTGCTCTGCTGCATGTTATCTGTAAGATCTTTGGTCTCAGTTTCCTTATCTGTAAAATGAGGGGGTTGGACTGCATGGATTCTGAGGTTCCTGCCAGCTCCAGGTTTATAATTCTATGTGGGCATGAACTCTCAAAATCTGTTCTGGCTCCAACATTCTTTGTTTCTGAGATCCTATCTGCATCGCTCTCCTTATACTGCCCTCAGAGACACAGTGACCAAAACAGTCCAAGGCCTGCAAGGCCTTAGGCCAACTCTAACCTAGGTTTTTGTTTTAGCTTCCTGAAATTGAGGCAATTAAAAAAAAACAAACAAAAACCAAGAGACTCATGCAACAAAAATACATAGATAAAACACTAACTTGCAGGCATGTTGGGAAGCAAAAATAAGCCTGGGCAAAGAGAATGGTCTTCTCTAAATAGATAACCCCATCAATCACCAAAGAAAGAGGCAGCAGCAGCCTCCCCCTCCCCTTTCCTCCAAAACCACCAAGTAGTTGATGTAGGGAGTAAAACAGATATATATATATATATATATATATATATATATATATATATATATATATATATGGAAAAACTCGCTTTATATCTTAGGAATTTCCAGAAGTCAGGTCTGAAAGAGGTCAACTTTCTCCCCCTGCTCCTTTTTTTTTTTTAAAGTGTGAAGCCAAGAATTTTTAATTTTTTTTTTAATGTTAGGCAGCCGGTAAAGTGGGCTCTTAATTGCTGGTTGCATATTGACACACCAAACCCTGGCTTTTAACTCTCTAGAAAGCAGCTCCCAAAGGCTTTGAGTCATTTGTTAGTAACAGGAAGTATGTAGGATGGGCAGAGGTGACGATCCAGGAACAACACTGTCAAGGAGGTGAAACCCCTCGAGTAGCAGATGATACCATAAGGCAGGTAAAGAAAATCACTTGAGAAAGTCAAAGGGGTGATGGAAGAGCCTGTGACTGCTTCTCTGAAAGAGGCACCAAAGAATCGTGGCAGTCAGCCTCAAAAGTGTGGGACTTGGATCATACAACTGTAGACTTAGAGCTGGAAGGATCCTCAGAGCTTAGAGTCCATCCTCATTTTACAGCTGAGAAGACAGAGGCCCAGAAAGGTTGTGACTTGCTCAGGGCTACACAGCCCATAACTACCTGATGCAGAATTAGAGCTCAGATCAAAACCTTGCACTTGTGCCCAACAGCATTCTACAGTGGGGATCTGTGGATCACTAAAGGAAGCGGGTCAGCACTGCACCCAGAAGCTGACAGAGCCAGGTACATCCTTGCAGATCTGTGAAGGGATGGATTCTTATAAAGGTCCTTCGTAAACATGAGAACCAAGACAAGGTTTATGATAAAGATGAAAGGAAAGCACTTCATATTCAATTAATTTTATCTGACCAGGCTAAAGCATGAAGAGATCATCTCTGTTTATACCCAAAGGCTTAATTCCTATGCTGACATCTAGGCTAGAAGCATCTGCCCATCGCCACCTTGCATTAGTTCTATACATTCCATCTCTCTTGTCTGGGAGGACAACAGATCATTTTTTTTAGAAGTGCAAAATATCAATTAAAAATGAACAGATGGCTGGAAAATTGGTCTAATTATCATCTGCCTCTGCCTTTTAATAACACAGTGATGTAAAACCAAATATATCCCTGGAAAGCTTGGGGAATAATTTGATACTAAAGTGCTGACACGTAATTTTTTCTTAATGACTTATACTTCATGAATCCAGGTCCAGCAAAAAGCCAGCTTTCTAGAAAGGACCCGGAGGGAAATCTGATACTCTGCATGGGTTGTGGCAAACTCACAGAGAAACGAGGGTGGCCAAACCATGTGTAAGAATCCCCGTGGACCCCATGTTGGTTTAGAAAGACACATATCAATGGTGTCTATGTTTTGTTGCATTTTTATTTATGTCGTTAAATGTTTCCCAATTACATTTTAACCTGGTTCTGGTCATACTCAGGAATGTTGTGTGTGGTAGCATTTAATTATTATTATTAATGATAATAATAGTGTAGTTTTAGTTAATGTAGTATTGGCTGTTTGACACCTCTGCCCTACATGGATCATTTTGCACTTCAGAGACATGGAGAGAAGACGAGAAAAAAAGACCAAGGGACTGTAATTTTTTTCTCTTTTCTGACGCAGCGTGAGGCCTAGGACATAAATCTTTTCATCTTTCCATGTCTTGCCGTTAACCTTTCTGCAGAAGAAGACAGTGTGGCTTAATGGACAGAGTGCTCTGAAAGTTTTTTGTTCAAATCCTGCCGCTGATTCCGACCATTTGTGAGAACTTCAGCAAGTTAGTTAACTTCTCTGATCCTGTTTCTGCATGTATAAAATGGGACTGGTAAATATTCTGTACATATCTTGCTGGGTATCTAGGGGGCATGGTGGATAGGGTGCTGGGTCTTGAGTCAGGAAGACCTGAGTTCCAATCCTAGTTGTGTAACTTTGGGTGAGTCACCTGTTTGCCTCAGTTTCCTCATCTGTAAAATGAGCTGGAGAAGGAAATGGCAAAACCACTTCAGTATCTTTGCCAAGAAAACCCTGAAAGGAGTCGTGATGAGTTGGACATGACTAAACAACAATATATGTTGTTAGTCATTTACATATTTATGGTTTTTATAGTTAATATTTTTATATACTTTGCACATTTATAGTTATTTACATATTATCTTCTCTCTTAGAATGTGAGCTTCCTGGGGACAGGGGCTGTTTTTGCCTTTCTTTGCCTGACATATACTAAGCACTTAATTAATGCTGATTGATTGGCCTACTAACTAAAGTAACTACTTCCCAGGTTGTTGGGGAGTGAGCTGAGAGAACATATGTAAAGTACTTTGTAAACCTTAAAGTGCTATAGTAATGTTATTATTATTATTAATTATTGCTACTCATTCTGCCTGATGGGCAAATGGAAGTCCATGAAAGAAGGCCCAACACATGCACCAAGAGGTAGAGTTTGCTCGTTGGCAAGGGAACAAGGAGGACTGCTAAGCAGCACAGTGGATAGAGTCCTGCATCTGGAATCAAACTCTGCCTTCTGACACTTACTAGCTGTGTGGGCTTGTGCAAGTCACTTAATCTCTGTCTGTCTCAGTTTTGTCTTCTCTAAAATGGGTGTAATAATGACATCTGCCTCCTAGGGCTGTTGTGAAGATAAAATTAATATTTGTAAAGTACTTTGTAAAACCAGAAGTGCTACATAAATACTAATCATTGCCTCTATCATACTCATCATCATCATTATAATTTTCTTCTTCCTTTTCTTCTTCTTCTTCTCTTTCATACTCTTCTTCTTTTTTCCCTCCTCCTCCTCCTCCTCCTCATCCTCCTCCTCCTCCTATCCCTCCTTCTCCTGTTGCTGCTGTAGTGTTTAGCCACTGCACTATTGGTACGGTACTGCTGGAATATTTTTTAAAGATGCTGAATGGATCCCCCAGGAGCCATGACTACTTGATGGAAGAAAAAAAAAACAACCAACATAGTGTAGGGAGAAAGAGAGAAAACAATTAGATTGGAGTGAAAAACCCCAGATGGTTCATTGAGATATTAGGCTGTGTGTTCAAGGTTTTTGCCTAGCTTCATTCAGACTGCAAAGGAGCATCTGGGCAATGAAATGCCACCAACTGTCAGAGGGCTGGGGGTAAGCCAGACTTGATGGAATTAGATTGTAAACACCTCAGAGGGGAAGGGGGTGATGTATGCACACGACATTCTGCCATTGAGATCAAACACGATGGTACCAATGCATAGGCTTAAATACTTTTAAATGATGATCATTATTACATTTTTTCTTATAACTTTCCTATGGCATTTCCATCCCATTGACTCCTTAATTACTGAGCCCTTCCAACCAGTTCAGTCCATAGTGGGACTTACTCCACTCAGACGAGTATCATATTTTCTAATTTTGTCCTATTCTTCAAAGATAAAACAGTCTCACTTTTATGAAGCCACTCTGAATTTTGGCTCAAACTTCATTTCCCCAACTTACTTGTTTATTTTCTCCCTTGGGTTTTCAAAATAGGATAAGTCTTTGTTCTGAAGGTTACTAAGCCTGACAGGGGTCAGTTAGGCATTTGACCTTATTTCAATACTTCAGTGGATACATGATATCATAAGCGTGGACACTCCCTCCAAAGCTGCATATAGTAATCCATTTTTGGCTTTTCATTCTGGGTGATTCTTGGATCTATTCTCCCATAAAATCTTTATAGAGGTTCTACTCAATGTACTTGAAGCCGTTTTCTAGGTCTTTCATCATTCTTTGGATACCATTCTCTCCCCTGCTGCCCTCGGTTCTCCCATAACTGTATTTTTACAAATAAGTTTTTATTAATGTCTTGTTTCTTACATCATCATAATTACCCCCAGTCTCCCTGGCTCTCCTCCTCACATCCCATATAACAAATAGTATTTTTTAAAGAGGAAAAAATGTGTAGTCATATGTTCTAGTTTCCTTATCTTTAAATTGAGGGATTGCACAAAACAACTTTTAGGGTTTCTTCTATCTATGGATCTATCATCCTATATATCTTTGATAGATACTACAGATGGACAATGAATTGACCCTAGAATTTAATAGAAGGAAAAGAGAAGATTTGGGAAGCCATTCAGTATTGTCAGTGATCTCAACTTTTTTTGTATTATACAAAAAGTTATCTTTTAAACACCAATGGTGTTAGAATTGGAGGTAAAACAATATTAAATATTACAAATGGTGATGGCATAGGACTGTAAATCATACAACATCACTAACCTTCCCCCAATCTAAATGATAGGAGATCTAAAAGTCATTGGAGACTTAGGTAGTAAACAGAAGCAGAACATAATATGTTACCAATAATGTTTTGTGTACAAGAAATGACATAAAAGCATGAGGTAGCTAGAGGGTACAGTGTGGTGATGTCAGATAGAAAGAGGGCCACTGAATAGTACTTAAGGATACCCTCAGGAGCATATTGACACATATTAATATGTCTTATTTATTGTATTTTTATTTACTTTGTTAGATATTTCCCAATTACATTTTAATCTGGTTCCAGCAGGACTCACTTGTATTGTGGGCCACTTGTTTGACATATATGGTTAAATTATTTACCCAAGGTCTCATGTGCAGTTTTGGCAAAGCCAAGATTTAGGCCTAAATCTCACAACTTCAACTTCAGTACTTTAAGGTCAATACTCTTTTATATTTCCTCTGACTGTCTGTAGTCTTCCCCTTTGCCTACCTCTGCATTAAAGTCACTAAGTACCAAGCTGCATGCTGATTGGAAGATCTTGTCAAGTTCTGCTTTGTGGGTCTCTGTGGCAGATGCTGGCACATGAGCTGTGATTATCTTCATTGTACTCTTTTTATTTATGCTCATCATGAGTACTTCAAGAATAGAAGACCAAGTGATCTAGGAAATTATGTTCCTTATTGTGCTTGGACACAATAAGAAACCAACTCCACCATCATCTTTATTTGCCTTTCCAAGGAGAACTAGCTAGCCTTCTGTTCATTTGACTTTCTTATGTCTTCTGGTTTCAATCAGAGCAGCTAGTGTATGCAGTGGATAGAGTGCTGGGCCTGGGCTCATGGAGGCTGTTAATACAACTAATATTATTGGGTGACATTTTATGTGATGCTATGGTTAAGTAACATTATGAGGACTTTGTGTCCAGTTCTTTCTGTTTTCTGAACTCTTAACTTCCAATGATATTTTTAATGGCCCTAAGGGTTGGAAAGGGATACTTTAATATCGTCATGGACTTATGCATAGGGAGCCTTGTAAAATTTTTTGCTGTTAATGGTTTGCATCAGTCTAGATAGAGTAATTTCAACTTAATTCTATCTAAAAACATAAAACTGAGAAGTTTACATGTGGAAAAGTCAACTGCCTATATCAGCTAATCTTTATTTAGTCTTTGACTAAGCAAAATGGTCCATGGCTGAGATCTCAGATACACATCTACAGATCATTCCAATTGCCAGTGAAGCCAGATTTATACTGAAGAACAAAATCCAGAAGAAGGGTAACTGGCCAATCAAAACTGTCCAGAAATAAAGGTGAGACCTACAGTTAGTAAGCAAAGAAAAAAGAGAGTAGAGGGACATTTAGGCAGAAGGCAATAGCAGGTCCTCCGTGGAGAGGCAAATAAAAGAGCTGGCAAAGTTGATTTTATAGTGCCCCCAAGGGCAGCAAAGACCGTCTTTCTTACTCTTTTTCCTGGAAAAGGACAGTCTAGGGATCATCAGAACAAAAACTGACAGCTCCCCACAATAGTGAATACTAGTTCTTGGAACTCATATTCAGTCAGTAGAACTAGGTAGCTCTAAGGGAGGGACAATTAGAATGGAAATCAGAGGACCTAAGTTCATGCTTTACTCAACTAGCCAGTTAGACCCCTTAATTTGACTTTCAAGGCTCTCCTCAGCTTGCCCCAATCTAACTCTTCAGCATTATTTCCCACAATTCCTCTTTACAAACATATCCTAGACTATAGGAGGACTTTTGTTTGTGTCTGGCTCTTCTTGATCCCATTTGGAGTTTTCTTGGCAAAGATAAAGGAGTGGTTTTTCATGTCCTTTTCTATCTCCTTTTAACAGATGAGGAAGCTGAGGCAAACGGACTAAGTGACTTTCCCAGGGTCACACACTAGTAAGTGTCTGATTAGAACTTAGGAAGATGAGTCCTTCTGACCTTAGGCCTGGTACTCTATCCACTGTGCCACCTGGCTGCCCTTACTCTTACCCTTCTCTATACAATCTGTGTAATTTTCTAATTCCATGTGTTTGCTCACATTATTCTCCATATCTGTCCTCTGTTCTTTACTCATCTTTACCTGCTGAAATCTTAACATTTTTCAAGATAACATTCAAATGTTACCTCCTCCAGGAAGCCTTCTTTAATTTACTTAGAAGTCATCTTTTCTTTTTTGGACCTTGAATACTTATTTGTACCTCTCTTACGTATTTAAGTTACAAATGAATTCAATTAAGTTTAACAAATGCTTATTTTGTATCATGATTATTCTTACTATCTGTGACTAGGCAAATCCCTTCACTTTCTTGGGCCCAGTTGCCTCATTTACAAGATGGGAACTAGATGGCTTCTGAGGTCCCTTCTAGCTCTAGGTGTATGATCTTATTTTTCTTCTTTCTAATCTCCTCTTCTAGGTGCTACAGGACAGGGATCAAGGAGATTAAAATTTTTAAAAATCTCCTCCATCAACTATGCCCAAAGGGCTATAAAACTGTGCATACATACCCTTTGATCTAGCAATACCACTGCTAGGTCTGTATCCCAAAGAGAATATTTTAAAAAGGGAAAAGAACATATTTGCATAAAAATAGTTATGGCAGCTCTTTTTGTAGTAGCTAAGAACTGGCACTTGAGGGGATGCCCAGCATTTGGGGAATGGCTGAATAAGCTGTGGTATATTATTGTAATGGAATATTACTGTGCTATAAGAAATGACGAGCAGGATGATTTCAGAAAAAACCTGGACTTACATGAACTGATACAAAGTGAAATGAGCAGAACCAGGAGAAGATTGTGCTCAGTAACAGCAATATTATATGATGAAGAATTGTGAATGACTTAGCTGTTCTCAGCAGTACAACAATCCAAGACAATCTCAAAAGACTCATGATGAAAAATGCTATCTGCCACCAGAGAAAGAACGAATGTTGCCTAAATACAGACTGAAGCATGTTATTTTTTTCCTTCCTTCCTTCCTTCCTTCCTTCCTTCCTTCCTTCCTTCCTTCCTTCCTTCCTTCCTTCCTTCCTTCCTTCCTTCCTTCCTTCCTTCCTTCCTTCCTTCCTTCCTTCCTTCCTTCCTTCCTTCCTTCCTTCCTTTCTCTCTCTTTCTTTCCTCTTGCACAAAATGATTAAAACAGAAATGTTTTACATGATTGCACACATACAACCTATATTTGATTGTTTACCATCTCAGGGAGGGGGAGGGGAGGGAGGGATAGAATTTGGAAGTCAAAACTTTTTAAAAAATACAACAAATTTTACAGATAGTTTTTACATGTAATCAGGGAAAAACAAAATATCATTTAAAAAATCTCCATCACCTGGTTCAGTTCATTGTATATACTCATATGGGAAGGATTTATGATTTCATCACCTAAGGGGAATCCTACTATGGAAACTCCCCCAGCCCACACAGGGCACGACCTATTTATGGCTTAATAGATAAGTCTTGGCGAATGGCTTGAGGCAAATTGATGTTGAGTGACCTGCCCAGTAACACAGTAAGTGACAAAGGTGGGATTGAAACCTGGTGTTTTTAGTATGAGCTCAAGATTCTATCCACTAGGCAATTCTGCCTCTATGTCTTACAAATAGAGCTTCAGTTTCAGTGGTGTGCTGCAGCCAGCTCAAACAGGCTTGTTTTTATTAAATTTGCAGAGTAGACATTTACACCTTAGAAACTGGCAAATGCTACAAATCAGGGCTTGTTTTATTTGTTTTGTTTATTGTCTAGACTAGAAATGATGGAGAAAATAATAATGTAGACTAAACTTTAAAGTACGTCAGAAGGAGTACAATTTATTTCAGTCAGTTGTTAAACATTTAACAGCATACCCATGGGCTTAATAAATGTGTGTTTCAGAATTTGTTTGACTTTTAATGTTCAGTTTAAGTACTACTTCCCTCAGTTAGTCAATCAGTTAATAGTAATTTACTAATACCTTGAAGGACCAAGCTACAGCAGTTGATGCAATGCATATTTTTATCCATAATGAAAGGAAAAATAGAGATAGGATGAAAATTTTTATTCCAAAGTAATATGATAATAAATTTTTTGTATCAGTTGATGTATCTGGTCATTCTGTTGTTAACCACTGACTATGTACCAGGCACTGTACTGGGCATTAGCAATAGAAAGAAAGGCAAAAGACAATTTGTGCTATCAAGGAGCTCATAGTCCAAACCAAACTAGTGTGTAGAAATAAGATATAACTGGTGGTTGTTGTCCTTTGCACTCAAAGAGGACCAAAATGACATTACTGCATTGGGGGCAAGGTACAGTATGTCTGAGCTCCTACAATTCTTGCTTTGCTCGTAGAGCGCAGTGCCTTCTTTGATGTGGGCACACCCTGTTGGATGGTCCTGTGCCAGGGTCTCTCAAGTCTCAAACAAATTTCAAAGTTCTTTATAGAGTCCTTGAGAATGTCCTTTTATTGCTTCTTATGACCTTTCCATGTACTCTTTCAGAAAAGGAGATGGGATTAGTTTGGCATGAACTGTTCTTGATAAAGCCTTACTGCCACTGAGTGATCACATCACTTTCTAAGGGCTCACAGGCAGCCATCTTAATGTCCTAGAAATTTGCTAGGAATAAGTCAAACTCCCCCAAGCCAATAGCATTTTTAAAAATGGAACATTTGTGTTTCCTCCTGTGTTGTACCCAATATTCTCTATAGCAATGGTCTCATAAATATTTTTGATTGATTCCCCATCAGTTTCTTGAGTGCACACCCCAAATATGCACAGTGCATACAAAAATGCCCTCATACCAAGGAAGACCTGGGTTCGAGTTCTACCCCTGACACACATTGGCTGTGTGACTCTAGGTGAATTACTTAAGTACTTCATACTCTCTCAGATTCTAAGTTGCAGAGAAGATGACAAACTGCATTGGTAGAAGGAGTTTCCTCACTTGGGAGCTCCCCACACCAATAAAATCATAGGTCCAGTCCTTGTCCCTATAAATTATATATATTACCTAGTGTACTAATAATTATGGACATCAAAATGAATGCCAAAATAGACAGCTTAAAAGGAAGAAGTAAAGATGAAAGAATATTTGATCCTAGAACGAATATGGGGCCACTGAACTTCATGGAGGAGTAGGAGTGACATGGTCAGGCTTGTGTTTTAGACAAAACACTTTTGGTGGCCACCATAGGGAAGATACATTGGATTTGGGAGAGACTTTAGGGAAGAAGACTGGTTGGAAGGCTACTGTAACAGTGCAGGCCAGAGGAGATGAGAGCCTAAACTAATATGGTGGTAGAGTAAGAAGAGAAAAAGGGCTGGATGTGACAAACATTGAGACAGGTGGTTAGCCCAAAGGATAGAGCTCCAGGGCTAGAGTCAGGAAGACCTGAACTGAATTCTTGCCTCAAATACTTTCTTACTTGTGTGACTCTAGTCAAGTCACTCTCAGCCTCAGTTTCCTCACAAGTAAAATAGGGATAATAAAGTACCTCACAGGGCTGACATGAGGATCAAGCTAGATAATACATGTAAAAGTTTCTTACAAACCTTGAAGTGCTTTCTCTACATATAAATCAATATTTCTATGGAGATGGGTATCTATAGATATCTGTAGCTATACATTTAGAGATATAGCTAGAAATGCTAGAGATATAACTGACAAGATTAGACAAATCATTAGATATATGGATTGGGACAAGGGAAAAATTTGAGATTTAAAAAGACACCAAGGTTGTAAACATTGGGTGACTGGAAGGATGGTGGTACCTTCCACAGTGACAGTGAAGTTTGGAAGAAGGATGGATTTGGAGAGAAAGATAATGGAATGATATCTGTAATCTATGTTTTAACTGATTCCTTCTTCTACTATGTGACACAATATCAGGGAAGGGCTGGGGGTGGGTCTTACTCTTTGGATTCAAAATTATAAGAGGTAGCTGATGCAGCCACAAGATGATGGAGGGCAGTGAGGAAGGCAATAGGGGCATCATTTTCCAATGGTACCTGCAGAGATAGTATGGGTAGCAGTTAGTTTAATTAGAACTGTCCTGAAAGATTGGCAGCTGACTCAAGATGGGGGAGGGTGGGAGCTTGCACAGCAGAGGGAAGCAAAGGAATATTAGAGGGATAAAGATAGCTGTCCATTGTGTTGGAGTCGCATCCCACAATTGGCTTTCACAGCAAGAGTAGGATGCAACTTGTCATCCCATCTCTAACTGGTGGATCACCTGGAGTGACATTATAGCCCCATATGGTGCCTCACTTGGAAGGCCACTGCTTTGTGGTACCAGACTTGTCAGACCTCTGTGGGTAGTTTTCTCCCCAAATTCTTTCCAGTTTAAAGCCCTCTTGATCTGATTCCCAAGAATTTTAGCAAACATATTTTTACCAGCCTTTGTGAAGGATAATCCATTCTAGACAAGAGCCCATCATTCCTGTTTTAAGCTTTTATCTAGAAATCCAAATCCATATCATACTCAGACACCATATTTTTAACCAGCTGCTAAATTCCCAAATCTGCCTTTTCTGCTTAATTCTCTACCTTTATTCCACAGAAGTGATTATACCATCACCTATGCCCACAAGGTCTTCAGGGTTTTTTGTAATCTTTTTGTTTATTTGTTTTTTGTCCAGGCACTCATAATCCCTACTGATATTTTCTAATCTTCTTTTTGTGGTACTATGTGAAATTAATCATGGTCATTTAGGCTTTCGGAGCCTTGGGGTCTTCATCTTTAAAATAGGAATACTAGCACTTTCTTCCTCACAGGTGTTTGTTCACAGCATATTGGACAACAGCGTATCAATAGTTGAGTCACCTTTCCATACATGTACGTAATGTTCTTGCCAGCCCAGTTTTCCCATTTTAGCTCAGAAGTGTGCAATAAGAATCTGGGAAATAATCCAAATTGGGGGAAACCTTTCGGTTATCACTCCTTCTTAGGGGATCTTGATTTTCTATTTGGGCTTTCCTACGTCACTCAGTCTCTAATCTACAAGTGCAAGAATTGGGCAGATTAAATTTAATGAATAACAACCCATTGATGAAAAACTGAGAGGCACTGCCATCTGAATTATGTATCCTCTAACAATATTCTGTTGCCATACACTACCAAAGGCGATGATTTGGGGGAGGAGGAGTTGGAAATCAGTGCTTATACTTGTTCACCTGAGTCACTCTAACCTGTCCAGTGATTAGGAGTTTTGTAATCCTGGTCCATTGGAATGAATCTCATACCTTTGCATATTAAGAATTCATTTCCTCACAAAATACACTAACAGTTCTAATTTGGGGCTAAAATGACAATAAAGTTTGCAACAATAAAAATGTAAATGATATGATAGGCAGCAGAATGTGACAGACAGAGAGTAAGCCCTGGATCCAAGAAAACCTAGATTTAATTCTCTCCTCTGGCATATATTGGCTGTGTGAACCTGGGCTGGTCACTTAAGTAATCAACTCTTCCGCATTCCAGCTGACTCCTTAGCATAGTTAAGTTGCAGAATGGGTCTGATCTTTGTTGGCAAAGGGGATTTCTTCACCAGGAATTTCTCATACCAACAAAATCGCAGGTCCAGACAAAAGATATAATAATACTCTTTGATATATATATATATATATATATATATATATATATATATATATATATATAAAATAATTGATACATAGATATAATGATTGATATATATGTATTATATACATATATACATATATATATGTAGATATATGGACATATAATAATATTCTTTGAACTCCAAGAGCAACTTTTATTTGATCTTTCCAAACACATGACATTACTCATACCATTTAACTGTCAGAGAATGGGAGAGTTGATTTGTTAGTCATCTCTGGAAATGTGACTTAGAATTTCTACACTCCCTCCACCAGCAAAGGCTCCTGTCTACACACAGATGCCAAATTGTCAGCTTTATCCTTTTTTTAGCCACAGTGATGATCATGTCAGCCACACCGTGGATCTGAATTGGTGCATTCAAGATGAGCATGGTGAAGACAGCAAGGCTCATTGTCTCTCAAAGACAAGTTCGAGTTGATTATGGCGGAGACAGCTAAACTGACTTGCTTACTGATCCTCGAACACAACGCTCTGGATGACTTTCCACTGGCTGTCCCCTATAGCCAGAATGCCTTCGCTTCTCACCTCTACTTCTTAGCTTCCCAGACTTCCTTCAAGACTCAGCTCAAATCCCACCTTCTTCAGGAAGCCTTTTCCACACCCCTCCCAGGTGCCTTCCCCTCTGAAACTACTTTCCATTTACTCCATACACATTTTGCATGTGCCTAATTATTTACCATTTGTTTTCCCCATTAGAATGTGAGTTCTCTTAGGGAAGGAGCCACATTTTTCCAACTTTTCTTTGTATCCCAAGCACACAGGAAGAGATTAATAAATTATTGTTGAATGACTCTATAAAGATGACTCCCAAAACTACATCCCCAGTGTTAGTCTCTATCTTGAACTGCAGTCCTACATTACTAGCTGCTTAATGGACATTTAAAAATTTTTTTAACATTATTTTATTTCTAATTTCTGGCATAAAACAACCATTTCCACATCATAAAAGAATTAAAAAAAGATGATTATACATGAAACAGCAAATCTATTATGTACGACTTGCTATTCCTTTTAGATATAATAAAGTTATCATGTAATTTTCCTTTTTTCCCCCGTGGGGGTCGAGAGAGTTCAGTGGCAGGGCAGATGGTAAGGTATAGTCGGCCGGAGGGTGTAGGGTCAAGGCAAATGGGAAAGCCCAGTTGTCCTCCCTCTTACAGGAAGGATTATAGTTAATTGCTCCCCGCTTATCAAAGCTGTGTTAGGGGACCACTCCATTGGGCAAGGGGGTGGGGATGAAGAGACATGGTCCACCACCACTAAGAAGAGAAGAGCGGGCAGTAGGGTTGAAAAAGATTGTGAACTTCAGGTTTCCTTCAGGAAAGGAGGGGAGAGGAAATCAACATCCAGTCAGCAGGGGGAAGGAGAAAGGAACATTAGCAAAAACAGCAAGTAAAATCTTCCCATGCTATACTCCTCTGCAGATTCAATATATATTGGGACAGGGAAAGAGGAGGGCAGCCTAGGGTTCCTGCTCCCTTCTGGAATCCATAAGATCTGAGTCAGGTAGGAAGTCTAGAGCAGAGGAGAGAAAGGGAAGGCTGTGGCACCCACTTCCTATAGTTTTGTGGATTTCCCTTATATTAATTTTGCATATATTGCTATATACTTATGTATATACATGATGTCACCCCATGCAAACTCCCAGAGAGCAGGAACTTTCATATTTATCTTTGTCTCTAATCTAGTTCAGAAGCCATGGGAACCCAGGAGTTCAGGAATTGAAGCAGGATGTTGCATCTAGCCCATCAGAAAAGCCCCAAGGAGCAAGCCTGTTTAGGCTTTAAACTTGTATTTTTTGGGAATAAGGGTATGTAAGAACTGGACTAAATTATAAACCTAATCTTACCTTATCCCAGGCCCTGGAGGTTTAGTGGAATTATACTCCTGAGGTTTGGGATGGAATGCTTGTGTTTCTTATTGCTATAGCTTTGAAATAAACATCCCTTTGTAACATCTAATCTAATATTAATTGGTTCAATTCAACTGGGGTGCTAGTCCTTGGGACCCTAAATGGACAGTTTTGCATTTTCGGTGTTATTAAATAACATTGTCCCCCCATCTCACAAACCTACCCCTCCCCCATACAGTTAAAACAAAAACAAACCAAAAAACCCCTCTTAAACCCTTTGCTTACCAGCCCATTCTGAGCTTTAACACTATTGACACCGTTTTTTATAGGACTCAGTCACATTCGTACCTGCTCCTGTTTTAATCTTCTGTACACATCTTTTAAAATTGATGTTGGTTAGTGAATTCGCTGTGCGTCCATTCAAGTCTCTTCAGATACTCCCATTTTCCCTACTTACTGGAATTGTTTCTCTTTATGGCTTCAAGATTTTATTTTGAAGAGTTTACCATTCCTCCTGTAGACTATTAGTCCATAGGAGCTTACCTAGCTTTTCCCCAAACCCTTTGAAATCTCTCCTCCCACAATCTAGGGCACATGTCAGACTATACTCAGATTTCCCCTTTGTCACAAATTCTAGGAAAGAATTGTCACTGCTCCCCAGGGTTCCTATCACTTCCTCTCCAGCAATGAGATCCTGCCTGTCAGTGAAAATCAGAACTAGAATAGAATTTCCCCTTGCTGGTTCCTCCACTTTTTGAAGGCTGACGTTATCCTTAATACAAGCAAAGACATTATTAACTGCTCTGCTTCTGACAGAGAGAAGGCTCCAGGCCCTATTGGAATAATTGAAATGCCCCATTATTAGGCTCATAAAGTCATAGACCTAGTGTTGGGAGGGACCTCAAGGGCCTTCTAGACCAACAGCCTCATTCTACAGAATGCCTACACATGAGGCTGATGGCTTTGCACAGCCCTGACTCTTTAAGTCCAATTCACTTGCAAGTCAAGACATCACCCTCCTGACATCATTCATTCTCTTTTAAAAGGAAGGAGGAACAACCAAGACCAGACAGGGAGTAAGTGTCAAAGGTGGAGTTTGAACCCAGAACCTTTGCCTCCTAAACCAGCGTTCTTTCCTCTGTATCCCAAAGCTGATGCCTCTCTGTCAGTGATGTGATTTACCCCCCCCCCCCACTCCTCATCTAACACTTCTTTCTTCCCAGGTGATCTGTAGTATCCTCCAATGACAAAATCGCTCATGTTTCTCCCCTCACTGATCCTCACCGAATGCTCTCCAATGAAGTAATTTGACATTTCTTACACGTAAGCCCCTCGAGGGCAGGGACAGTTTCATCTTTGTTCTTGTATTCCTGGTACCTAGCAAAGTCGTCTGGCACATAGTAAGCCCTTAATAAACTTGTTGATTCATTGGTTGGTTTATTGCCGGGTAAAAGCCACTTTAGGCTACCATGAGTTTACTAAGCTTTTTCATCTTATCCTTATATGAATTATCTAGTATAAACTTTTTATTGGACCTGTTTCTAAGTCCACCAGGCCAGCAAAGACTCCTGACTAAAGCCCCTTATTACATACTCCTTTCCCTTTCACAATATATTCTATATTCTCTATACTCAGTGGCCTGTAGATGGAGGGTGTGGTAGGGAAGGCTGTTTTTTATTCATTATTCTGTGTATTTTATGATCATGAGCCAGGTCTGTGTAGCAGCTCTATGTACCTACCAGCTCCAGTGCCTGCAAATGCCCAATCAGTCACTTCAGGGGTCAGGAAGGCAACATATCATGCTTAGGAGCTCTTATCCTCAGTGTCAGCTCAGGCTGTAAAGGCGACATTGCTGATCCCGTAAGTGATGAGTGTCCTAGTTACAGAAGACCTATAAGCTCCCATCCACCCGTGACGTCGCCTTTGTTTACTCTCTGACTGCATCTGGGAAGAAAGGACTTCTGGCTCACCACAGCGCTGTGTGGGTGGAAGGCAGCATAACCCTCCCTGGGTGACGGACAGTGAACAAACAGGAAGCTCATTTAATAAAGCCCCTTTGGCTTGCTATGTGTATCAGTGCAAGGCTAGTAGTGATCCCAAAAAATATGTTTTTAAAAATGCAGTCTTTCCTTCCTGTCTGTGGTAAACACTGCATACAAGTTAAAGAATTTTATCTGGCATTCCATCTTCTGGAACATGACCTCATAGTACAGAGATCATTGATATTCATAATGACCATCCCAAAGCTGTGGGAAAGAATATTTAAAGTGGGAGAGTCTCCTCAGGGTTTATAACTGTCACTGATGTTTACATTACAAGTAGAAGTATGTAGTGCCGAATAGTGAAATGATGCGGAAAAGGTAGATAAGGGCCAAATTGAGGGGTGCCTCAAGGTCTGTTTCCAAAGGAGTTATTAATTATCTCACAAGTAGACTCCATTTTAATATTACATTTAGGAATACACTAACAACTGGGAAATGAAGACCCCTTACTTAATCTGTCCATCTCTTCTAGCTATCATCCTATATCTCTCCTTCCTTCTTTTCATGACTCAAACTCCTTGAGAAGGCTGGCTACAATGCATGCATTTACTTTCTTTTCTCTCACTCTCTTCAGTCTGGGTTCTAACTTTGTTATCCTGCTGAAAACTTCTTTTGCAAAAGTTACCACTGATTTCTTCACTGAAAAATCTAAAGGTCTTTCCTTAGTCCTCATAATTCTTGAGCTCTCCAGAAGGAAGAGAATAAACGCTTATTAAGTGCCTACTATGTTCCAGGCACTATGCTAAATGCTTTACAAATATTATTTCATTTAATCCTTATAGCAGCCTTGAGGTAGGTGCTATTATTATGCCCATTTTACAGTTGAGGAAATTGAGACAGAGGCCAAGTGACTTGCTATAACGGCAATGTAAATAGGAAGAGCTTTCTCATCCATTAATAGGCCCATGTGACCTGCTTAAGCCACATGGAAGCCTAAGTCACTTGAGCTTGAATCATAATGAAGCCTGTGGTGGAAGGATCTTGCTGAATAGATGGAGCAAGAAGGGTGGAGCAGGAAGGATGGAGTGGGAAAGGTAGAACAGAGCTGAGAGGAAGTTAGTCAGAGCAGTTAGAGCTGAGAGAGAGAGAGGAAGCAAGATGCTAGCTGTGAGCCAGAGAGTGATTTTCGTTGAGGGTGTTCCTTTGTGAGAAGGCCCCAACAGAGGGAAGGCTTGGGGAAGGTGGTGCCCCCTGCACTGCTAATTCGTATAGATTTCTTTGTTGCTATGATGGATTTGGCTTTCTGGTGTTTGAATAAATGTTTTGGTTCTCTCTTCCATGTGGAGAGTCTATGATATTTTGTGATTCAGAACTACACCAGCATAATCATAGCTGCCGTGGGTGCTGTGAATATTGCATTGGAGCTACACCTGCCTATGGTCATAGCTAGTAAGCATCTGAGGCTCAGTTTGAACTCAGGTCTTCTTGACTACAGGCCTAGTGCTCTTATCCAGTACACCCTCTAGCTATCTCTACAGCATTTGTCGCTGCTGAGTTAACCTTCTTCTCCTTCATACTCTCTTCTCTCTAGGTTTCCATGACATTTGTCTCCTGCTTGTCATCCTACCTGTTGAACCTTGCTTTCTCACTTTCCTTTTCTAGATCTTCATTCAGGTCACTTATTTTCAGCAATGTTGTCAGATACCTTCAAACAAGGATGAAAATGGCAACAAGGTCGGTGGAGGAAGAGTTGGTCCATGATTTCTTTTGTTCCCAGGTGATTGTCACTCACTGCAGCCTCTGAACCTGAGATGCAACAAAATATGGACTGGTTCTCTGCTGCTTGTGCTAATTTTGGCCTAACGAGTAGCACTAAGAAAACACAGATTCTCCAACAGCTGGCCCACACCATCCGTACGTGGAACCATCAGTTACAATAAATGGAGAAATTTTGAATACTGTGGATAAGTTCACTTACCTTGGCAATATACTTTCCAGGATGTACACATAGATGATAAGGTTGATACATACATTGCTGGAGCTAGCTCAGTGTTTCAGGGATTCTGAAGGAAAGTGGGGGAGAGAAGATTGACTACCAAACTGAAGGTCTACAGAGCCGTCGTACCAACCCCATTGTTGTATGTCTGACCTGAATGATATACCAGTGCCATGCCAGGAAATTGTATTACTTACATTTGAATTGTCTTAGGAAGACTCTGAAAATCACTTGGCAAGATGGTGCTGGCCTGGGAGGTCTTTCTCAAGCTGAACTGCCAAGCATTCAAACTCTATTGCAGAGAGCACAACTCCAATGGGCTGGCCATGTTGTTCTAATACCAAACATATGTTTGTCTAAAAGACAACTCTAAGGAGTACTAACGCAAGGCAGGTACTCACAGGTCAGAAAGAGCAGAAAAAGGACACTCTCAAGGTCTCTAGGAAGAACTTTGGAAATGATTCTGGGAGACAATGGACTACCAGCATGGCATGCCTGCGTCAATGAAGGTGCTGTGCTCTATGAGGAAAGCAAAATTAGATAGGTTAGAGTGGCTCAGGTGAACAAGTATAAGCACTGATTTCCAGCTCCTCTTCCCCCAAATCATCAGCTTTGGTAGTGTATGGCAACAAACTATTGTTGGAGGATACATAATTCACATGGTAATACCTCTCAGTTATTCCTTAATGGATTGTTATGCATTAAATTTAATCTGCTGAATTCTTGGACCTGAAGATTAGAGACTGAGTGACGTAGGAAAGCCCAAATAGAAAATTAAGATCCCCTAAGAAGAAGTGATAACTGAAAGGTTTTCTCCAATTTGGATTATTTCCCAGATCCTTATTGCACACTTCTGAGCTAAAACTGGGTTGGCAAGAACACTATGTGCATGTATGGAAAGATGATTCAACCATTGATAAACCATTGTCCAATAGCAATGACTCCTATTTTTATGTCACCTTGCAGTTTCAAAGTATGCTGTGAGCAAACACCTGTGAGGAAGAAAGTGCTAGTATTCTTGTTTTAAAGATGAAGACCCCAAGGCTCAGAAAGGCTAAATGACCATGATTAATTTCACACAGTACCACAAGAAGAAAATTAGAAAATATCAGTAGGGATTATGAATGCCTGGACAAAAAACAAATAAACAAAAAGATTACAAAAACCCTAAAGACCTTGTGGGCACAGGTGGTGATATAATCACTTTGGTGGGTTAAAGGAAGAGAATTAAGCAGAAAAAGGAAGATTCGGGAATTTAGCAGCTGGTTGAAAATATGTTTTCTGAGTATGATATGGATTTGGATTTCTAGATAAAAGCTTAAAGCGGAGGAATCTATGTAAAGATCAATGTAAAATCTACATAAAAACATAGGCTCTTCTCCGGCATGGATTGTCCCTCACAAAGGCTGTTAAAAAAGTATTTGCTAAAATTCTTGGGAATCAAAACAAAAGGGCTTTATGCTGAAAAGGGTTGGGCAGAAAACTACCCACAGAGAACTGAAAAGTCTGGTACCACAGAGCAGTGGCCTTCCAAGTGAGGCACCATAGGGGACTGTAATGTCACTCCAGGGTATGTGTGCTCCACCAGTTGGGGATGGGATGACAAGTTGCATCCTACTTTTGCCGTGAAAGCCAATTGTGGGGCATGACTCCAACAGAATGGACAGCTATCCTTATTCCTCTAATACTCCTTTGCTTCCCTCTGCTATGCAAGCTCCCACCCTCCCCCATCTTGAGTCAGCTGCCAATCTTTAAGGGCAATTCTAATTAAACTAACTGCTACCCATATTATCTCTGCAGATACCATTGGAAAATGATGCCCCTATTGCCTTCCTCACTGCCCTCCATCATCTTGTGGCTGCATCAGCTACCTCTTGCAATTTTGAATTCAAAGAGTAAGACCCACCCCCAGCCCTTCCCTGATATTGAGTCACATAGTAGAAGAAGGAATCAGTTAAAACATAGATTACAGATATCATTCCATTATCTTTCTCCCTAAATCCATCCTTCTTCCAAACTTCAATGTTACTGTGGAAGATACCACCATCCTTCCAGTCACCCAACTTTTACAACCTTGGTGTCTTTTTAAATCTCAAATTTTTCCCTTATCTCAATCCATATATCTAATGATTTGTCTAATCTTGTCAGTTATATCTCTAGCATTTCTAGCTATATCTCTAAATGTATAGCTACAGATATCTATAGATACCCATCTCCATAGAAATATTGATTTATATGTAGAGAAAGCACTTCAAGGTTTGTAAGAAACTTTTACATGTATTATCTAGCTTGATCCTCATGTCAACCCTGTGAGGTACTTTATTATCCCTATTTTACTTGTGAGGAAACTGAGGCTGAGAGTGACTTGACTAGAGTCACACAGGTAACAAAGTATTTGAGGCAAGATTTCAGTTCAGGTCTTCATGACTCTAGCCCTGGAGCTCTATCCATTGGGCTAACCACCTGTCTCAATGTTTGTCACATCTAGCCATTTTTTTCTTCTCTCTCTACAACCATATTAGTTTAGGCTCTCATCTCCTCTGGCCTGCACTGTTACAGTAGCCTTCCAACCAGTCTTCTTCCCTAAAGTCTCTCCCAAATCCAATGTATCTTCCCTATGGTGGCCACCAAAAGTGTTTTGTCTAAAACACAAGCCTGACCATGTCACTCCTACTCCTCCATGAAGTTCAGTGGCCCCATATTCGTTTTAGGATCAAATATCTTTTCATCTTTACTTCTTCCTTTTAAGCTGTCTATTTTGGCATTCATTTTGATGTCCATAATTATTAGTACACTAGGTAATATATATAATTTATAGGGACAAGGACTGGACCTATGATTTTATTGATGTGGGGAGCTCCCAGGTAAGGAAACTCCTTCTACCACCTCTGCAACTTAGAATCTGAGAGAGTATGAAGTACTTAAGTAATTCACCTAGAGTCACACAGCCAATGTGTGTCAGGGGTAGAACTTGAGCCCAGGTCATCTTTGGCATGAGGCCATCTTTGTATGCATGGTGCATATTTGGGGTGTGTACCTAAGAATACTGGAGGGGGAATCAATCAAAAATATTTATGAGACCATTGCTATAGAGAATACTGGGTACAGCACAGGAGGAAACACAAATGTTCCATTTTTAAAAGTGCTATTGGCTTGGGAGGGTTTGACTTATTCCTAGCAAAATTCTGAGCCTTTAGAAAGTGATGTGATCACTCAGTGGCAGTAAGGCTTTGTCAAGAACAGGTCATGCCAAACTAACCCCATCTCCTTTTCTGATGGAATACAGTGGACTTAATTTATTCAGATTTTAACAATGTTTTGACAAAATTTATGATGATCTGCTTGTGGACAAGAAAAAGCATGTTGTAGGCTAGATAATAATATTGTTCATTAAAGTCCAAACTGGATGACTGACCAAAATTCAAATATAGTAAATAATGGGCCAAAGTGAACTTGGAAGGGAACTTTGAGGTTTGTGACCCAGGGAATTCTTCTTGGCTTTGGGCTATTTAATATTTTTATTCTTGATGTGGAGGAAGCTACAGAAAGCATATTTGCTTATCTGATTTCCAGATGACAAGAAGTTGGGATCCTAGAGCTAATGTACATAACATCAGAGTCTGTAACTTCCAGGCTAGATTGAATCATGGGCTAAATAAAATAAAATGAAACTTAGAGCATAAATGCAAAGTTCTACGCTTGGGTAAAAAAAGCCCACAGCTTCTTACGGACTAAATGGGGGAAGACTTAGCTATCTCAGAGTTTCTATGGATAAGACCATGAGAGTTTTGTGCTCTGCAAACTCGATGCAAGTCCACAATATGATAGCCAAAAAAACCGATGAGCTTTCAGGCTTCGTGTAAGAGAAATGGTTTGCAAAATGAGGGCAGGAGTTATTCTTCTCTACTTTGCCTTGGTCAGATCATACTCAGGACCTGTGTACTATGTCCAGTTCTAGGAGCTACATTTTAGGAAAGAAATATGCCAGCTAGATTGTAGCCAGAAGACGAGAAGGAAAGAAAAAGGAAAGGGGAGAGAGGAAGGGAAGGGGAGGGAGGGAGAGAGAGAGAGAGAGAGAGAGAGAGAGAGAGAGAGAGAGAGAGAGAGAGAGAGAGAGAGAGAGAGAATGAGGATTGTGAGAAAACTGGAAAAATCCCTGGATTTTAAGTAACTAGGGTTTTAGCTTGAATAAGAGAAAACTTACCCCCGTAACATATTGCAATAGCCTTCTGGCTTATCTCTCTGTTTCAGATCTTTTCCAACTCTAATGCATCTTCCACACAGCTATCAACATGATCTTCCAGAATTGAAAATTTGACTATTTCACTTCACCCCTCCCCACTTGATAAACTCTAGTGGGTGTTCTTGATTAACTCCATTATCAAAAATTAAATCTTCAATTTGGCTTTTAAAATCTTTCACAATTTGGTCCCTTTCTATCTTTACAGTTTTCTTACACCTTATCCCCTCCATGTACTCTACAATGCAGTGACACTGTCCTTCTTGCTCTTCCTGGCACACAATACTCCATTAACTAACTCCATAAATTTTCTCTGGCTGTCCCCCAAGTCTGGAATTCCTCCTTTCCTCATCTCTTTGTCTTGGCTTCTCTGAATTCCTTTAGGTCCCAATTAAAATCTCATCTTCTGTGAGAAGCCTTTCTTGATGTCCCTTAGTGATAGTGCCTTTCTGCTGTGATTATATACAATTTTTCATATATGTACGCATGTATGGGCTTTTTAGAATAAGTTTTTATTAATGACTCTTGTTTCCATATATATTTTGTTTGTACAGTTGTTTGCATGTTGTCTCCCCCATTAGACTGTGAGGGCCTTGAGAACAGGGACTATTTTTTGCCTTCCATTGTATGCCCAGCATTTAGGACACTGTCTGGCACATAGTACGTACTTAAAAAATGCTTGTTGATTTGAGTAGGTAGGGAAATTGGTAATTGTCTTCACATATTTAAAGAGTTGTCGTAGGAGACTTGTCCTGCTTGGTCCTATGCAAAACTAAGAGCGCTAGGTAGAAGGGCAGTTAAAGAGAGGCAGATCTTGGCTTGATGTAAGGAAATATTTCCTAACAAGTAGAACTCTCCAAAAGCGAAATTGGTTGCCTTGGAACTTAGTGGGTTCCCCTTCAGTGAAGGTCTTTAAGAGGTTGTAATACAACTCACTGGGGACATTGTAGAAATGGGTTCTTCATCTGGTACAGACTACCTGATGATATCTGAGGTCTCTTCTGAATCAGAGATTCTGTGAACTTTTGATTATAAGTGGCAAAGCTGGGACTTTAGTCCAGATACTTTCACTCCAGTTCCAGTGTTCTTTCCATTACACACAGCTGCCTTTTGTGAACATCGATTTATGAAGCTGCTGTCAAACAGAAAATCTGGAAATAGAAATAATTTCTAAACAAAAGATGAGCTTTTTTTCCGGAATGGTTCCACATTATGCTTGCAGTTGAAAACTTAGGGGAGAAGTGATGACCATCTTTAAATATTTGAAGAGCTGACAAGTGGAAGAGGGATTCAAATTATTCTACATGATTCTAGTAGGGAGAACTAATGGGTGAAATTTATAGGGAGGCAGCTTTCCACTGACTCTAATAACAAAATTTCCAAACAATTAGAACCATCCAAAAATGGAATGATCTGGCTCTGGAGACAGGACATTCCCTGTCACTGGTGTTCATGCTGGGATGAGGTGTTAAGGGTGTTATGGAAGGGAGTCAGACATCAGGAGGTTCACAGATACATAGAATCACAGAATCGTAAGGTACCTAAGAGGTCACCCAATTCAGATTGCCAGAATACCCACTTCAACACCTTCCCAAAGTAGTCATCATAATGATTCACATTTGTAGAGTGACAAAGTTTACAATTTTTTTCCTTACAAAAGCCCCTTAAGATCAGTATAAGTATTACTATTATAATTTTGCACAGGAGCAAAGTTAAATAACTTGCCCAAGGTCACACAGAAAACAAGCATTGAAGTAAGGATTCAAGTTAGATTTTCTGATTCTAAGCTCCCCACTATACCACATTTTCTCTTTAGCCTTTACTTGATGACTTCTACTGAGGAGATAGACATTATTTCCTGAGAGTATTCATTATACTTTTATATAGCTCTAATTATTAGAATGTTTTTCCTAACATGGAGCCAAAAATCTACCTTTTTTTTCAATTTTTGCTAGTTGCCCTTAATTTTGTTCTCTGTTGCCAATAATTTCTCTCTCTCACATATAGTACTCTCCATCCCCTTTTTCCCAATTCCCACAAACACTGGCAGGGTCATCCCTAGAAGAAAGGAAATGAATGTTCCTGCTTTCCTCAGGGTGGAGGGGTAACCCTGAGGAGTTGGGAATGTTCCCTAGTATTACTGCTCACGATTGTGCTCACATTTAATCAGCTACCATCTCCCCAATATCAGCTAACCAATGAATGGGTCAGTCAGCTTTCAATGAGGAAGTAAAGCAAGACTGAAGTAAACATCCTCCCTTCCCCAAACCAGGAGGTAGACTCTCACCTCTACATACTTACTTGGCCCCTGGGAAGAGTGGATTCATGCTTAAAGTGAAGGGTACAAAACATTCTCCAAACTTCGAGCACACTATTCTTCCTGACTACATACAAGGTCCTGGGCTCATGCTTGAAACCAAAAGGCACTAAAACAGATACCTAGTGAACATGTGTGGCTGAAGGGTGCCTCCCAACTCTTGACCTTAGGAATAATTTTCTTTCTTTGAGGTGTCCCTACTGCGTTCACTTTGGAGCAAGATGCTTCCTTCTTCAACTGGGCTATCTCCTTGAAATATGTGGTGACTCAGAAACTTGGTCAATCTACTGTTAGTCTACGTCAAGCTGGTCATTCCTTAGGGAAGGCTCTTTGCTAGATTCAGCTATGGTTTCGGCAGTGTCTGCTACTGACTGGATCATTGCCTTGTTATGGTGGAAAGGCTTCTGTAGCTCAATGAAACTATGAACTATGCCATGCAAGAGTTACCTCAGATAGGGTAGGTCATAGTAGAGAGTTCCAAGAAAAGGTGCTCCACTGGAGAAAGAAATAGGAAACCACTCCTGTATTGTTGCCGAGAAAACCCCATGGCTAGTACTAAAATGATAAAAGAGATGAGGATGAAGCCAGCTCCTGTACTAATGAAATGGCTGGGGAAAGCCGAAAGGAAGCTTGACTGTGGACATATCTGGTGAAAGTCTGATGCTGTAATGATCAATATTGCATAGGAACCTGGAATGTAAGATCTATAAATTGAGGTAAGCTGGATGTAGTCAAACAGGAGATTGAAAGATTAAACATTGACATCTTAGGTATCAGTGAACTTAAATGGATGGAGACGGGCGAATTTAATTCAGGGTATCACTGCATATACTACTGTGGGCAAGAATTCCTTAGAAAAAATGGAGCAGACCTCATAGTCAATAAAAGGATGAGAAAAGCAGTACTGGGTTATAATCTCAAAAGTGACTAAATGATATCTGTTTGAACAAAAAGCAACTGTTCAACATCACAGTAATATAAGTCTATGCTCCAATCACCAATGCTGAAGAGGCCAAAGTTGACCAGTTCTATGAAAACCTACAACGTCTTCTAGAAATAACACCAAAAAAGATGTCACATTTATCCTAGAGGATTGGAATGCTTAAGTAGGAAATCAAAAGATAATTGGAATAACAGGCAAGCTTGACCTCGGAGTACAAAATAAAGCAGGATACATCTAATGGAGTTTCATTAAGATAACTCTCTGGTCATACCAAACATTCGTTTCCAACAATTCAAAACATGACTGTACACACGGACATCACCAGGTGGTGAATATAGTGATCAGATTGATTATAGACTTTGTAGCCAAAGGTGGAGAAGCTCTTTACAGTTAGTTAGAACAAGACTTGGAGCTGACTATGGCTTCAATCATGAGCTTCTTATTGCAAAATTCAGACTTAAATTGAAGAAAGTAGAGAAGCCATCAGATCATATAGGTATGTTATAGGCATAACATCCCTTATGAATATGAAGCAGAGGTGATGAATAGATTTAAGGGATTCAATCTGGTAGATAGAGATAATCTGAAAAACTATGGACAGAGATTCAAAATATTGCACAAGAGGCAGCAACAAAAAAAATTCAAAAAAAGAAGAGCAAATAGTTGAGGAAAGAAGAAAAAGGAAAAGGAAAGGAGAAAGGGAAAGATAGATCCAATAGAATACAAAATTACAGAGAATAACAAGGAAAGATAAGGTTTTCTTAAATGAGCAATGTGAAGAAACAGAACACAATAGAATGGGAAAGACAAGTGATCTCTTCAAGAAAATTGGAGATATCAAGGGAAAATTTCATGCGAAAATGGGCATGATGAAAGACAAAAATGGTAGAGATTTAACAGAAGCAGAAGAGACTAAGAAGAGGTGGCAAGAATACACAAAAGAACTACACAAGAAAGATCTTAACATCACCAATAACCACAATGGTGTGGTTACTGATCTAGAGCCAGACGTCTTCAAGAATGAAGTCGTGAGGCCTTAAGAAGCATTACCAACAATAAGGTAGGGGAGGTAATGGAATTCTGGCTGAGTTATTTAAAACCATAAAAGATGATGCTGTTAAAGTGCTATACTCAGTATGCCAGTAAATTTGGAAAACACAACAGTGGCCACTCGATTAGAAAAGATCAGTGTACATACCAACCCTAAAGAAAGGCAATGGCAAGGAATATTTAAATTACTGAACAATTACATGCCAGCCAGATTATGCTTAAGATTCTGCAAGCTAGGCTTCAGCAAGACAAGAACCAAGAATTACCAGGATAGTAGGCTGGTTTTCAAAGAGTCAGAGGAACTAGCCACTAAATTCCGACGTTTACTGGATTATGGAGAAAGCAAGGGAGTTCTAGAAAAACATCTACTTCTGCTTCATTGACTACACTATAGCCTTTGATTGTGTGGATCACAACAAAATGTGACAAGTCCTTAAAGAGATGGGAGTTTTCTTGATGTTAAGCTTCAAACCTGCTTTTACACTCTCCCCTTTCACCCTCTTCACTTTCTGCCATCAAAGTGGTATCATTTGCATATCTGAGACTGTCGATATTTCTCCCATCAATCTTAGTTCCAGCTTTTGATTCATCCAGCCTGGCATTTCACATGATGTACTCTGCATATATGTTAAATAAATAAAGTGGCAATATACAACCTTGCCGTACTCCTTTTCCAATATTACACCTATCAGCTGTTCCATATTTGGTTCTAATTGTTGTTTCTTGGCCCACACACAGGATCCTCATGAGACAAGTAAGGTGATCTGCTCTTTGGGTCTGGTCATTGAACAAGTCTTGTTCCACCTAAATGTACTATCTTCTAGCCTACAGCTCTCCATATTCTCTGCCAGGATAAAATGAGAAAATTTTCCAGATGATTTGCTAAGATCTAGGTTAATTATAACTTATAATTATATAAATTAATAATAAATATAAATTATAAGCATTCTCTTGTTCCACCAGACTGTCAAAAAAGGATATTCATTGAGTCAGGCATCACCTGTTTTTCATGAAACCATGCTGACTTTTGCTGAATTTCCTCTTCTAGCTCACAAGTTAGTCTCTTAACAATAAGTTCTAGATTTTTCTGGGAGTCATAGACTCATTTTTTCTTAGGCTACAAACTCTACTCTCCTCATTTTTTTTTAATTGAGAGGAAATCTGACTTTTTCTAATCCTATGACACTTTTTTTCTTTCTCCAGTCTTTCAAAGGTCATTGAAAGTAAAAGTAAAGTAAAATTAAAGCACTCAGATACACCATTTTCCTTACTCAGGAAAATCATTTGTCCAGGCCTTAGAAAAGAAGACCTTTATGCTCCATTTCATCTCTAAGGTTCTCTGTTTCTATGAATAAGAATTCTGGAAAATAGACTAAGCCTGATAAGAAAAACTCTTTAATTCTGTACCACAAGGTCATTTCATTCAATTCAGTGAAAAGGGTAAAATTACAACAATTTGGGAAGTGCCTGACTTCACTTTACTTAATTTCACTAAATGGAGAAAATTTTAATGTGATGCAAATGGAATCCACTGGAGTCCACTTTTTGGACTCCCTGACCTCACTTTTATGATAATCATTAAATAAATGATCAGACAACGACATATCCAGATTTTCCAAAATAAATGATTTCTATTCCTACCACTTGGCACAAATATAATCCTTCCCTCCAACTCCAGAATCACCTAGGAATGGCTGGCAATGAAGGGGACACCCCAAGATGAATGGAGGAATTCTTCTACACATTCTTTGTGAGTTTTTAATGTTAAAGATGGCAAAGGAAAAATGTGATCATGGCTCTGAAGGAGCTTAAAAGTGAAAATGCTAAGTCAGACAAAGAAAGCAAAAAGGCAAAAATATGCTACATGTCATTGCATTGGTTTCCATTCTCAGTGTAAATTCCCAGCGTTAGAGAAGGATGAGAATTTATCTGTGACATCTAAAAGAGGACTCTACTAAGGGGTCCTAAGACTTCTATCCTTTCTCTCATTTTAAGCTCCAATGCTTGCTTTCACCAAGGTCATGCTCTGGAGTGTGACTCTGGGTTATAGAAACCTTTAATCTCTGCAGTAGAGGGGGGACTCCAGAAGACCTTAGTGGTACAGTGGATAGCACTGGAAGACTTAGGTTCAAATCTGACCTCAGAAACTTGCTAGCTATGTGTTCTTAATGTCACTTATGTGTTCTATGTGTCACTTAACCTCTGTTTGCCTCAATTTCCTCATCTGTAAAATGGGGATAAATAATAGTAGCCACCTGCAAGGGTTGTTGTGATGATCAAATGAAATAATACTTTGTGAAAGTCTTTAACATAGTGCCTGGGACATAGTAGGCACTAGATAAATCCTTATTCCCTTCTACCATGCCAGACTGGTTTTGCATTTGGGGCCAACTTGATTGTACCTTCTGTCTCCATTTAAGGAAAGAGCTCGGCTCAGACATCTCCTCATTTCTCACCTGGCTTATTTACTTTGACGCTTCTCAGACTGACTTCTCTACCATGTCCCAGGAAACTCATTATTGGGATACCCTACTTATTCTGTAAGATCTCATCAGCCTTGGTACTCTACCTCATCACATTCTCAAATTGGTACCTCCTTCCCTTGAGTGCACCCTCCCCACTTTTTAGCTTTCTTTTGTGTTTTGTCTTCCCCCATTAGATTGTAAGCTCCCCTAAGGAGCTTTTTTTTTCCTTTTTTAAAAAAAATTGTATCTCTAAGGCTTAGCACAATGCTTGTCACATAGTAGGCACTTAATAAATGTTTATTGACTATTGATTATTGCCTGAGGACCAACCAGTTGATTGATCAATAAGTTAGGGATCTTTGACAGCTATGAACCAGGAAACAGCATCAGAAATGAAATGGCTCTCAGTCTTGAGCAGCCTCCTGATTCTGTAGAGCTGGTGATAGAACAAAGAGAAAAAGGACATCACTTGCTAAGAATCATCCAGTTCTTATACCGCATACCAACATTAATTTAACTGTTGATAACTCTAAATGTAAAAATCTTTGTCTAATGGCCCATTCAATTCAGACAAATGAGCTGATCTTCTGCTGCTGGAGATACTAAACCTGATCAATATCGACATTCTCACTATAAATTAAACCGGAAGACATAATGAAAATATAACTCAGCGGAAAGACAGCTTTCATGTTCTTGGAAAAGTGACTGAAGAAGTTGGTAGAATCAGTTTCATTGTATACTTCAAAGCAACAAGAAGCACCCCTTATTCACTTTACCTTTTATGCTCATGATGAGTCGGCACAAGAATTACCACGAAAAAATGTCACAATTTATGAACTAGCATCTGTTACAGAGGATAAAGTAGACAAATTATACAGAGAATTTGATGAGTTCCTCCAAATTAAAGTCAACATATAGCTTGATAATCAGTGATACCAATGCAAAGGTGGATGCAGAGGAGGACATCAAAAATAATATTGAAAACTATGATTTAGGATTAAGTTGTAAAGGCTTTCAAAGGCTTGTAGATTCCCCAGAAGGCTCACACCTGTGGCTGATGAATACTTTCTTCAAGAAAAGAGTTGGAAGATGTTGTACTTGTTAAGCATTTATTAACATCATAAAAATGAAATTGACTATCTATTAACAGGCAGAAAGTGACTGATTCCTGTTGTATCACTTAGGAATCATGTATCTGTGTCTGTTCAATCAAACTGGTGACTGGTTATAGCAAAGGTAAAAAAAATATATCATTTTTTTTTTAAAAAAAGGGATAAAGATGAAAAGACTCTTCATGCAATTACAATAGTTCCAAACTGAACAATTCAAACAGGCTGCTAGCTTGGAAAAAATGGGAAATGAATAAAAGAAAAGACATTGTGATTATTGTCATTTCTTAAAGTTCTTACCCATGCAAAATGTCATTTCTTATAGTTTTTACCTATGCAAAACAGTTGGCTACAAGGAGGTCAATCAGGTCTCCAAACTAATACAACTAGAATAATACTTAATTTCCTTGTCAGGTGGAGAGGGATGATAGACAAACAAGATCATTTGCAAAATATTATGGAAGATTAGGATGGAAGTTTTTAAGTACCAGTATTGGCTCAAAACTAAGAAGTAGTAGCATGAGACAATGATAGTAATAACTGCTTGTATAAAGGGCTTTTAAAAGTTTGCAAAGCACTTCACACTTGAATCTCACAGCAATGATCCTAGTAGGTAGACACTATAGATATTATTAGCCCCATTGTAGAGATGAGGAAACTAAGGTTCAGAGAAATTAAGTGACTTAGCCATAGTTAAAAAAACAACTAATTAAGAGTCAGGAACAGGATATGAACCAAGTTATTCCTGATTCTCAGTCCAATTCTATACACTCTATCACACCGCCCCTCTACCTAAAGCATTCTCTAACTCAACTAAGATCAAACCAAGTTAATTTATAGATAAATCTAGAAGGGGGAACATAAATAGATGGATGCCAAAGGGAACAAATTGGTCAGAGTTTCTATAGAGATTCATCATTGATGATATTGGAACATTTACACCATAACAGCTCAGTACCTGATGTGCTTGCTATATGAAGTGACAAAAATTGGGAGAACATCTAGAACTGAACTAATTGAGATTGTTGTTGTTCAATCATGTCTGGCTCTTTGGGACCCCATTTGGGGTTTTCTTGGCAAAGATATTGGAGTGGTTTACTATTTCCTTTTCCAGTTCATTTTATAGATGAGGAGCTGAGGCAAACAGGGTTAAGTGACTTGCCCAGGGTCACATAGCTAGTAAGTGTCTGAAGCTGAGTTTGAACTCATGAAAATGAGCCTTCCTGATTCCAAGCCCAATGTTCTATCCACTATACCATCTAGCTGCCCAAGCTAATTGATATAGGGGAAACCTATTCCTGAGGCAACATAATTTTGAAGGTAGCCAGGGATCAATTTTCAAGATACTTGTGAGGGAAGGATTACAAAAGAAGGGAAAAGATCAGAGATGCTATAATCCCTGCCTCCTAAAGAAAAAAAAAAGTAAATAAGGAGACATGAACAACAACTGACCTATAAGTCTACTTTCTCATCCCTATAAAATATTTATGAGAATTATCTATCAGGGTGTAAAGTTTGGGGTCTGGAATCAGAAATAGCTGAGTTCAAATCTGGCCTTAGATACTTACTAGCTGTGTAATGTAAGCAAGTGATTTAATCTCTGTCTTCCTCAAGTTGAAAAAATCAGGAAGGTATAGACAGGTTTGGGAAGATGGTTTTTTACAGAAGACCACATCTTCAGTCACACTATTAAGAGAAAGGTGATGAAGAAGGAAGGAAACCAGCACTAATTAAGCACCTACTATGTGCCAGGAGGTCTACAGATATTTTCTCATTTAATCCTCACTATAACTTTGGGAGGTAGGTACTATTATTACTTCCCCCATTTTATAATTAAGGAAACAGAGGCAGATAGAGGTTAAGTGACTTGCCCAGGTCACATAGCTAGTAAATAACTGAGGTTGGATTTGAACTCAGCTCTTTCCTGACTCAAGGTCCAGAGCTCTGGTCACTATGCTACCTAGCTATCTCATTCTAACTCTGCTATATCCTACTAAGTTTATTATTTATCGGTGATTTTTTAAAAACAATTTATTTTAGAAAAGAAAAATACAACTTTAAATGTTTTCCTCCAATGAAATGTTAGCACTGAGGGAAGCAACATGGTCACATCGGAAGAAATACTGGATTTGGAATCAGAGGCATTTGATTAGAGGCATCCTAATTCTGCCACAGATGGCTTATGTGATTTCAAGCAAGTACCTTAACTTCTCTGAGACTAAGAGAGGTCTTTATCTGTAAAATGATGGACTGGATCAGATGGTCTCCATGGTCCTTTCTGGCCCTCAATGTATACTTGAACATCATCCAACGATTCCTTAAATGAGGCACTAAAATAGGAGATGTATTCTTGTCAAACAGGTTTGCCAGTCACGAAGGATAGCCTACATAGAGTCTAAATGGAAGGGAGATTTCTTATGACTAATAAGATCCCTCAGATGTAATTGTCTGTGGACAACATTGTGCTGATTGCACTAAGCCACAGAATAGTACCAGATCTCATCAGTGGGAACCATCGCTACTCCAAGGAGAGAGATTTAGCAGTCCACACAGGAAAAACCAAGTGGATGATGATTGTATATTGCCCAAATTATGATGTGTAATTGGATAGAGAACCTATTGAATTAGTCCATCAGCACATACATCTTGGACAATCACTAAAGATGGTTGATGAACTGGGTTGAATTGAATAGGAAAAAGGGACTATAGGTCACATCTGGGAAACTGCAGTATTTTTGGTCATCCTAAGCAGCTTCCTGATACAAAACCTTCCTCTTTAAAAGCTAATATCCTTCCAGTAATGTTATATGGCTGTGAGTCATGGAATATAATCATCTCTGAATATGCAAAATTACAAGTGTCCCAAAAAGCAATGGAAGGAGAGGGGGATGAAAGTAAGGTGCAGCACGTTACCAAAGATTACTTATATAAATGAACTATCATAAATGACATCATCAATAAAATGTGTGATCAGAAAAAGAGATGAGATAATTATGTTTCAAGAGTAAGGAGGAAGAGATGACAAAATATAACAAGCCCCTGTGGAAGGTCTGATCCACAATGGGTAGAAGATACCTTCTTTGGGAGATTTATGGGAGGATAAGAATGAGAAGAAGCACATAGGATGAAGACACCTATCTTCTCATGTTTGCCATCTGTACTAATGGAGAAAATATACACATCATAGACATGAAGGAGCCATACAAACATAGATCTTATTCTGGTTAGTAACTTTTTAAAAGCACAAAAATAAATATTATAATATTTAAGAAGTGTTCTATTTGGTTTGCATGCTGGGAAAAAAATAGGTCCTCTGATTTAGTGTACATTTGGGGGATTGGTAGTCTTATCTGAATAGACATGCAGGCATCAGATGCTCCTCTGCCTTCTGAGTCATGTGCAACTCCTTTTGCTCTTAGTTACTAATTAACTCTCTCACTCCTGCTGTTTCTCTCTCTCAGTCTCTCTCTTTCTCTCTCTTCCTGCTTCCTATCTTTTGAAGTCAAACCTCTGTCTGCAAATTACATCAAGTGCAGAACTGAGACAAGTTGTTGGACAATCCTAGTGGAAAAAAATTCTCAATTCATCTAGATCTTTATGGCAAAAATGCACTTTGAACTGAAATTATCCTAATAATTTTTTTTTTCCTTTTAGGGGAGCCACAAATGACAGCACTATAGGGAAGTTCCTTACTTTGTCATTGATCTCTTTTGGTGTGAAGACAATAAAAATTGGTGGTTGCAAATAGTATGAATTGTGACCAAAATTGTGACCACCAATTGTGTCTGTATCTATGCTAGTCCAGTGCTTAACAAATGATGGTGGTTCTTATCTTCTGATTTCCCCTTGTAACAAAAACAGTCCTGAAGTTTATTTTTAAAGAGTCTAGTAGGAAGCATATTAAGTGTAATCTACATTTTTATTTAATACAAAAATCATCCCTTTGCAGAGTGAATGTATTGTATCATTTATGACCCTATATGCATTTTGATGATCCCTGAAAATCAATAAAAAAATAAATATAGTTAATGTTTGACCAAAGGTGTAGGCTAATGAATCAGAAACAGTTCGGGAGAGGCTAGTGAATCAGAAACAGTTCGGAGAGAGGTGCATAGGCAGATCCTGCTTGTCTCAAGTAAGCAATCTTAAGATCCTAAAAGAAGAAAATACATTTTAAGAAGCCTTCTGTTCTTTCCTAAATGAAAGGTAAGGTTTGACCTCTCTGAAGTGTATAGAAACAGTTTTAATGACTGAAAAATGAGGGTGAAATTTGCAGTGGGGTGGGGTACAAGGGCACTTCCAAGCTAGTGGAATTGGCCTGTGGAGAGTAATGATAGCACTGTTGGGAAGGTGTGGGGAGCCAGCTATATCCTGTTTAGGCCTCTTAGACCTCTGCAAGGCAGGGTCAATTGAAAATGGGCCTGTGCACGGCAAGGCCAGTTTTAGGATAAGAAGACTTGGGAAAGAAAACCCACCTTTGTAGCTGATTACCCACATGGGAGATGACAGAAATGTTTCAGCTTGGTTATCTATATGCGAGAGAACATAAATGTTTCAATTTGGTTAGCCTTGAGTAAAAATAGTGTCTCACTCCTAGGAACAAGGAGATAAAAAACTTAACCAATGCTTTATTGTACTCTTCTTTGAAGTTTGGATGACTCAGCAATTAAGCTGTATAAAATACTGTCAGTAACTCCATTAAAATCAGTCTATAGCTTGACTATACGATTCACCTAGCCCCATGTCTTTTTGTGTCAATTACTTCATCATATATTGATGCCACTGTGGGCACAGGAAGGGTGGCTTATTCTTGCTTTACTCAATTTTACTTATTTGACAAGTTTTTTCTTTTCTTTGTGATGTCTTGCTGGTCTGGTTCACTTTTTCACAAATGCATTTGAAGATCTGAATACTGCTGTATGGCAGAGTCAAGGAAGAGTCTGTGTTCTGTTGGCAGCTAGGGGCAAGCGTTCAGCCATTTTTTAGTGTATCTGAAAATTAAAAGAATCTGGCTCTAAGGTGTGAGGAAACTCTTGACCTTTCTGAAATGTGGATGACAAATCTCCTTTTCAGCATCAAGTAATTGGCACTGAACCAGAAACTTCTGGAAAAACTGAGAACCACAAGGCTTATCAGATTGGTGGGAGCTAGGAATGATCAAGAATTAAGATTGCTGGAGGCTGAAAGGAGGACTGGAAGAGCTTCCTGATGTGAAAAAACTTTGTATAGGAAAATGCAAATCCAAGGGGAAAAGACATATATGCATTGGGGGGAGGGAAAGAATATCAAAGAGTCAACAATAGTCTAGGACTTCAAATATCTACTCTCTGGTTTGAGATCTAGGCTATAGTTAGAGGAAGTGAAATTTGCTGATGGTTTCCTGAGGTTTGAAATTAGATATGATTCCACAGGTTCTCAAATCCAAAATCAACTTCCTCCTCCTTCTCTTCTTCTCTTCTTTCTCCTCTTCCTTTCCTCCTTTTCTTCCTTCTCTCCATTTTCTCTTCTTCCTCCTTTTCCTCCTCAACCACCACCTCCTCCTGTTCCTCTTCCTTTTCTTCGCTCTCCTTGTTTTTATCAGAAGATTCTGATCCTGGCTCTTCTTCTACCTTGCTTCATAACCTTGGGAAGGTCACTGGGTCTTGGTAGTCTTACCTGTAAAATGAGGGTTAGATTGGATTACCTCTAAACTCCCTTCCAGCTCTAAGTCTATAATTCTACAAAAAAGTTCTTTCTCATGCCAGGAAACACAATGTAGCCTTCACCAAATACAGATGTCCCGTTAAAAAATTTAAACAGGTGGCTCAGGTTTTGAGCCCATTTCCAGACAGAGTTGTCATGTGATATTAGCTACATCCTCCTCCACGAGGAAACACAGCCTCTCAAAAATATATTTCTTAAATCATTCATTATATTTATGATGATTCACTGTGTGGATGCACGCAGTGAAAGTACACACCCTGAGCCAGGGCACACAACGCCACAGTTTCTAAGACAGGAAGAAAGGTCAGGAATGTTGATGGCATCACTCCACCCCAGCTAGGTCACCTTTCTTCCCCAAGGAGAATTAGATAAATGTTTGATGCTATTTCTTTCTGATTTCAATGCCAAAGCCAATTTCCAGAAAGCGCAGTAGTAATCCACTTTTCTTTTCCTATGAGGTAGAATATATTAGGAAGGAGACAAGAAGTAATCCCAGTCATTTCTTCAGAGATTCATCAATTCATTCGCTCATCCAATACACATTTATTTGGCACCTGTTGTTTTCAGAACACTGTGAAAAGTACTGGGGAAAATAAAAAATTTAGCTAAAACATAGTTTCTACTCTCATGGAGTTTTCACATTAGTCAGGAGATAAGACACAAGCACAATTAACGAAGATAAACAATATTATAAGTTTTGTAGAAAGTTAAAAGCAAATTTTTACTATCTGTAAGATACAACGGGGAAGGTTGTCACCACCTAGTGACAAAAATTATTCATTCATGGATTAGGAGCCTTTAAGGTACGGGTAGGAATTTAATAGGAGAAAAAGGGAAAGCAAGGTGTTCCAAGAATAGGGAACAGCATGAACAATACCATGGAGGTGGAGACAGCAGAGTTTATTTGGGAGCAGAAAGTAGTCTATTTTAACTGGAACACAGAGTACTTGGTTTTTTTGGATCAGATCTGTGATATTATTCATATGCACTCCTCTGTCAGTCAAAAAATTCTCACAATTTAAGAGATCAGTTTTAACACAATTGACTACCTATGACTTAAGTTTCTGTGAAGCAAGAAGAAACCTGTGGGCTAGAGAGCCACGATGAATGAAGCCTGGCTGTTTCCAGAGTTCCAAGTCACAATGACACTTTGTAGATTGAAAAAAGCTTTTTTTGCTATTCTACTCCACACCCCCCGCCAACACATCCCTGAATGGGGTCTAAGTTGGCCATCCTTTATTCTGAATTTTATTTTCAGCAAATGTGTCATAATGAAATACTAGGACATTAACAAGAGTTTATAACCTTGACAAAATCCTTTTAAGCACATTCAAGAGGGTGTAAAGACATACCTGTAAGAATTTATATACAGTGAACATAAAAAATAACAAATTGTAAATGAATATTTAAATCAATCAATAAATTATAAACTTCATTTTACACAAAGAAACAGAGATTCCAAACAGCTTCTTTGGTCACTGGTATTATTGACCTTCCAAGGTTGGAATAGAGAAAATCCCCTGTTTCCCTTTGGAAATTTCTCAGGTCTTCTTGAAGGATGTATTTAAATCATTATTCTGAGATCATCATCCTCATCAGTCCATAGGCTTTACCAGACTACCAAAATTGGGGGGAGGCTTCCATGCTAGAAAGAAGGTTAAGAACCCTGGTACAGAGAATACAAAGCTGGGTTGTGAGTCCTGAACAGCTGGGTTAAATCCCATTTACAATACTTACCTGTGACCGTGGGCAGATTACTTATCCTCTCTGAGTATCAGGTTCCTCACCTGGAAAATCAGTAAAGTGATTCCTGTAGCACCATCCCCATAGAGAGGACCAAATAAGAAAATACAGAGTGACCCAAAAGTCTTAGTGCCATTTTAAGCTATTAAATCTAAAGCTAAATAAAAGCTATTAAATTTAAAGGCACTAAGAAATTGGGGCCTTAGAAATTGCCTGTATGGTAGTTCAGTTAACCAAAATTTGAATCTTAAAAAATTTTCTAGGGGAGCTGCTATTTAAAGGAAACTTGTGAATTTTTCTGTAAATTGAATAATCACCCTATATTTTATTTTTTATGTATTTCCAAATTTTTAAACATTGAGATTACTTTCATACCTCATTTTGTGAGGTATAGCACAAACTCCAAAAATTTATTTCCTTCTTCCCCTTTTCTCTCTCCCTCTCATCCCCCTTTCTTTCTCTTCTTCTCTTTTCCCCTCTCTACTCTCCCTCTTCCCTTCTCTTTTACTCCTTCTTCTTTTTCTGCTCTCTTTCCTTTTGTCCTAACACCTAATAAACAACCCATAATATATAAGCCAGTCAGTTCCATTCTCTTCTCTTCAGCTAAGATAATTTGCTGGCTGTAAGGCAGTAGTGTTGGTTTTTCTCCCTCCCCTCTTCTTTCCTTCCTTCCTCCCTCCCTTCCTTCCTTTCTCTCTCTTTTTTCTCTCTTTCTCTCTCCCTCTCTTTTCTTTGATTAGGTCTCTCAGTCAAGAGGCTTTCTTTGTCTTAATAATCCTTAAGTAATGTAATTGGTGCCAAAAGCTTCTATCTAGCCAAACTAAAAAAAAAGTGCACATTTTATCTGAAAACCATTTAATGAGGAATGCTGTGAGCATGGTTTTAATTTGATCTTCATTCATATCTGACCATGATTCCTAACTTAAGCTCGCTGTGCCAACTAATGCTATCCAAAATGGTGCTAAGATAATTAATGCACAAGACACCTGGCGCTGTTTCATCTTGGTGAGGTTGTGCATTCAAGGTGCGTCCTGCCTCAGTGTGCTCCCCAGCTCCCCATAGTGTTTTAAAATAGCCACTCCAGTCCTTCACTTCTGGGATTTATCAGCTACTTGGCCATGGAAGGATCTTTAGTAGAGCTGACTCTGCCATAGTAGTAGGCACTAAGTTCAAAGCACTCAGAAATTTCGAGAGAATGGGTTTAAAAGTTGTGATGACAAAAAAAAGTTGTGATGAATGATTCTCAGCTTCCTATACTTCACCCATCTGTCAGCTTCTTTTTGCAGGAGAAAAGTACTTGTCTGTTGAGTGATTCAGAGTCTTGGAGATCTGGAGCCTAGATTCACTGTATTTACTGAGATAAAGGAGGATATGACAAAAACTCACTTAAAGAAAACTTGTAAAGAGTTCCCATTGTTAAGATGTTTGCTTCGCTCTGAACATTTTTAAAATCCTTTTAAAGTGCCTTGGAGCCCATGTAGACAATGAATTATCCATGATGAGTGGTTTCATTGGGATGGTTTCTATCTTGCACAATTACACCATGAAGAGTTCAATATAAAGAGACTTCTAACCAGGAATGTACTGGCTCTGAGAACTGATAAATTTTCAATGTGAGCATTTAATCAAGGCTTGATTTATTGTTTTGTTGATTGTCTAGACTTAAAAAAATGAAAGAGAAAATGTTAATATTACACTTAAAAGCGTGTCCCACCCCCCTCCAAGGCTGATTGTTAAATATCTGCCAGCATACCTCTGCCCCAGTCTCTAGGTTGCTAACCTTGCTAGTAGCAAGAATAAGAAATTTAAAAATTAGAAGGCAGATGTAAAGAATAGAAGGTGAGGAGAGGAAAAGGGGCTATGTTTTCCTGAAATACATTCTGTTTGGAAAACTCAAAACGGCTACTAAAGGAAGAAGGGTTATTTCAGTGCCAGAAGCTGACTTTGAGAAAGTGAAGTGTAGTATTACTTCCTTGAAGAGAGGCAGTAGACATTAAGTGAAGGACACTTAAAAAAAAAATAGAGTGTACTAAATTTAATATGTCGTAAAGTGTGGTGGCTCATAATGTCTCTGCCATATGGCAAGACCTCAGGTGAACCCAGAATTTTATAAAAGAATTTGCAGTGTGAGGATGGATGGCAGCGTTGCTACTAATTACATAGCTTTCTTGATTATGACGTCTGAGTTATCCTTAGGATAAACACTATTTGCGAATGACTGTTTGAAACAAGATTGCCAGTAGGAAAAGTTTCCAAAACTAAAGAGGTCTGGTTTTCATTCAAACAATATGGAGAATTGCAGACTTTCCATTGGTGAACATTGGCTTTAGAACCTTTGCCCTGTGTCATCAGGGTTTCTCAGACAGTTCCCATGGAGTATGTTTGACGTTTATATGTGTTATATAATGTACATAATGACTACATTAAAAATATGTGAGAGACTTTTAAAATTTCACTTCAGAGAAAAAGGAAAAGAGTAGCTTAACAAGGATTGACAGTTTCACTATTCACTGTACTGATGTTCAGAGAGACCTTGGAAAAAAGTAGAAATCCTGAGCATTTGGTTTGGATAATTTAGACAAAATATCACTGAAATTACCTGGAATTCTGCTTTAATCCTCTTCTAAATATTGACTGGAGGAAACTCAAACTATGATACCCTGGTCAGGCTTTGGGGAAAGTAATTTGAAACATAGTGTACTCTAAGTATCATTAAAGATACTTTATGACTCAGATTCAGAGACCCATTTATGACAATATTCAATGTAACTGAGTTCCATGCAGGGAAAAAGTATGACAAAGCCCTGCTGGAGAGGTCAAAGTTCACTTTTTTACATAATCCTGGTAGAGGTGGGTTTTTCCCCCTCTTCAATGAACTATGTATCTCTGTGCTTCATTTGACTATGTGAGACGCCTCTGTGGAGACAAGAACCCTGTTCATGGAGGGTTTTTTAAAATTGTAAGTTATGAAAGGAGGAGTGGTATTGTTCTACCCGAAATGGTCTCAACTGAGCATAATAAGATGGCAGGACAAATTAGGATTGTAGGAGCATAGATTTAGTACTGCAAGAGGTCTTCTTCATTTAATAGATGAAGAAAGGATGTCCCAGAGAAGGTTACATGACTTGCCCAAAGTTACCCAGATTGCAAGTAGCATAGATGGGATTTAAATCCAGGTCTATCACGATTCCAAGACCACAGCTCTATCCACTAAGCAACACTGCCCCCCTGCCTTTCCCTAAAAGAAGGCCCATAGAGCACCTGAATTCAGGGCTCAGACATTCTGATGTTGGCAACTAAAGATCAATGAGGGGCTTGAAAGGAACACTGAGCTAAAGCCAGAGCCCAAGTTAGTTTGTCCCTAAGTAAATGATAGAAGGCTGGTAGAGGCAATGGAAAATATGCATTTCCACTGTTTCCTGGCAACTTTTCTATAATGAAAGAGAACAAGTGTGACAGAAAAGATGCATCATAAACTCATCTCTCTCTTTACTTTCTGGATTACAAAAATAGGTAATGGCTTCCCTGAACATCAATCTAAAATAAAAATACTATTTTTTGCCTAGTTAGTATTTTGCTTTGTCTCTTGCCTATTTGAGTTCCATTTCTATGGGAGATAAGAAATGCCACCAATGCCACTTAAAATGAGGTGGTTAGCATCTTCCCGTCCAATACTGCCCACCTACTGAGAAGTGGGAACTATTAGTTTGTTTGAAATAACAGCCTTTGCCGACAATATAAGTTTAATTAAATCTAAATATAATTCAAAAGGGTTGTTTTTAGATTATTTGTACATTCTAGTGCTTTGAGAATTAAAACATGTCAACCTATTTATAGCATGTCAGTTTTAAACATTTGCAAATGTTTGGCAATAATCAAGTTCTATTCATGAAACTGAAATATTTAAATCTCAGAAGCTCAATTTATGTGTTTCATTCTGTAATGTGATGTAACTAATATGTATTTCTCAAAGTAACATTCCTTTGTTTATTTATTTATTTGGAGGGGTCAAGGCCAGGCAGTTGGGGTTAAATGACTTGCCCAAGGTAACGCAGCTAGCATATGTCAAGTGTCTGAGGCCACATTCGAACTCAGGTCCTCCTGATTCAGGGCTGGTGCTCTACTCACTGCGCCACCTAGCTGCCCCCAAAGCAACACTCCTAAATCACCAATTTGGTTATGTCGTTTCCTTGCTCAGTACCAGTGGCTTCTTGGCTGTCAATGGTGTGCTTCTTGTTGTTCAGTTGTTTTTTACTCATGTCCAGCCCTTCATGATCCCTTTTGTGGTTTTCTTGGCAAAGATACTGGAGTGGTTTGCCATTTCCTTCTCCAGCTCTTTTTTACAGGTGAGGAAACTGAGGCAAACAGGATTAAATGATTTGCCTTAATATCTTACAGTTAGTGTCTGAGGCTGGGTTTGAGCTCAGGTATTCCTGACTCCAGAGCTGGTATTCTATCTACTGCATCATCTAGCTGCCCCCAATGGTGTGCTGGTAAATGTTTAACAACCTGCTCTCCAAATTGTATTCAAGGCATAGTTTAAAGCTTAATCTGCATTATTAACATTTTCTCCATCACTCTCAAGTCTAGACACCTAACAAAACAATAAATTCATCCCTGATATTTTTGCTGATTTGTTTGATGTGTTTGCTGATTTCCTCACACAACTAATTTGACTTAGCTTTTGCTTGCTCTGTCCAATTCAAACCCCCAAAAGCCCATCTACAGTCTGTCTCCTACCTATCTTTTCATTATATTAGTGCCTTTCCTCTTATCTATGGTCTAGCCAGCTAGCCTTCTTGCCGTTCTTCTTATAGGCCATTCCACCCCTCATCTCCTTGCCTTTGCAAGTCTGTCCTCCATTTCAAAAATGTGCTCTGTCCTCATTTTTCCTCTTAGAATCCCCAGTTTCCTTCAAAACTCAGTTAGTACTACTTGCTACATGAGGCCTTTTCAGATTCTCCCAGCAGTGAGTGTTCTTTCCCCCTAATTACCTTGTATATGTCATATCTATGTCTCTTTCTATACATATCTATCATATCTATATCTAAACTTCTATTTTTCTATCTTCTACCTTTCTACTCTCTGTTTTCTCTCTATTCTTTCTATCTATCCTATTTTCCACTGTATCCATCCATCCATTCATCCATCCACTCACCCACCCATCCATCTATCCATCCATCCACCCATCCATCCGTCCATCCATCCGTCCGTCCATCTGTCTGTGTGTCTGTCTATCTATCTTCTCTCCCTTGATAGTATATAAGCTTCTTGATGGCAGGGATTGTTTCACTTTTTTGGTCAATCTCCAGCATCTAACGTAATGACTGACACATAGTAGATTCTTAACAAATACACGTGGATTGATCAGTCACATTTTGTAGGCACTAGTGTGCACTGGTATTTATATTTAGCTTGAAGGGCATGGAGACATGGCATAGTGTCAGTTTAGAGTCAGGAAACTTTGATTTTAATTCCATCTCCGCCATTTGCAGACTCTGGCACTCTGGGCAAGTTATTTAACCTCTCACAGCCTGTTTTCTCATTTGCAGAATGTGCCTAAGAATATTTTTACTGCTTGTCTCATAATTTTTTGTGACCAAAGTGTTTTGTAAACCTTGAAGGCCTGCAGAAATGTGAATTGTTAACTAAATTGTTAAAAGCACCAAACAAAAATAAGATAATCCACAAAAACTTTTCACTTGTGTTTAACCCTAAAATAAATCTACCTCTACTAATGTCCTTTTCCATGTCTCAATGAGCTATGGCTTCTTGATGGCTAAGCCAACAGGTTACAATCTCTGGCAGCTTTTTGCTAGGCTAGAAGGGAGACTTTCAGTATCATCTTAGTGATGGATGAGGTCTGTTGTCTGGGGACCTGTTTAATTAATAGTCTGTAGAGGATGCTCACCAAAAAATTGGCTATAAGGTAGTTAAATTTTTTTTTTTAAATTAAAGCAGCTGGAAAAATAATCTACCAAAGCAAGGAGGGGTTTCAGTCTACATTGATGGTGGAGGTACTCAAACTAATGAAGTAATTGATCTTTCAAAAGTAGAAAATAAACCGAATTTAAATGTGACATCTGGATGCATTAGTCAAACTGATTCTAATGGGAAAGTGACTTTTTAAGCATTTAAATATTGGTAACAGCAGGCAGGAGATTTGAATTGCAGTCCCTGGGTGGTATAACAAGTCTCTTTATCACTCTGGGCCCTTTGTGTCTGGATCTGCAAAACAATGTACTATCTGGCACAGTGGATAGTTCAGATTCAGCCACATACACTTATTAGGTGTGTGATCTTGGTAGTTCACTTAACTCCTGCCTCAGTTTCCTTGCCGGTAAAATGGGAATATAACAGCACCTGACTCTCAAGAATGTTGTCAGGATTAAATAAGATAATATTCCTAAAGCACTTTACAAACTTCAAAGTGCTATATATATGCTAGATATTGTGGTTGTTATCTGACATGACTTCTGAAATGCCTTCCAGCTCTTAATTCCTATGATTCTCTGATCTTCCGTGCATAAGACTTCTCAGTTAAGAGGATAGGGCTAGGGCTAGGAGTGATTTGACCTGGTCCTGGTTTTGGCAATTAGCTAAGTTCTGTGCTTCATTTCCTTTGCCTGACAAATGGGGATAGCAATCCCTGCCTCAGCAGCCATACAGGGCTGTATAAAGATAATGTGATTGCATCATGAAATCTTTGGCTTTTGTAGTGGAATAGATCTGAGAGGATCATAGAGGTGAAGATGTTTTGAGTGGCTGAGAGCACTATATACCCTTATCATAAAACTGATTTAAGGGATTTGACTCTAAATTGTGTTGCATCTAAGCAATAACCTTGCTTTTCAGATAACATGGAACATTTCTCTAAGACTTTAAGCGCAGTTATGAATTGTCCTGAATTTCACCAAGAAATCCAACCTCTCAGGCTGGAAGGGATCTCAGAGGCCACCTAGTCCAACCTTCTTCTTTTATAGACAAGAAACTGAGGCCCAGGAAGGTTAATTAATGGACCCAAAGTCATTATTAAGTGTCAGAGGCAGGATTTGGTGTAGTAAGGAACAGGAGACAAGCCAAGGACTGGGATTAATTTCCCATTTGCACACTCATAGGATTAATTAAGACTAATTTCTTTTCTCCTGGAGGATTTAACGTTTGCAAAGCACTTTATATACACATCCCCAGCTCAACAGGAAGAAGGAAAGGGCAAGGAGAAGGACTGGGCAGAGATTCAGCTAATTAGACAGTAGAGAATCCATCCCTGTGAAAGACTGTCCTGGAAAGAAAGAAAGAAAGAAAGAAAGAAAGAAAGAAAGAAAGAAAGAAAGAAAGAAAGAAAGAAAGAAAGGGAGAAAGAAGGAAGGAAGGAAGGAAGGAAGGAAGGAAGGAAGAGAGGGAGAAAGAAAGAAAGGAAGGAAGGAAGGAAATAAGGAAGGGAGGGAGGGAGGGAGAGAGGGAGGAAGAGAGGAAAGGAGAGGAGAACGGAGAAAGAGAAAGAAAAAGAGAGTGAGGAAGAAAGAAACAAAAGAAGAAGGGAGAAGGAGAAAGAGAAAGAAGAAAGGGAAGAAAGGAAGGGAAAGAGGGAGGGAAGAAAAAAGAAAAGGACAGAAGGAAAAAGAAAAAGGAAAGGAGAGGGAAGGAGAGAGAGAGAGAGAGAGAGAGAGAGAGAGAGAGAGAGAGAGAGAGAGAGAGAGAGAGAGAGAGAATTCTTTAGTTTAGGAAAATCTCATTTGAGTCTCACAACAACCTGGTGAGGTAGGTTATTATCCCCATTTTACAGATGAAGATACTGAGTCTGAGAGAGGTTAATTAACTAACTGCCTGACTCCAAAGCAAGTCCTCTCTCCTTTTATCCTGGCCTTAGGACATGAAATAAAACATTGATCTTTCATAAGTGGAAGACTGATGGTTTGAACAGTCATTAATTATTCTTATCTCTGTTTTTTCCACAGGGGTTTGAATCAAAGAAAACATGCTGACACGAGTCTCCTTTCAGTCGCTGTTACTCCTTTTCATTTATTTGGTAAGATCAGAGTTTTCCCTTCTGTTTTTCACTAGACAATGTGCGGCAACTTAGGTATTTTGTGTCCCTTTGCTGCTCCTCCATCTTCCTTATTTTTCTTCCTCTCTCCCTTGGGGATTTCCCAAATTTCCTTTCCCTCTCCTCTCAGCCTTCAGCAGGGGGATCTTGTCAGGGAGCACCCTCTCTCCCTGCCCCAGCTTAGTAGGAGGCTGGGGCAGAATAGGGGATAGGGTGTGGGCTCAGCAAATCATAGTGGAACATCTAACCTTTGTTAAAAACCTTCCTGCAAAACAAATGCAAACCCAAATCCAGGTCAATAGATGGAGAGGATGTATAGTTTATATTGGTTTCATTCCCAGAATTTGGTGGATGTAAATCACATGCTCTTCTGCTTTAATTAAAATGTCCAGAATGAATGTTCTTTAGCCAGGAGATGGAAATGCCTCCCCACCCCACCTCCAGCCCCTAAAAACCATCACCACCACCTGGGCGAGGTTTAGAAATGAAAAGAAGGTACAAAAAAAATCAGCCTTTCAAATTTCTTATGTGATCTAATGAGCTTTATCAAAAGAACGTGAGTGACATTTGGACTTTCCCCATGTCTTTTGATGAATTCTTTAGTTTTTAAAAAATCATTTTGACTAAGGAATGCTGTCTCTGAGTCACTTAGAAATGAAGTTGTTTCTTTTGTTTCTAGTTTATGCTTTAAGTTTAATTTAGGCCTGTTTTTGTCTGCTTTGTGTGGGGCCGGGGGAGGAAGGAGGAGAATCAGTAACGTTCCTTTTCTCTATTAAATTCACTTTCAGTAACTCTGGATTTAATTTTGTGAAAGCATGAGGCAGGGTTTTCACGACTTTTTTTTTTTTGGAGTACAAAATGAAGACAAGAAGAGATTGAAGACATGAAGATCTAGGAATGCTAACAGGCCCCTGGTTTCTTATTGCCTTTACTCTGGGGAAGGCATTGGAAATTGCCGGCTCTGGCTAGCCCACCAGAGTCAATATGATTCTCAAGTTTTTATGGTTAACCTCTCTGAGTTTAAGCTTCCTCATTTGCAAAATGGAAGTAATGTACTACCTAGCTTTCACGGTTGTTTTAAGAAAAATACTTTGTAAACTCTAAAGTATTATACAGAATGGGAGCTATCCTCAGATGAGAAGAAGCCAAGCAGAGAGAATACTCTGAAGTTAGCTGTGCATGTATTCAGCCGTCTGGGCTCCATATTTTGTCCATGCAGAACTGTGTAAGTTGGGAAATAGAAATCAGACCCCAGAGGAGGGCAGTTCTCTTCCTTGGATCCGGGAAGCTGCATTTCAATTATTTTTCCAGGGTTTAGGGTGAGAGTGAATTTCCTTCCACTCTACTCTTATTCATACCTTTTTGTGCTTCTGTAGGGTAGATGAGAAAATACCCAGACCACCATCTGCTGCGATGGGCCTGAGCGCAGGGAGCTAGTATGATTTCAAAGGTGGCACCACCACCACCTCCTCCATTGTTCTATTCCCGCCTCCACTATATCTCCTGATTTATCTGATGGCTAATGTTAATTGTTATTATTGTCGTGTAGTTGTTAATAGCTATTAAAATAGATTTTTTTTTAGTGTTTGAAACTTACAAAGTACTTTTCACTTATTATTTCATTTTTTTTTTTAAAAAGCACTACATTAGGAGTCAGAGAATGTAGATTCAAATCCTTTCTCTGTCACTTTCTGTGTGACTTTGGCCAAGTCATTTAACTTCTGTGGGCCTGTTTCTTTATCCGTAAAATAAGAGAGTTAGACTAAATGACCTCTGAGATCTTTTCCAGCTCTAGAACAATGACCCTTACCACAGTCCCTTGAGGGAAATACCATAGTTATTATTGTCATTTTGACCAGACTTGTGATTTCATTGGTGTAGAGAAGTGCTCGGCAGCTTCATCTACCGGTAGAGATGGGCATCTGATCTGCACCTTAGAGAGCTCCCTAGGATCCTGAGAAGCCAAATGACTTGCCTTTGGTTGCAGAGCCAATATGTGTCAGAAGTGAGCCTTGAACCTCTGTCCTCCTGATCCAGTACAATGCAGTCCTTCTCCACTGATAGTGCTTTGCTAAGTCAGAACCTGAGGGCCCATGCCAGTGGTCTCAAGGCAACAACAGTTCTGCCAGTCTTGGGTCCTCACCCTTCAGTCTTCCTATACTGATGTTATCCTCTTTTAGTAAGTAGATGAGAAAACTGAGGTTAACATAAGGGAGACTGAATAACTTACTGATGGTCCCAGGAGGCAGGACTCAAACCCAGGTCTCTGTAGACTCCAACTTGAGGCCTTGTTCTATCAAGCCGTACTGCCTTGTCTGTGTGGCTGGTGTTGGAAATGGCCCAACGCTCTCTTCCAGACTGCCTTTTCTGCTGTTTCTCACACATGGCTCGTATCTCCTCTGGCCTTGCATTTGCACTGGCTTGTGCCCTCCCTCCTAGCTCCATCTCTTGAAATCCCTGTCTTTCTTCAAGACTCAACTCTAGTTTCTTATTCCCCAGATGTGTTAGGGCCCCTCTCCCCAACTTTGCACCTGCTTTGTATGTGTTTTGAATATACCTATGTGTGTGTGTGTGTTGTCTCTCTCATTAGAATGTTTACTTTTTGTTTACCTTTGTCTTTGTGAGCCCAAGAACAAGCACAATGGCTGGCATATAATACATGCTTAATAAATGTTTACCAATGGACTGACTGATTCTCTGAATTTAAGGATTTGCTGATCTGTTAAAATATAGAGGAAATATTGAAGTCTTATAGCGGAAGACGTTATTAGTCATTTCTACTCTATCAGAAAGGTTTTTCAGATCCTTTCCCAGGAGCAAGATTAGAAAAGAAATGGGAGAAGCTGAGGTCACTGGGCCTTCTAGACAATGAAGGAGGCTGCGGATGTCAAGATAAGCAGGGTAAAGGGTGCGGTATGGGCACTCTTGAGGCACCAAGGACAAACCTCACTTCCTTCACAGCTTTTCCTCATGCTGTTATGCAATGCAGCACAATCAAACACTGAGGAGCTTTTGTAGGGTTTTGGCAAGGCTGCTATTGGCATTTGGTCACCATGCTCTAGCCGTCCTCCATTTTGGGGACTACTTTGGCTCCATACAGATCAACAGAGATATGCATATATAGATTTGGGGGAGGTTCCCAAGCATTTCTGACAAACCCACCCCCAGTGTCTTATTAGACATTTATGACAATCTGCCTGTTCCTCCCAGTCCTGGACATATCAACTTTAGTGACTCATAAAGTGCGCATGAGTTTTGAAACTTTATAGCTCTCATAGTAGTTTTAATGGACAGGAAGAGAACGGTCATGATATAAAATCTGAACTTTGAGCCCAGCAGTCAAACACCATCCTTCAGTAATTATTTCTTTATAATGAAGCCACACTCTAGGTTCTGGGAAAGAACTGCTATTATTGCTGGGATGGTGATAATATAATGGGGGATGGTCACAGTGTGATGCTGGGTAGAGAATCAAGAGAGACTTGGGAATGAATCCAGGCCCTGATCATTATTGACTGTGAAATCCTGACTAACTAGTTTTACCTCTCTGAATTTTAATTTCAAAATCTGTCAAATGGGAATAATCAATCCATCAACAAACATTTGCTAAGTAATCACTGTGGGCTAGGTACCGGGCATATAAAAGAAAAAAAATGACAGTCCACGTCATAAGGACGCTTACATTTTATTAAGGGAAGACTACGTGTACACATATAATAGTTAATAATAGCTAGCATTTACATCCCTCTTTAAAGATTTATAATGTGCTTTGTCTGTGTTATTGTGAGATAGCTGCTGTCTTTATCCCCATTTCGGAGAGAGGTTAAGGAACTTGGCTGAGGTCACAAAAATAATACTTATCTGGGACAGGATTTGAAAGTAGGTCTTTTTGACATCCCATCCCTACCCCTGGCATGAGCAGGTATGGGAATCAAGAAAGGCCTCATGTCAGAGGCGGTGCCTGAGCTGAGTTTTGAAGGAAAATAGAGATTCTGAGGGGCCAAGATGAGGAGGAGGTGAATGCTTAGACTGCCTACCTAGAGGCAGCTTGGTGGTGCGGTGGATAGAATGCTGGGCCTGGAGTCAGGAAGACCTCAGTTCAAATTCAGCCTCAGATTCTCACCCGCTATATGAGAACCCTGGACAAGTCACTTGATCTCTGTCCATTCCTATTTCTTCAACTGTAAAATAGGTATAGCAATATCACTTGCTTTCCAGTGTGGTTATGAAGATCACATAAAATAATATTTGTAAAGTACTTAGCAGTGCCTGCTATATGGTAGGTGCTTAATAAATGCTTCTTCCCTTGCCTTACAAGGTTGTGTGGGGACACAAGTTAAGCCTTCAAATGTTATATAAATGTGAATTATTTTTAATCATGATAATCTCATTCATCTGAAAAATGAAATAAATACTGATAGAAGTGTCAGGATCTGCTTCTTAGAATCCTTACTTCTCTTCAAGATTCAGTTTGGGTGTTGCCTCCTACATGAGGGAATTCCTGATTTCTTCCCCACTCTATCCCACTCCACCCCTTTGGTGCTCCCCTCTGAAATTTGAATTTACTTTAGATGCCCATTATATTTGTCTATTTGCATAAAACCAACAAGAGTACACAATGTCACCCTGAATGGAATGTAAGTTCCTGGGGAGGAGTAACTTTTTCTTCTCTGTCTTTCGCTCACATTTGTTGTTCTCTAGTCATCTCAGTTGTGTCTGACTCTTTGTGACTTCATTTGGGATTTCTTGGTAAAGATACTGGAGTGAATTGCCATTTCCTTCTCCAGCTCATTTTGTAGATGAACTTACATTTATATACTATTAAAAATTTTGCAAAATTTTTTCTGGACATCTCGTTTGAGCTTCCCAACAACCTATGGATAGGCATGTTGTTGATTATCCCCATTTTGCAGATATGAAAACTGAGGTCGAGAGAAGTTACACAACTTGCCCAATGTAACAAAGTTAGTATGAGCCTAAAAAAGGATTTGAACTAGAGTTTTCCTCATTCCAAGTCCAGCTATCTACTTACTCCATCAGTTGTCACATACAGAACTTAATGAGTTCTTCCTGAATTGAAGAGGTCCAAGGCCACTGTACCACTATTTATCTATTGTACCACCTAGCTGTCTCTACTTGAATACATTAAGGAGCTGGAGGGGAGGGACTCCTTTCAAATCATAGCTTCTCCATACTTTCATGGTTGGTTGTCATGAGTTGCAATAGTCAAGATTCCCCTGGAATTCAGTCCTCTGGAGAGGAGCCTCTAGAACTTAGCTAGTGGATCCCTGACATGTCACTCAATCTGTATGAAAGGACTTTTCAACTTCCTTGGACCTTGCAGAGTTTATGTGCTTCCTTGACATAGGTTTCAAGACCCTCAGATTACCCCCACATCACAACCAGAGAAGGTCTTTAGTGGATAATGTATAACAAACAAACAAATTTAGGAGGATAAAAGTTGAGAAGATAACTGAAGTCATTAGGGCATATGCATCGGATAAACAACCCATTCTAGAACACTAGAATACTAAAGAGGTATCTTCTGAGACTTGGAAGAGGCTTTTCGTTTGTTTGTTTTGAAAAGGAAATGCTATTTGACAGAAAAAAATAAACTTTAGCAACTGGTTATCTTAAATGGAGGGATAGGCTAAAAATATAAATAGACTCATGAAAATTTTAGACAAATTGATGAATGGTAGGTTCATCATGGGTGAATAACTGGATGGTAGGGATAGTGGAAGGCAGAGGTAGGAAACAATCTGATCCAAGTGGGTTACTAATGAACTGAGGGGAGCAGTCCACGGTCTCCTTCTGATGAAGTCCTAGAACATGCCAGTCATGCCTACTGGCCATCCTCAGGAACCCACAGGAGGGAAGCTAGAGTGCTGAACTAGCCCCTCACCAAACATGCCTGAGTTGATTCCCATGGCAGCAACAGAGCATCAAGCACCTGGGCACCACGTGGTATTTCCTGTGTCCCCTTCAACACACTCTTCATTGTTGCTTTAGAGCAGCTTGATTTAGCGGAGCAGAGATCCTTGAATTCATGAATAGCTACAAATGAGGGAATTATGTCTTTGTGGAAAGTGGGCAGGACTTTGAGTAAGGTAGACCTGAGTTCAAATCCTACCTCAGACACTTATTAGCTTTGTGATCTAAGACAAGTCTTTTAACCTCTAGGAACTCTTACCTCATCTGTAAAATAGGGACGAAATATATGCAGTCCCTATTGTAAGCCTCAAATGAAGTAAAGTATATAAACACTTTGTAAACTATATCCATATCATATATATATTTATATAGAATTTATATTTTATATACACACATATATATGCATGTATGTATATACATATGTGTGTGTATATATGTGTTTATATGTATACATACACACACACACAGAGGCAGAGAGAGACACAGAGAGAAAGAAAAAAAAAGAGAGAGGGAGAGACGAGACCTTTGATTTCATTGGTCTAGGAAAGTTCCTCTACCAATACAGGTTGACACCTTCTAAGAGACTATGACTTGTCCAGGGCCGTATAGCCAGGATGTATAAGAAATGAAATTTGTACCCAGGTCTCCCTGGCTTTGATGGTTAATTCTCTTTTCATGTTACTTGGCTGCCTCTCATTAATTAATTAATTAATTAATTGAGTGCTTTGATGACTTTAGTTCTGCAATATGAAATATATGAACTATAGCTTGAAAATAGCAAGTACACCAGGAGTAAGGTATATGGCCCTTTCCGGCTAGGGCAGACCTCAGTTTCCTCATTTGTAAGATTACAAGCTCACAGAATCTTAGAGTCAAGAAGGAATCTCAGAGACTATCTTGCCAAACTCATATCTGAAAAAGAATCCCTTCTACAACATAGCCAACAATTGAGCAACCAACAAGCATTAATTAAACACCTACTGTATACCAGGCACTGTGGCAGGCAATGGAGATAGATACAAAGATTAAAATCAAACATTGTTTTTCCTCAAGGGCTGTATATGTATGTGTGAGCATGTGTGCATGTGTGTGCATGTGCATGAGTGTGTGTATATGTATATATGTATATATAATGTGTGTATGTATATATGTGTGTATATATACATATATATGTACACACACATATACTTCTTGTTATCATCCTACCAAAAGGAGAGAAAGTGTCTTTGTAGGTGAGAGTGAAGAGTTAAGTTAGAAAACAAAATGTTTCTCCTTAAAAAAAAGATAATCTTTATCTCAAAAAAACTATCTGACGTTAGATGGAGTGTTCTTTAGTTCATACAAAGTGCTCTGTCTTGTGCTGTTGCTATTGGGCTTTAATTAACGAAAGTTCAGGAGGCTTCATGTAATCACATTCATTTACTTAATTAGAATCAATAATTAGGCATTCAGAAGTTAGCCATGTGACTTCTCCTGTGACTATCCAGCACTGACATTCTTTCATGTGTGCAGTGTCAGTCTCTTAAAGTATTAAAAGTATTAAATGTCCTGGGTTTATGAAATGTCAAATGTGAATTTAAAGTCAGCTTTACAAAGCTGGATTTTTCCTTCAATTTTAAAAACAACTTTGGGAAATAGTCTGGGAGGGAAGGAAAGTCTTTGGACAGCTTGTTTATTATCAGATTATCTGTAACTCTCAAGGGATTTTGACTTGATCACAATGAATCTTCTGAAAGTGCAGAATGTTAGAGCTGGAAGGGACCTTTTAGCCAAACCACTTTCTTTAAAGGACGGAAAAACCAAGGCTCAGAGAAACCTAAGATCACACACTGAGAACCAAGGTCTCTTGGATCCTGGTCCACCTGCTAGCTATGTGATCCTGGGCAAATAACTGAACTGAACAAACTGAACCAGTTTGTTATTGGTGTCCTTAATAATTACTTACACATTAGGTACTGGGGAGAAACAAAGTTTATCTAAAACATAAATTTGTCCCCTCCACCCTCCAAGGAACTTACAGTCTAGTTAGAAGAAAAAGAAACCATCACAGACAACTATAGTAAGGGTTATGTTGGTTAATGTTTAACACCTACCTGTCTTTTAAAAAAAATGCAGACAGGACATACTTTTAAGTTTAATCTGCTTTATTAATATTTTTCTCATCACTTTCTTAAGTCTAGACAATCAACAAAACAATAAATCCAGATCTGACTTGTAGCATTTGCCAGTTCCTAAGGTGTAGATGCTCACTCTGAAATTTTAGCAATTGGTTCTCTCAAACTGGTGTGAACTGTCTCAGCAAACTCTTGGAAAATACAAAATAATACATCATCAGTGAAATCTGAAGGGGAAAGTTGATATAAAAGAGAAAGTTGAAGAATACTTCATGGAAGAGTTTGCATTTGATTTAGACTTTAAATATGGGTAGGCATTCAATAGGCAAAAGGGGAAAGGGGGCATTTATGGTATAAGGGAGAGCTGGAACAAAGACACAATAGAGGGGAAAATATAGGGCTCGTTAATGGGGAGAGAGAATAATTCAGTTTGGCTAGAGCTCATAGCCTGTGTGGAGGTAAGTAATAATGAAACAAGACTAGAAACATGGGTAGGATGGCCCAAGGTTGGGAAAGTAGGATAGTGAAGAGGCTTTGAATTCCAGAAAGAGGAATTATTGTTATTAGCATTATTATTATTAACATATATCACTATTATTATTAACAGTACACAGTTTGGAAGATTTTCAAAGATGGCTATGACATACTAAATCTGTGCATGAAGCAGATTATTCTCTCAAAAGGATGGATTGAACTGGGAAATAACAAAGGGGAGGAAGCTGGTAGGAGGCTAGTTCAGGTGGGTGGTTATAAGGACCTTCCCAGCGTGGTGACTACAAGAGAGATGAGAGATGTACAGAGGTGAAATTAACAAGACTTAGTAACTGATCACATATGAGAAAGGAGGCAGAGGAAATCATCATAGATCATAGGACCATAATCTTGTAGCTAGAAGGGACCTGAAAGGACCTCTAGTCTAACCACTCTCGTTTCAAAGATGAGGCAACTGAAGCCCAGTGAAGTTAAACGATTTGCCTGTACAGGTTGTACAGATAACATGGCAGAGTTAAGATTCAAATCCAGGTCCATTCCAGCACCTTTTCTACTTAACTATGGAAAAAATACACTGTAGTACCTATAAGATTTTGAACATGTGGATTCTTTTGAATATTAACATTTTTTCTAACATTAAAACTATTAAATTCAGGAAAATAGATAATATTAAAAGAATAAGATACTAAAATCAAGACAAGAAAGTTTTTGTGGAAAGAGAATAAATCTAATTAAAGGCACAAGGAATTCAAGCGTCATCTAGATAAGTCATGCCAAACTAACCTCATTTCATTTTTCGACAGGATTACTAAACTGGTAGATCAGTGGAAAGCCATAGATACAGTTTAGCCAGATTTTAGTGGCATCTGACAAAGTAGCTCATGATAATCTTGTGGACAAGATGGAGCCATGGTCTAAATCAGTGGTGTCAAAGCCAAATAGAAAGGAGGGCACTAAATCATAATAAGGATCCTTGTGGGGCATATATTGCCTTAGAAAAGCACAAATTCACATTATCTATGTCTCATTGTATTTTTACTTATCTTATTAAGTATTTCCTAATTACATTTTAATCTAGTTCAACTGCCCTCCAAAGTATCTGTTTGACACCTTTGGTCTAAATGGTTGAATAGCTACATGGAGATGGCTGAATGACTAGATCTAAAAAACCAAAACCATACAAAATGATCAAAGTACTAATGGCAACCTAAAGGGAAGTTTCTAGTAGAGTATTCCAGCAATATATTATGTTCTTTGTCACAATTTTTACTAATGACTTGGATGAAGGTATAGATAGCATAGTATTAAAACTAGTAGATGGCAGAAAATTTGGAGGTATAGCAAATTGTGCTGAATGACAGTATATTTTCCAAAAAAAAAAATCTCTGTAGACTAGGATGATGCTCTTTGATTAAATAAGGTGAAATTTAAAATTGCCATGTTAATAACAAAATTTCCCTACTTGTCCATGTTTCCTTCTGTTGTTTGCTGTGTGTTTTTAAATGTTCCATCAATGTTCTTTTTTTCTTTTCTTTTCTTTTTTTGCATCACTATTACTACCTACTGACACCCCATCCCCTTCCTTTGTAACCAGTAAGAAAATATCCACCCAGTAGCTTGATCTGAAAGTGTTGTATATCTAGCATCCATCACCTCTTCGCCAAGAGGTGGGTGGCAAGCTTTAACATTAGCCTTCTGAAGTAATACTTGGCCACTATCTTGATCCAGGTTCTGAATTCTTTCAAAGTTATTTTCCTTTAAGCTATTGTGATCATTGTGTAAATTGTTCTCCAGATTCCACTCACTTCATTCAGCATCTATTCATAAAAGCCTTTTCAAATTTTTCTTGTAGCACGTCCCTCTGGGCTCACTCCCCCAACTTTTATTTATATTGCCAGATTGGGTACCTAGAGGGTCAATTGCTATCTAAGGTTCTAGGGGTAACATTATATGTAAATATCTTCCTAATAGTAGTTCACAAGCCCCCACCAGTGTGCTTCATATTAACAATAAGTCAATAATCTCAATTAGCTTCTAGAAAAAGGCTTTTACTAAATACTATGTCAAAAAGAGTAGTTATAAAGTATCTTCTTTCTACCACCACCCCTAATAAAAACCAACAGCAGCTTGGTGCATACTTTCTCATAAAGAAACATAGAGTCTGAGGAAGGGTGGAAGAGTGGACATGAAATTAAAGTACAATGGTAGTGAAGTTCACATATAAGGTACACACATGGCCAAGACAACTGGCAACTCTAGAATGGCAGGTCTTTGATATTCTTTCTTTCTCTGAATAGTCCTCTCAAAGTGATGGATGAATAACTTCAGACCAGCCTGGCTCCTTGTAGGGTGTGCCTTTTCAGCTGAACAGATTGCTAAGCTGCCTTCTCTCTGGGCTAGGCTACTGCTGACCAGCATTGGGCAGGATACTCAGCTATTGGACAGCTCCTGACAGACTGAGCTAGGTAATTCCCTTAGATTCTGTGCAGTGACTATTGTTGGACTGAGCCAAGGAGGTTGCTGGATCACTGGGCTCTTCACAAGGCATATTATCTTGTATGTCACCCCACATTCTGTTTCTTTCTAGCCCCCCTTTATATGTTGTATCGATACCCTTTTCTTTCTGTTTTTCCTGTGGAATTCACCTTTGCCTCCACACCCCCAACATAAGAACCACAAATATACAATGTGTATATAGTTAAGCAAAAAAACAAAAACAAAAACTCAACACAATGGTCATGTCTAGAAATGTACTCCTTATTCTGGACCTCTAGTCCACCTCAGTTCTTTGCTGAAGGGTTGGAGGCAAATATCACCATCAACCTTCCACAGGATAGATGGACCTGAAATTAGGAAGACCTGAGTTCAAATAATACCTCAGATACTTACTAGCTGTATGACTCTTGGCAAGTCTTCTTCTGTCTGTCTCAGTTTACCACCTATAAAATTGGGAGAACAATAGGGGTTGTTGTAACGATTGAGTGAGATGATGTTTCTAGAGCACTTGGCAAATGTTGAATTGTTGCATAAGTGCTAACTATCATTATTCTGGTTAGGATTGTTTACCTCACTGGTCAGATTTCTGAAGTTGTCAATGTTGTTCTCTTTTAAATGATTCTGAATCTTTCATCTTTATGTAGAATAAAACATACCTTCCATTTTTTCTTTTTTCTTTTTTTAACCCTTTATTTATTTATTTAATATTTTTAGTTTTCAGCATTGATTTCCACAAGATTTAGAATTACAAATTTTCTCCCCATTTCTACCCTCTCCCCCACTCCAAGATGGCATATATTCTGATTGTCCCATTCCCCAGTCAGCCCTCCCTTCTGTCTCCCCCCCTCTCCCCCTCCATCCCCTTTTCCCTTACTTTCTTGTAGGGCAAGATAGATTTCTATGCCCCATTGCCTGTATATCTTATTTCCTAGTTGCATGCAAAAACTTTTTGAACATCTACTTTTAAAACTTAGAATTCCCAGTTCTCTCCCCTCTTCCCCACCCACCCTCCCTAAGAAGGCAAGCAATTAAACATAGGCCACATGTGTATCATTATGTAAAACTTTCCACAATACTCATGTTGTGAAAGACTAACTATATTTTGCTCCCTCCTATCCTATCCCCCTTTATTCAATTTTCTCCCTTGACCCTGTCCCCTTTTGAAAGTGTTTGCTTTTGATTACCTCCTCCCCCATCTAACCTCTCTTCTAGCATCCCCCCTTTTTATCTCCTTTCTCCTTCTTTCCTGTGGGGTAAGACACACAATTGAGTGTGTATGTTATTCCCTCCTCAGGTCAAATCTGATGAGAGCAAGTATTCACTTATTCCCCCTCACCTGCTCCCTCTTCCCTTCCAATGAACTGCTTTTTCTTGCCACTTTTATGTGAGATAATTTGCCCCATTCTCTCTCTCCCTTTCTCCCTCTTTCAATATATTCCTCTCTCATCCCTTAATTTGATTTTATTTTTTTGGATATCATCTCTTCATATTCAACTCTATGCGCTCTCTCTCTCTCTCTCTCTCTCTCTCTCTCTCTCTCTCTCTCTCTCTTTCTCTCTCTCTCTCTCCTCTCTCTCTTTCTTCCTATATATATATATATGTATGTATATATATACAAATATACAGACACATACACACACACATACATATATATATGTATGTATATACACACACGCATACATATGTGTGTGTGGGTGTGTAGGTGTTTGTATATTCCCTTCAGCTACCTTAATACCGAGGTCTCATGAATTATACACATCATCTTTCCGTGTAGGAATGTAAACAAAACAGTCCAACTTTAGTAAGTCTCTTATGATTTCTCTTTCTTGTTTACCTTTTCACGCTTCTCTTGATTCTTGTGTTTGAAAGTCAAATTTTCTATTCAACTCCGGTCTTTTCACTGAGAAAGCTTGAAAGTCCTCTATTTTATGGAAAATCCATATTTTGCCTTGGAGCATGATACTTGGTTTTGCTGGGTAGGTGATTCTTGGTTTTAATCCTAGCTACACTGACCTCTGGAATATCATATTCCAAGCCCTTCGATCCCTTAATGTAAAAGCTGCTAGATCTTGTGTTATCCTGATTGTGTTTCCACAATACTCAAATTGTTTCTTTCTGGCTGCTTGCAGTATTTTCTCCTTGATCTGGGAGCTCTGGAATTTGGCAACAATATTCCTAAGAGTTTTCTTTTT
>CM053622.1:136371310-136415642 GCA_028646595.1 Phalanger gymnotis
CTCCTTTAGCAAGTCATTGACTTGTTTTTCATGGTTTTCTTACATCATTCTCATTTCTCTTCCCAATTTTTCCTCTACTTCTCTGACTTTCTTTTCCAAATCCTTTTTGGGCTCTTCCATGGCCTGAGACCAGCCCATGTTTTTCTTGGAGGCTTTTGATGTAGGCTCTTTGACTTTGTTTACTTCTTCTGGTTGTATGTTTTGGTCTTCTTTGTCACCAAAGAAAGATTCCAAAGTCTGAGTCTGAATCTGAGTCCCTTTTCACTGCCTGGCCATGTTCTCAGCCAACTACTTGACCCTTGAGTTTTTTGTTGGGGTATGACTGCTTGTAGAGTAGAGAGTACTTTGTTCCAAGCTTGAGTGGCTGCGCTGTTGTTTTCAGAGCTATTCCTACACAGCAAGCTCTGCCATACCAGTGCTACTCCTCCTCCAAGAACCGCCAACCTGGACTGGACTCAGATCTGAGCAGGCTCTGCACTCCTGTTCTGATCCGCCACTTAGTTCCTCCCACTAAGTGGGCTTGGGTCCAGAAGTAATTGCAGCTGTAGTTCTGTAGCTGCACCACCTCCACTTTCCCCAGGGTGGTGGCCTAACCAGGAACTCCTATCACTTTGTCCCTGCAGTTTTTTTCCCACTAACCTTCTCTGTTGTCTTTGGTGTTTGTGGGTTGAGAAGTCTGGTAACTGCCACAGCTCACTGATTCAGGGCGCTAGGGCCTGTTTCGCCTGGCTCCCTGTCTGGTTGGTCCGGGCGCAGGCCATGCTGGACTCTGCTCTTCTCTGCTCCAAGCTCCGTGCGTGAAAGACCTTACCCAGCGACCATCCAGGCTTTCCTGGGCTGGAGCCCTGATTTCCTCTGCTATTTTGTGGGTTCTGCAATTCTAGAATTTGTTCAGAGCCATTTTTTATAGGTGTTTGGAGGGTCCTGGGGGAGAGCCCTAGGCAAGTTCCTGCTTTCCAGCTGCCATCTTAGCTCCACCCCCCCACATACCTTCCATTTTAAAATAACCCCAGAAAAAGCTTCCCCAAATAAATATACTTCAATTTGTCTTCATTGGAATGGTCTGTATTCTACAATCATAGAGCTGGAGGGCAGGCACTGTCTTTTGCCTCTTTTTGTATCCCCAACACTTAGCACAATGCCTGGCACATAGTAGGCATTTAATAAATGTTTATTGATTGATTAGAAGTCATCTAGTCCAGCCCTCTTATTTTATAGATGAGAAAACACCTTCTAGTCTCATCTCTACCACTCCAATGAGAGAATAATGCCTGGAAATCATCCTCATTTTCATTATCATCATCATCATGTCTTTCATCTTTATCTGTTTTGGGGAAGTGATCATTGAGGAACATTCTTCATATAGACCTGGGGAGAAGGCAGGTGGTGGGCACTTCCTTTAGTCTGTCATTCACCACACTGTGGTCATCCTTTGGAAGCTGGTTGACAGAAAACTGCTAGCCTTTGACATTCAGGATCTTCATGTCTGAGAGCTGCTACATGAAAGTGTTTGAAATACCTGCTTTACCCTTATGTATATTTTTATAGGATCATCCATCTCAACTCTCTTCTGCAAAGAAATACAGACTTTTCCAGATTTTATATGACTCTTTTGAGTGCCAATGTTATCATATCATGCTAATCACTTAGTTATATGGTATTTGTTTCCTCATAAGAAATATTTAGGTCACAAGGAGCCTTTCTAAACAATATAAAATACATGAAAGAATTTGTGACAGAGATCAACTTTATGCTCATAATCAAAACATGATTTTATTCTATGGTAGATTAACTCTGTTTAAAGTTTTGGCCCTGAGCACCATTAAAAAGCCAAATGAAAAAGTGAGCAGATTTTCAGGAAAGATGGTCAGTATAATTTCTATTGCTTTTCTCTCTTAACAGATGACTGGATATGGTCAAGACGGGGTATTCAGTGGACCTCTGAAACCCATGACATTTTCTATATCTGAAGGTGAAGAAAGAAACAATCAAGTTATATTTCAGGTAATGACTATCTTTGGGCATTAAGGTGTCTCATTTTAGTGAGCCCTGCTACACCGTGGACCTTGATTTCCTTTATCTAACTAAGAGCACAGCCATACCTAAATTAAAATGGTAGACTGAGCAAGCCTTACCAAAAAAATTTGGAGAGCAAATTAAATAGAGGGAAGTTATCACTGGTATTACAAGGGAATGCATAATTACATTATATTCTCCAATGACTCCCTATGCTTTAAATGTTCCTTAGGGTGGGGAACAGGACCCCTGTTACTCAGAGTAAAATTTGGACTGGAAAAGGAGACAGTTTGATGTGTCTGGATAAGCTACAGCACAGCTCTGCTATGTGTTCAAATTTGGAAGCAATGTATTAGATTAAGATTCAAATTCCCTGAAAGTCAGTCAGGGTAGGAATAGGCAATTTTTGCACCAGAGGCAATACTCTAATTTCCACCCCAAAGCTTAGCTCCAAACTCTTCATTATGACTTTGAAAAGGCATCAGCAGAAACAATGGTATTGGAAGACAGCTGGAAATGGAGAAGGTAGTGTGGGTGGCCAGAGAGGCAGTAGTGGATGAGCATGTATATGAGTGTGTGTGCGTGTGGTGTGTGTGTGTGTGTGTGTGTGTGTGTGTGTGTGAATGTGCTTGTATTACCTTTACGACTTCAATTTTGGGTGGAACCACCGGGAATCTTTAGAAATGTCTGAATTTCAGCAAATTGGTGAACAAAATTCAAAATGATATCCTAGTTCATGATGCTTTTAACCTCGTTTGTGTTGGATCCCTTTGGCAGTCTGGTGACACCTACGAACCCCTTCTCACAATAATGTTTCTTGTCTACCCGCATAATTGAAGGAAAGCCTAAATTTTAGTTAGCGATTACTGAAAATGAAGATGTAATTTGTTTCCCATTCAAGTTTATGGCCCTCCTGAATAAAAATAGCTAATATTTACACAGCATTTTAAGACTCGTAAAGTCTTTTATAAATATTCTCTCATTTTATCCTCACAACAACCCTTGAAAGTAGGTGCTACTATTATGCCCATTTTACAGATGAATAAGCTGAAGCAGAGATTAAGTGATTTGCTAAAAGTCACTCTACTAATATGTTTCTAATTGCAGATTTGAACTCAGATGTTGCTGACTCCAAGTCTAGTGCTCTATCCCTTATGCCACCTAGCTGCTTTAACACTTGGGCTGTCTGTGGACTCCAAATTAAGCATTTCTGCTTTAGCTTAAAGACTTAATATTATTTGTCTTAGGATGAAAGTAGAAGGGGAAAACCTTGTGAGTGGAATCTGTGTGGAGTATTGAAAAGAGTCCAAAGCTGAGAGTCAGGAGAACTCTAATATTGACTAGCTATAGGATCTTGGATAAGATATTTAATTTCCTTAGGAGCTCAATTACCTCATCTACTCAATGAGATGACTTCTAAGGTCCCTTCTAATTCTCAAATAGACTCAACTGAACAACCACTTATTACATACCTGCTGTGTGGTAGGCATTGCTCTAGGCACCTGCAATATATAGGCAATAATGACATACTCCTTGCCCTGAAGGAAATTGCATTCTTCTAGAAGGGGGAAGGCAGTGGGAGGAGGATGCTGGCCTGAGGAACACCATGTGCAAAGGTGTGGAGATGAGACATGGAGGATGGAATGTTGTCAATGGAGAATAATAAGTGGACCAGTTGGATATATCTATACCTATATACAAATGAATGTATGTGGGGCTAGAGTTCACTGTAGAGAGCGAGGAGTAGTAATGTGTGATTAGTCTGGAAATACAGAAGAGTTGCCAATCTGTAGCAGTAAAAGGAGTTTCCTCACCACAGATTCCCTAAGTCAATGAAATCTCAGGTATGGACCATCCTACCTCCCAACCCCCCACCCCCAAAGGCCTGCAGTGCAGTATAGTGAAAAAAATACTGGACTTGGAATCCAAAGGCCTGAGAATGAGTCCTGCCTCTTCCACTCTCTAACGGTGGGACTTTGGATAAATCATTTAATGTCTCTGGACCTGAACTTCCTCATATCTGAAGTGAAGGTTTGGTCTGGATAATTTCTAAGGTGTCTTTTAATTCTAACATTCTATGAAATATTTTAATACAGCGATGATGTTCCCCTTTCAGTCTTCTCTTTTCTAGGGTAAATCTCTCCAGAACCTCAAAAAGCATTGTTATGGATCTCCCTTATTGCCTTTTGTTACAGAATATTATAAATAGTAAGCCTCCTAGCTTTGAATTTGGAGCATCCCCATTAGAATGGGAACTCCCTGAGAGCAGGAACCATCTTTCTGCCTTTGTTGCACTTCCTAAGTAGAGTACCTGGCATACAATAATCACTTAATAAATGCTTGTTGACTCACTGCTGACTGACTGGCCTCTATGAGCCTCAATATTCTCAGAGTGAGACCTCTGAGACCAGGTTCCTGCTCTACATCTGTAACTCCATGATATAATTAGTTTTCCTACTTCCATTTTCTCAAACTTCTAATTTATCCTGCATAACACTAACCCTGTCAGGGGTGGGGAACCTGCAGCCTCAAGGCCACATGTGGCCCCCTAGGTCCTCAAGTGCAGCCGTTTGACTGAATCCAAACTTTTCAGAACAAATTCCCTTAATAAAAGGATTCGTTCTGTAAAACTTGGACTCAGACAAAAGGCTGCACCCAAGAACCTAGAGGGCTACATGTGGCCTGGAGGCCACAGGTTTCCCACCCCTGCTTAGATTAATCCCTGATTTCTTTATGTGCATTTGAAGGCCCTTAACACATATTTAATGCTAATAACATTTTTTTTTTGCTCAAGAACCTGTACTAGTTTTCTGTTGCCCATCACATCATGTGTAAACTCCTCATCCTCATTCCAAGGCCTGCCACAATCTGGTTCTACACTACCTAACTAAAATTATCTGCTACTACTCCACCGTAGACATGGTCTGCTCCAGTTAATCCAGTCATCTAACTTACTCTCCTATTGCCACATTATTAAGTACCTACCATGTATGGAACATTATACTACACGCACGCACACATACACACACACACACACACACACACATTCCTGTTATAATGTGCATTCTTGGACAACAGGAGTTATTTCCCTCTTTTATTTTTTTATTTTTTGTGCCTGGCACATACTAGACACCTAATAAATCCTTTTCGACTAAGGAATTGATTGATTTCCACCCTTGTGTCTTCTGTTATTCTTCTACCTATCCTAAAGGACATGCACTGTGTTACGTATTGGTGATAGAAAGACAAAAACAATGGAGTATTTGCCCTCAAAGAGCTTATATTCTTTTATATTCTAAATGTGTTCATGGGTGCAACCTGTGGATCTCTTTGTAACTGCCCATAAAACCAACAAATTGTTCCTCTATATTTACTAATTTTGTTTTTCTTTCCTTCCCAGTTTAAGACTGATGCTACCGACGTGAAATTTCAGTTAAGTGGCGAGACAGATAACATTTTTTATATTCATCCAGACGGAATACTGTATTATACTGGACTCCTGGATAGAGAAAATAAAGCTGTCCATATACTCCAGGTGAGCAGAAACCATGCCTTGGGCTACACCCTGACTCTTACCACTCGAAGCATCATAAGCAACTCAATCATTGGCAAAGAGTTATTTCCTACTAAACACCAGCTCTTCTGGTCTTTGTGGAGTAGTTTGTTAAGACCAATTTCATTTTATATTTCTGTGTCCACTTTGTGTGAGCCCGACTGGGGAAAAACAGAAGAAACCTCTCTCTCAGACTTTCTGACTGAGGGACTCCTATTCTCATGACAAAGTCCTTTACTCAGGAATGCTCATCCATGTGCAGCCGTTTTAGTTCCACTTAGAACTCATCTCTTACTCCCAGACTCTTACTCTTCCTCTAACCCAATCCTTTCTCATACCCCACCTTGCTAGAATACCACACCTGCTCTTGAATATGCCCAGGGAGAGTCAATGTTGGGATGAGAGGTGTGCTCAGCAATGCAAGGAGTAGAAAGTGCAAGTGAAGAGATGTGGGCAAAACTCACAGTTTTTCCTTCTCTCCCTTTACTGAAAAGCTAGGGGAAACAGGGGCCTGTGAAACTAGCCTGTGATGGGGGTGTGATACAGGGTGGGACAGAGAGAATTTCAAGTCAGGGCTCAAAGAACTCTCCTCTCCTCTTTTCTTTTCTTCTCTTCTCTTCTCTTCTCTTCTCTTCTCTTCTCTTCTCTTCTCTTCTCTTCTCTTCTCTTCTCTTCTCTTCTCTTCTCTTCTCTTCTCTTCTCTCCTCTCCTCTCCTTCTCTTCTTTTCTCTTCCTTCCTCCCTTCCTCCCTTTCTCCCTTTCCTTCTTTCTCCCCTTCTTTCTTTCTCTTTCTTTCTTTCTTTCTTTTTTTTCTTTCTTTCTTTCTTCCTCTTCTCTTGGCTAGCCTAGCTGCCGAGGTCACTTAGCATTTTTGGTATATTGCAAAGAACATAAGAAAGAGAAACTCTGTATATCAACCCCATTTCTAACACCTAACTTGCTATGTCAGGCCTCCCCTGCATCTCATTGTCTCCAGGTACAGAATGGAGAATGGCAATCCAGGCTTGACCTACTTCTTAGCGTTGCTATGAGTGCCAAATGAGATGATGGATGTCAAGCACTCTATACTTTGATGCTCCTGGGTATCTGTGATCTCACTGTTGGTAATAGTCCTTCCAATGTAGATTGTTACCTATTCATGTCTTCTCATTCTGGCTATTTCTTGTCCATTTCCTTCTCTATAAACTCCAATGAGGAGATGTTGAAGATCTTCCAGGGAGACCAGTGCAGCATTCAGATTGTCTTCCTCCAACTGAAATTGTTCTTACGATTCACAGTCCGTGTGAAAGATGTTGCCATATTACTGCAGCCGCTGCTATGATGGTTACTAGTAATATTGTTACTAATACTATTGCTGCTGCTGCTGCTGCTTCTACTTGCACTACAATTACTACTGCTGTTGCTCCTATTCCTAGTTTTTAGAGAATACTCCCATAATACCACACTCCAAGTGCTACTGTTGCAAAGATTCTGGCCAATTTATTTTGATTGTGCAGATTCCATTACAGTCAGCTTTTGACAGCAGTAATCAATCCCCTAACGAATAATGGGATCTCTCCTGCCACTGAAGTTATCGTTATGTTGATGTAACCCTCAGATTTCATGCTATTTAACTAACTCTAACTTCTTTCCTATGATTTTTAGGCCTATTACCCCAACTGAAAGGTCTCTTACCTACCTTGCTTAGTCATTGAGAGGCTCAAGTGAGACAGCATGTAAAACTCTTTGCAAGCCCCAAAGCGCTATCATCATTAATGTTAATGTTATTTTAAACATTTCCTTTCAACGTCAGGTAGAAGTCTTGGATGCTGAAGGGAACCTAGTAGAGGGTCCGGTTACTATCACAATTGTAGTTGAAGATATTAATGACAACCGTCCCGTCTTTCTCCAGACACAATACAATGGAACTATAAGGCAGAATTCACGCCCAGGTAACAGACAGGGACAATGTGGGGCAAAATGGGTAGGAAGATCAGCGAGGCCTGGGAAACCGTAAAAATGGAGAAGAGAAGGATGGAAATTCATTTCAATCCAATTCAGATGCTGCTCGCTGTGATGGATACTGAGAGACAAAAACAAAAAAAAAGGGAGATTCTTGCCCTCAAAGAGCTTACCTTTTCTTAGATGGTAGGATATGGAGTGGGAAACAATGTGTTCGTTAATAAGTAAATGCAAAATGTATACAAGATTAGTACAAAATTGCTTTAGAGGTGAAGGGTCCCTAAAAATTGGAGGGATCAGAGCTGGAATGAGGCCCTTGAGATGAATCTTAGAGGAAGCTGGGGATTATAAGCAGTAGAGGCAAGGAGGCTTGGGCCAAAGAGGATCCTTAGATCTGGCATTGTGAACTGCTCAAGGAAACAGTACTCTGCTAACTCAGGGATAATGTTTTTTTCCTTCTGGAGGGCATTCAAAAAAAAAAAAATAAACACCAGCAATATTGTATTTCTGTAAGATGTTACACTAGCTTCCTACCTCCTTCATAGTAGCCATTTAGGAAATGCTTGTCAAGTGAATGAATGAACCAGCTCCCCAGCCTAAGGCTGATGATTTTACATCTTTTCTTCTTGGTTTTGCTAAATAGGAAAGCCTTTCATGTATGTCAATGCTACAGACCGGGATGATCCCACTACTCTCCATGCCCAGCTTTTTTATCGAATTGCTGTCCAGCTTCCCAAGATAAATGATGTGATGTATTTTCAGATAAACAACAAAACAGGTGGAATTTCCCTTACCCGAGAAGGTAAAAGATACAAGCTGTCTTTTTCCTATGCCTCAAAAAAATTGAGATGTGAATACTGTATAATTGCCCTCCCAAGGGGTCACGCAAAATCAGCAAAGTAGACACAGTTGCACCCTCTTGTTGTTTCTTTCCTTCCCCCTTTTCCAGGGTCACAGGAATTAGATCCATTAAAGAATGCACGTTACGACCTGGTAGTTTCTGTCATGGACATGGGAGGTCAGTCAGATAATTCTTTCAGTGATACCGTACCCGTGAATATTATTGTGGAAGAGAACATTTGGAAGGCACCAGGGACTATCACCCTTCAGGAAAACTCTACTGAGCCTTATCCTATCAAAATCACTCAGGTAATAGTAATAATAGCTAATATTTATATAGCTCATACTATGTGACAGATACCATGATAACTGCTTTACAGACTTTATCATATTTGATCCTTACAACAGCCCTGGGAGGTGGGTGTTTTCATTATCCCTGTTTTATAGAAGAGGAATTAGAGGTTGTGACTTGCCTAGGGTCTGAGGACAGATTTAAACTCAGGCCTTCCTGATTCCAGGCCCAGCATTCTGTTTACTATGTCACTCAGTAGTTGCAAATATCCCAGTAGTCCCCTCCTCTCCATATACAGAGGCTTAATCTCCCCCTACCTTGTAATCTTCAATAAAACAATATGAATTGAGTACACTTTTGTACATAGCAAAAAAAAAAAATGAAAAGCAGCAAAATAAGTGAACCACATATTGTCTCTGCCCTTTTGGACATTTACATACTGTAGCACAGGTAAGCACTGAGGATCCTCATCCCAACTCTCATTCCTAGTGATGAGTCAGGTCCATAGGACTTCTGAATTCTAAGGGGTACCCTGAAGAGTTGGGAGGAGGGAATAATTCTCTTATGCCATTGGCTCAAGGCCTGACTGGTGTGCTTTCCCCAAAGATTATTAGTTGAGAATCAGCAAAAGTCAGCTAGACTTTTAGAAAAGCTTTTAGAAAGTCAAATTGCTTTTAGAGAGGGGTGTTTACAAATATGGTGTAATGATAACAGCTAGAACAAAGCATCTCCTCCACCATCCCTATTGACGGAGATAATACTTCCCCAAGAACCCAGAGTCCAGGAAAAAAGTGAGCTTAAGCTTGGAAAGCACATGTGGGAAAATGGATGATTCATAGCTCTTGGTTAATGGAGGTCCTTTTCTCCCATTCATGGAGTTCTCAGGAAGCTCCCTTTAAGCATGATGAATCTATATTGAATTTGTCCTTGGCTCCCAATGCAGCTCTTTTCATGATCTGATCCAGTGATACTGCTGGGATATCATCGGGAGGATAGAAAATCTAGTATCTGCTGCCCTTTTGAAGCTCAAATAGTTTTCCTCTTACCATAGAGAAGTAGAGAATGAGACCTAAGACCTCTCCTTTCCTCCTTTTCTTTCCTCCCCACTTCTCCCTGTGATGCCTCTCCAGAGTGTCCTGGAAAGCCATGCTTGTTCCAACTTCTGTGATTCTTGGGACTTGATATTCCAGAGGGTAATGAAACCTCCTAATCAGACTTCCTATCTGATGTCATTTGACTTTATCAGATGGCTTTCGAAGACTTTCACACTTACTCTAAAGGGCTCTGATTGAGATGGACTTACTTCAAGTAGGATGTAACTTAATTGAGTAAATAGCACATTGTTCTAACATGGTGCCATCATCTACATGAGAGCGTGCCCATTCCACACAGTATGTACCTGATGACGAGGTTTTGCTTTTTAACTACAATTTCAGTTTAGAATTATGTTTCTTCTATTCATGTCCATTGTCTTTGTTTTGGACGTGGCCCCCTGAACGTGACTCTGATCTTATCGAGGGAGAAGGTCTATAAGATAAGATTGATTGAGAGCACATTTGTGAAGTGAGCATTTTTTAAAGTTCTGTCACTAAGGTTTTTGTAAGTAGTCTCTCCCTGTTCTAGGCACCAACATCTATTCTACCTCTCTAGTATCCTCATGCTGCCCCTTCAGCTACCCAGGATTCCTCTATATGATCCCTCACCCGGATTTGCCTCCCTTTGGCAGTCATTCATGCCTTCCCTCCAACAAATCTTCAGTCAATGAACTCAGAGGACGGGGTTGGGATAAGCCAAATAAATCACCAACAATTTGAGCGTTAATGGCTATTAATGTGTTACTTGTTTCAGTGCAATTTTCCAGGTAATTGGAGAGAATAAGTTGGTAATGACACAAAGAACAATAATTAGTCCAGCAACTCTTTTGAGTATATCTCACATTTCAAGTCAGCAGAGCAGCTTTGCTATTAAATTTTCTTGTCCATTTGAAAAAAAAAAAACCTTCTCGAGAATTTGGCATGCCCCTTATCCCTCATGTTCTCAAGACTAAGCATCTTGGGGAGGGATCTGTGTTATTTACAGATCCATTAGTTTCCTTAAACATCTCCCAGGAGAACAGTTTAAAGTGTCCTCCGGTTTTTTTTTTAAATTCATCTGTGGTGAATTTTGGAAGCCTGTAGTAAGTCAGTACTCCAATCCTTAAATTTTGTCTGTCACAAAGAACATTTTGTCTATTATATAGACAGATGAATATGAATCCTTGAACATCAGTTAGAGTTCCAAGATGGAGGGGTGGGGTGGAAGAGAGACAGGGCAAATACTACATGTTTTAGATAGATCAGGTAGTATTATTTTGTGAGGGGAAACTGCTTCTGAAAATGCATCCATTCCTGCCTTTGTAACCTTGAAAGGTAAAAACTTTCTCCAGTCAGTCAGCTGTTATTTATTAAGCACGTACTATGTACCAAGCACTGAGCTAAGTGCTGAAACATCTTTGGTTGGAAGTTAGATGTTCAGTTGCCAGTACGATATGTACACACATAGCCACACATACACAAGTTGTTACATGCACACAAATCCATAACAATACCACAGCTGTTCAGTTTTTGAAAAAGCAAAATGATTAGGCAATGAAGAAGCATTTATTACTTGTCCCTACTATGTGCTAGATTCTGGGGACACAAAAATAAAGATGAAAACAGTCCCTGCCCTCACAGAGCTTATATTCCATCAGAAGGGATGTTACATTCAAATATTCATGTTCACAAAATAAATACAAAATAAAATACAAAGTAAATACAAGGTAGTTAGAGAGAGAGGGCACCAGCAGTTGGCAGGATCAGGAAAGCCTGCATGTAGGAAAATACTTGACACAACAAAGCTGCAGCTTTTTAGATTTAAGAGGTGACATAGTGTGATGGAAATAGTGCTTTACTTGGATGGAGTCTGAGAGTCTGGCACTGAATCCTGCCACTGCTGCTTGGTTCCTATGCTACCTTAAACAAGTCACAAGTCCTCCCTGGGCTTCAGTTTTCTCATTATTACAGTGAGGGCCTGTGGGCTAGAATCAGGGGTGGGGAATCTGTGGCCTTGAGGCCACATGTGGCCCTCTAGATTTTTTCTGTGAAGTTTGGATTCAAAGGGCCACACTTGAGGACTTAGAGGGACATATGTGGCCTCGAGGCTGCAGGTTCCCCATCTCTGGGCTATATAGCCTTCAAGATTCCATACATCTCTAAATTGACAAACATTTGCTTGCATTTCACAAACTATCTCTTGTTGTTTGGGGGACTCTAGGTGCAGTGGAATGAGCCAGGTGCCGTCTATTCCTTATTTGAAAAGAAGCCAACTAGATTCCCATTTTCAATTGACCATGATGGAATTATTTATGTGACTGAACCCTTGGATAGAGAAGAAACAGATTCGGTAAGTAATCTTGAAATGGTCACAAGTTGGCAAGACATGGTCTTAGCCAGGGGTACAGATGATAGCAACAGTGATTTTATTAAACAGACAAACATTCTATATCCAATAAACAACTAAATGACCCATAGGATGTAGTTTTAGACTTGGAATCAGGAAGATCTAATTTCAATTGTCTGACTTCAAACCTCAATTACAACCTATGTCACCCTGGGAAAGCCACTTAACTTTTCTTAGCCTCAGTTTCTTTATCTGTCAAATGGAGAGAGCACCATTGTCGTAAGGCTCATCAAGGAAAACATAGGTAAAATGCTTTGCAAACCTTAAAGTACCATATAAATGCAAGTCCTCTCCTTTTTCTCCTCCTCTTCTTTCTTCTTCCTCCTTCTCTTCTTCCTTTTCCTCTTTTCCTCCTCCTTCTTATTCTTTCTTCCTCTTCTTCCTTCCTTCTTCTCTTCCTCTTTTTCCCCTCCTTAACTTCCTTCTTCCTCCTCCTCCTCCTCGTAGCATGCTATCTACTTTCAATGAGCATGTTTCTTTTCTTCAAAACCCAGACTTTTCATTTCCCCTCCCTATTCTCCATGTCTAGGAAAACAGAACCCAAATGGATAAAAAGAAATAGTTATTTACTTTGCTTTTCAGGGTGAGATGCAGGAATGAATTTTGGATAAATTTTCTTCTGATTTTGACTTTCCTGTTTTAGTATGTCTTCTATGCAACTGCAAAGGATGAGAGTGGACTCCCCCTAGCAAGACCGTTGGAAATTAATGTTGAAGTTACAGACATTAATGACAATCCTCCTGTTTGCCCTGCTCCAGAGACAGTATTTGAGGTCCAGGAGAATGAGAAAATAGGTAAGGAATGATTATGTTATTTTTAGAAGGAAAATCTAATTCCATGGTCCCTGCTGAGTTATTTGCTGTTCCCACTTAGAGCTTCACATGTATGGGGAAAATGAAGTAATCGAAATGTACTTGTAGTAGAAAATGGAGTAAGATTCTGGTCCTTTTAAACATAGTTGGTCTTTCAGTAACTATAAGATATTTTAAAAAATATTTTAACATGTTTTCATTGATATCCTAAGACTGTACATCAGCTACATTTCTCTGTGTATCACTCCTTTTCTTTTTCTTCCAGAGAACAATTCCTTGTTACAAAGTCTTATGGGAGAAATATAGTTGAGTACAACCAAAACATTTTTAAAAATTTGATATTGTATGTAGTGTTCTATATCCATAGTTAGCCGCTTATGCAAAGAAGGCAGGGAAGTATGATCTCTTCTTTGGGGCTGAGTCTGATCATTATGATTTCATAGCATTCAGTTTTGTTTGACTTTTTGTTCCATTTTTTTTTGTTGTAGACATTGTGTATATTGTTTCTCTGGTTCTTATATCACTTTTGAATCTTATATAACTTTGAATCGGTTTGTATAAGTCTTCCCATGCTTCTCTGCATTAATAATATTTATTGTTTGTTATAGCACAGTATTATGTTTTATCTGTGTATCACAACCTGTTTAGCTATTCCTTAATCAATTGATAACTACTTGGTTTCTAGTTCTTTACTATAAAATATTTCTTTTAATCATAGAATTTCTATCTTGAAAAATACTTTCAGAGATCATCTGGTCTACCCTCCAGTCTTCTGTCAATATCACACTTAAACCATCTTGGACTATTACTTTAACAACATAACAAAAAAGATTCCTGGGAGAAACAAATCCACTCCTCTTTACTCCTTCCTCCCCCTCCAGCAGTACATTGTACTGTTTAATCAATCCTTCTGAAGAAATGCAGAATGATTGCATTCTCCAAATGAAATTACTGACATTCTATACAGTGGGTTTACCTTCAAGTTCTGAAATGATGCTGGGTTCTGAAGCTGTTTACACCCTGTATAAGAAATATTTTCCTACCAATTAACAAAGGACTTAATTTACCTTTTGCTTCCCAACTCAGAATCCCAGCAGGAATGTATTTCTGTAGTGGAGAGCAATCCAACAACCTTGCGATAAATTGCTCGCAGACCTGGGATTTTAGAGAGTCGTTAGGCTATATAGGTACCACAGCAAGTCAAATTTGTGATCAATTGTTATGGAGTGTCAAAATTTTCAATTGACACATTTTTATCATGTGTCTTTCCTTTTTCTTTAAAAGCAGGGATACTTTTTGGTGAGTGCAGAATAATCTTATGTTATTTGAATTTCCTTTCCTTTATATTTGAAGGTCTTTCTCTTGATGGCTAACATTGTTTCTCAATAGAATTGTTTGGTTCAATCACTATGTATGTATATTTTGGAGTTTGCAGCCTTGGATTTTTTTCTGGAGGAGGTCTATGGATTCTTTTGTTTTCTACATTCAGAAGTTCTAGGTAGTTTTCTCGTATTATTAATTGCATTATAGTGTTCAGGTTTTTTCACTTGTCATGTTCTTCTGGGAGACCTGTAATCCTTAAGTTGTTTCTGTGCATTCTGTCTTTGAGATTTTGCTTGTTTGGAGAGCGTGCTTTCTTTTAATCTTGCTACTTTTTGCTTCTCTTCTTCCAATCATTCAACCATACTATGTGCCAGGTATTGTATTAAGTGCTGGGAATACAAAAAGAGACTACATACAGGATAAATAGGAAATAATTAACAAGGGAATCAAGATTGCCCTTCACTTCCATGTATTTGCATTCTCAATCAGTTATCCTCTTTTTTGTGTCTTTGGTGAGACTCACCACCACAGATTCAAAATTTTCTATTCTGCCAATTATTCCTGCTGTGCAGGCCACAAATTCTACCATCATAATGATTGTTTCTCTTTTAAACCATTTAGGAATATCATTCTGTGGTTCTTTGCTCTCTTCAGAATCAACAGGGTCTTCAGCCTCATCAGATGTTGCATCATTTTCCTTATCTTGCAAGATTTATTCATGGATGCTTAAAATCTCTTATTAGCTCTGGAGGCTGCCTTTCCTTCTGCTGTTAATGTCTTCCCTATTGGTTTAACTGCTTTTGTTCAAGGTTTTTAAATTTTCTTCCTACTGAGATCTTTGGCGATTTCAGCCATTTTCCTTATTTTCCCCTATTGCTCACTTTCTGATTCGGTCTCCTCTCATGGCAGTTTTCCTAGAGGCTGGATCTCAAAGCATCTCAGACTCCTTTCACACTGGTTCACAGTTCAGCAGCCTAGGTCTCTGTTCTACATGACTTCTGGAATGACCAAATTGGCCCCAGCTAAATGCTGGGCTCTCACCCTCAGGCTTAGCGGAATGCCATACAGCCTCTTTCCCCCCTCCCTCCCATGTGTCCTGCCCCATTCCTTTTATTCTTTGACCCAATGACAGTGATCACTTTCATGCCACTATTACAGCCTGAGAAAATTTCTAGCATTTGGAATTTAGATCTCCATGGCATTAGAGGTGAGAATCAGCACATAGAATTGTGCTTTATTACAAGGTTGGACACATGTCTTGCCTTGTTGCCTCTCTTCAATGCAGGATGAACTCTGTTGCAGCACAGAATGTTACAGCTGGGGCTATCATGGCCTGAGAAAATTTATGCCACTTAAAGTTTGGTTCTCCGAGGCCCTGGTAATCTACATCGGGGAAGGGTCAGGGTGTAGAGTTGAGTCCTATTGTGGATCAGCTTGTGTAGCCTTGCTGCTGGGATTGTGGTGGGCAGTGGGGGAAGAAGTGTTGAGTCAGTGCTCATTAGGGGTTAAGGAATAATTCCTAATTTCTCATGCCTTCTCTTCTGTTAATCCATTGAATTTTTACCTTGTTTGTTTCTTAGTGTCCTAGACTATGGTAACCACTTGAAATTGGTTTATTTCTGTTGTAAATTCCTATTTTGGAGAGATTTGAGAGGATTAGAGAAAATGTCTAGTCTTCCATCTTGTTGGTCACTTGACCTGGAAGTCCCAAGCTAATTTTCAATATTTTCCAAACACATATTGGTTCAACTTAGTTCCACAGTTTCTTTGGTATCCAGTATTTAGAGGAGAAATAGATTGATTTTCTGCCTGAGAGATACTTCAACTGACACATTCCATCTTTTCTTCTCCATAGGCAGCAACATTGGAGCTTTCATTGCCTATGACAATGATCAAAAAGACACTGTTAATAGTTTTTTACAGTATGCAATTGCAGAGCAGAGTCCCTTGATTCCAAGTGATGGTCTCTTCTCTATTCAAAGCGTTGATGGAATTATCCAGTTAGCTAAAGGATCCTTAAGAAAGCAAGACCAAGCTCAGTATCATTTAAAAGTGCAAGTGTCAGATCCAGGTAAGTGCCTTCTGACCCCTAAATCCCGAAGAGAATTCAGAGGGTATTTCCTGTGTTGACTTCTTGTTGTGATTGGTTTGTATTCCTTGTCACATTTGCTCTGTGATTTTTTTTAAATCACTGAAGAGAATGATGGCTCACAACATAAATGTTATCCTCAGGGCCCAGGTGAGAACGTGAGCGAAAAGTCAGTCACTTTGACTTGTTCTTCTTTTTCTGGACTAGGAGGGCCTTCCTTTGTGAAGAAAGAGGTCTTTCTTCACTGCCATATTCTCTTTTTGCAGACCAGTACCAAACTTGAGGAGAGAATTCCCTGGCTTGAATATAGCAGCAGAAGAATTCTTCTCTCCTCAGTATAAACAAGAAGAGGGTTCTCCTCTCTAGGTTTACTATCTCTCCATTTCTTGGATCCAATTCTCTTCCTCAGGGTACTAAACTCAAATTTTATAAACGGGAAATGTGTATTTATTATAGTACTCTCCCCTCCCCCAGGTATTGAGTGGAACCCGTTCTGATCATGTCCAACATGCAGAAAACCCGAAAGTCAATCAATTTGTCAATCACCCCAAACACTTTTGCATTTAAAGAGAATTTACAGAAAGTTAAAAGTGTGCTAGGTATCAGAGGAACACAAAATAAGTAAGGGTAAGGCAGGCCACCTGAAAGCCTGTTGGCAATAGAATTCTGTTGGTTTCTGTACCTTTGCAGTCTGGATGTTCCTCAATGGTTTGGGCAAAGGGATTTTCAATGGAGGTTTTAGGTGACATTGTTTTGTTTGATTTTCAGCTTTCAAGACGATCTGTAACGTGACAATAAATGTTATTGATATCAATGATCAGATCCCCATTTTTGAAAAAAACGATGTGAGTATTTGCTGGACTATCTTTTTTTCTTACTGCTTGACAATGATTTTTGGAACAAAATGTGGGATGAAGGAACATCCTGAAGTCACACACACACACACACACACACACACACACACACACACACACACACACACACACACATGAGAAAACCCAGATATAGCAGCTAACTGTAGTAAACACAGCAGGAACACATGCATTCCTTTCAGTAGAAAGTCTAGTGATCATTCTTTTTTGTTAAACAGTACAAATATGAATTCAAACTTGAAATATATAATCAGTCAACCTGTCTTAAACGAGCATGTTTAATGCAAATTAAAATAAGTGGAATAGTCTTCATTGAAAAGATCATCTTCGATAGACCTTGATTGAAAGAATATCATTTATAAAATAGTTAAATAAATACATTTTGCTTTGAGAATCACTGTAAATTGTGGTAAAATATAATTTTTCTATAGATCATTGGCAGTTTAAAGCTTTTGGCCAATAACTATTGTATGAGAGACAAAAAAAATAAAGACACTAATCTTATGGCTTAAATTAAAATATCCATAAGGCAAAGAAGGAAAAATTAATTTAATGCTTCTAGAAAAATATCGATGACCATTTTTATTGTTAGTAGATTTGAAACTTGCTAGTGTTTTTACTCAACATTTCATTTAAGTGAACTGTTGAAATTTATTACTTTAAAAAACTATTTAAGAGCTCATTTGGCTAGATTCTGGGGTCGTATTTGAACATAATTCTTTAAGGAGTGATAGGAAGATCAGGGATGACAAATCTAACAACTCAACTTAGTCATAACTAAAAGGAGGTTTATGTTTTTGAGAAGTTCTGGGGTGTTTAGAAGTGTAGCAGAATTTATTGTAGACTAGGCACAAAGGATGCACAAATACGAAATAAATAGAACTTTCAGTCTCGTTGAGTGCCGAATCATTTGAGTTCCTTGTTCCTTTTTCTAGCAAATGACAGACCTAGCATTTAGATTGAGATTCTTAGACTGGCTATCTACCATCATTTATTTATTTATTTTTATTGTGCCATCACCTATGTCTCCTGTTGAAACTAGTGAGGCAAGTTTTTCACTTGGGAATTAGTAGAGTTATTATAATCCAAACTCCAGCTAAACTGAACTCCTCATCGCCTGATATTTTCATGCTTTTCAAGCCTTTGCTCTTGCCATTCCCTATGTCTAGAATTCTTCATCTCCATCTCTGCCTATTGAAATCCTACCTAACCCTCAAGAAATAATATCTCATCCCTGATCCTCCTTGTCAGAAATGATATTGCCTTCCTAAATTATGAACCTACGGTATTGTTTGCTTCATAGTTATTTCAGAGTTGTTATGCATTCATTTATTACTATATTTTCCCTGGCAGCATAAGCTCTATATACATTGGGATCATATCAATCATATTTCTATTTCTCTCAGGACCTAGGACACTGCTGTGTAAAAGTTGGTGCATAATAAATGGTTGTGGAATGAGCGAATTAGTGAATGAATATAGTATCTTCTCTCGTGCTTATTATGAGCATTCTCATATCTTTGTCTTTCTTTTTTCTCTAGTATGGCAATTTGACTATCGATGAAAATGTTGCCATTGGAACAACAATTCTCACCATCCAGGCTACAGATGGAGATGAGCCATTTACTGGGAGCTCCAAAATCCTTTATAGTATTATTCAGGGGGACCCTGACAGAAAACTTGTGATCGACACTGATCCCTTGACTAATACAGGATATGTCAAGATAAATAAGGTGAATGACCCATTTTAACAGGATCCATTGTTGTTGATGTCTGAATAGATCTATTTGTTTATTGTACTAAGAGGAAATACAGTGTCATGTAAAGAATAGAGGATTTGGCTTTAGCAGGCATGAGTTAACAGCCTGATACTTAATGTAGGTGATGACATACGACCATGTCAAGATTACTTACCTCCCCTGAGTCTCAGTTTCCTCATCTTTCAAATGCTTGCATGACCCACTTTTGCTACAAAGTATGTTACAAATCTTAAGACACTAGATAGGTGAGTTGTGATTGTGAAGAATTGTGATTTACTAGAGCAGTATGCCCTATGGGGATGACTTCATTGCAAATCAGTATTTCAAAGTCTGAATGTAGATGTAAATAGTTTTAAACGTGTGCATAGTAGTGTCCACAGAGTCCAAATTTGGATGTTGTCTGCAGTGCTGTGCATGAAAAAGGATAGGCCTTACCATTAGTTCTGGGCATGGCTTCACTAACTAGTTGGAGATTGCTGCCTGATGTTTCCCCTTCTGTCTACTTACTCTACTGGTAGCTAAGGGGAAATTTCAGGACATTCTCTCCAGGATAGGATAGTTTAGCCCAACAATCTTTGTAAACCACTGACCTACCAGGGGATTTAGGTGAATTTTTTTTTAAAACAATTTTTGGATGAGATTTTAAAGGTCTTTTAGTTCAATGCCTGCCTATTTTCAGGCAGCTATGTGTTGTCTATAAAAGTAGTGATCATGCTTTCCATTTTGTTACTTCTCAATTGTGGAAAAATGTTGAAAAATGGCAGAGTACCAGAACCAGAACAAATTTCTGGAGGACATTGTTTGTCACACCTCTTGAATGGCTCTGGGCCATTAATTATAATGATTGAATTGATCTTTCAAACACCTTGGTACAGGGCAGAATCTGTGGCAAGACCATAATTTTGCTTTTAATGCAGAACTGAAAATAAAGTATTCCTAAAGTCAGGATAGATTGCCTCTCTAGGCAGATTCTTGCTCAGTCTTGTTCTTTACAAAGTCACGTTGATTACTCCTTGGTGCCTTATCCTCCCAAACTTTTCAAATGTATTTTGTGTTACGTGTGTATGTGACTTGTTCAAGTATTTTTACAGGTGTGGAAGTTAAGCTGACAAGTTCATCAGTTCCAGGATCGATTTTTTTTCTATTTTAAAAATATAAATCATAGGTCATATAACCCTTATCAGAGTTTCTCCTACTCTGGTAAGTCTCAAACTAAATACAAATTTTATGATTTGCCATATTGTTTTCACATATAAGCATTCCTACTTATAACACAACCTATTAACAAGGGCAATAACAGTTTTCTGTTTAAATAAGGACCTGTAGCCACTATCTTCCCTCTTCAATCCCAAAAGAAATTCAAAGCACTCTAATGGGCAACCTTTAAGAGTGGTTCAGAAGCAGAAAGCCATAAAGGACCTGTGATTTCATTACCAGGAGAGAAGTACTGGTGTGGGAACCGCACTTGCTTTTGGTCACACAGCCAGTATGTGCAAGAACCCAAGCCCAGAACCCTATCTACTATGACTCACTGCCTCTTGACTTGAGTGCTGGTAATGAAATCTTATTAAGTTATAACTGTTTCATGGGCTTCGTTTCCTCTTTAAAATAGTTTAAAAGTTAATTGTGGTTTCTTTACCACAGTTTCTTCATCTGTAAAATGAGAAGCTTAAATCGGACGACCTCTTAAGTTATAGTCCAAGTCTCAGTCTATGATCCATAATCCTCTTTCAGGGCCTCATTGCAGCATAGAGGCAAAGGTTATATCAACAAAACACAATCTCTACTAGGTCCCAATAAGTGGTAAAGGTTTCTATTACTGCCTTAGTGATGAACTGTAGCGCGGCCATCCAAGGATAAGGCTAGCTAAGTTCAGAGAGATGCAAGGTCATGAATTTTTTAGCAACTCCCAAAGACCATCTACCAAGGTAGAGAGGGGTTGCAATCTGTGTTGGCGGGGGGATACCCACGTCAATGAAATTACAGGTCCCTGAAGTACACTAGCAATGGGTACTTCTTAATACTAGTGGGTTTTTTTTTTTGAGTAAGTAAGATATGACCAATCCTGATTGTTACAGTGGGACGCGGTGTGCTAACGACGAACTTTTCCCATCTTTCTTCCCCTCACCAATTTCTCATGAGTTCTCAGAAATGACATAACATGATTCCTGCTTATTAAGTTGTATTCTAAGGAAATGAATCCCTGAATAACTTGAGAATCTTATATGATAAGTGTAATGTTGTGTAATGTTTGTGAGGGGAGCAAGGAAACTATGAATCTTTCTGATAACAGCCAACTGGCAGAAAATCGGAATTAATTTTTTTTTGTCGCTTGTTTCCCAACAGCCCCTTGATTTCGAAACAGTGCCAGTGTACAATCTTGTGATCAAGGCTGAAAATCCTGAGCCACTCGTTGATAATGTGCAATATAATTCAAGTTCCTACGCAAAATTTGTTCTTATGGTGTCAGATGTGAATGAACCTCCTGTATTCTCCCAGGAATTGTACCAAGCACGAACATCTGAGAATGTGGAGAAAAACACTAAATTGATTGTGGTGAATGCCACTGATCCCGAGGGAGAGGCAATAAGGTAACAAATAGCCCTCTTTTTTCTTGGTTAGATTAATTTATTTTAATGAAAGAGACCAAGTAGCAGTTTTGGATTGGGACAAGTCTTCCCATACAAAATCAATACACGAAATGCATAACTCTCCATTTGATCCAATCAGATACACTGTGACTAGTTTGATCCATTGGGTGATTTGGATGAATTTTTAAGGAAGCTAAATTAGCAGACTATTTATCACCTAGCAGGGAGCTAGATCATGGAATAAGGAGATGGCTAGATTTGGAGTCAGGAAGATCTGAGTTCAGATACGGCCTCAGAAAATTACTGGCCAGGTAACCCCTAACTTCGAAATGCCCTAGTTTCCTTATTATTCCTTCTAATATGAGAATCTATCTCCCAGGACTTTTGTGAAGATAAAATGAGATAATATTTGTAAAGCAGTTTGCAAACCTTAAGGTACTATGTAATGTCTGACTACTATTATTAGATCTGCATAAGATAGCAGCTTACATCTTTATAGAACTTTCACGTGGATGATCTCATTTGTGCCTTATAGTGTTCCTAATAAGAGAGCGTGATTACTCTTATTTTATAGATGAGGAATCCTTGGCTAAATAGCTTCCCCAAGATCACTCGGGTATGAAGTGGTAGGGCTGGATCTGAAAGCCAGGTCCTAATTTCTAAGTGGCCTTCCCATTGTTGTTTTTTGTTTCTAACTGTAATACCAAGGACCTTCTACGATGCTCCTATTCTCTTGCCTGTCTTCTGCTAATAAGCCCAAGGGTTCATTGGCTCTGTCTATTGATTTATTATGTTTCACTGTCCTATTCTGTAATCCTGGATTTCTGTTGTAAAGGAAATTTTCTTTTTTGAATATAATAGAGATGGAGTGATGTTAGCAGCCTTGGAATCTGCAAGTTCAATCTTGACTAGGTTGTAAATATTTTCCATTTCCTTTTGGAATCTGTCAAGCATCATCTTCCTGAAGCCTTTCCTGATCTCCCTAACCAAACAATTTAGTATTTAATTATTTTGAATACATTTATATTATTTGCTTTTCAATATAGATACATATGTGTGTGTATATATACATATATATGTATATATTTATATCTATAGTGTCTTGTATCCCTCATACAAATTTGGGAAAGGAAAAAGCTTTTATTAAGGGCCTAGTATATGCTAGGCACTTTGCAAATATTGTCTTATTTCATCCTCACAACAACCCTGGGAGGTAGGTGCAATTATTATCCCCATTTTACTGTTGAGGAAACAGGCAGATAGAGGTTAAGTGACTTGCCCAGAGTTACAGACAGTAAGTGTCTGAGGCCAGATTTGAACTTAGATCTTCCTGATCATAGGTCTATTGTTCTACCCACTGTACCACCTAACTGCTTATGAGATCTTTGTGAAGTGAGATTGTTTCATTCTTTGTTTTTATATCCCCAGTACTTAGCATTGTACATGGCATTTGGAAGGTGATTAATAAATACTTGACTGATTGATAATAGTTGAAGCAACAAAATCATATTCCTTCCCTGCCCTCCATGTTCAGATTTTAGCTATCATAATATAGACCATCCTGGCCCCCACTACTTGAAGACCAAGTGGGTTAGATTTTACCATTTCACTCCTCCCCCAGGGTTCTCTGGTCCCTTTAAGGGATTTGCAGGGAGTGTATGGGTTTTCTGTAAATGACTCCAGCTCAAACCATTGGAGTTGTCTCAATTCCATTTAAGTACTAATAGTCATACTAGCTTTTGCACAGAAATATTTACTTCAGAAAGTATAATCACAAATACACAAAATTACTGCCCCAACATGCACAAGGCATAAACCTCCTACCCCATTGCATGACCTCAGTCTTTGAGGAGGGGAAGAGGATTAAGTTCATGCCTTAGCTCGGTTCTCATAGAGCACAGTCTCACTTTCAAGTCCAAAACCCCAATGGGGCTTGAGTCCCAATCCCCTGCCTTCTCTGGGCTTCTTAGCTGGGCTTGCTGCTGTACCATCTCCTCTCCAATCCTGGCTCCAAAGTCAATATGCTTCCCAATTCAGTGGTGATCACCTCTGGCACCTGAAACTGAGAAGATCAAATGACACAGAAGCGTGATAAAAGAGAAGGAGCAGGGGAAGGAAAGTCCTTATCCTCTCACCAGTTCAGTTCATGGCCTCCATGTTATGGGTGAATGCACCACAGTAAGAAACACACAGGAAAGACATTGAACATCTAGGTCTTACCAGTTTTAAAGTTGCAGGCAGCCAATTAAAGGAGGTTACTTCCACCTAGGTATTAGGGGATGCAGACAGAGATCTCCATAGGCAATCAAGATGGGCCTCAAAGGCCCCTTAGAGGCACCTCTGTCTTAGACAAACCAAACATGCACAGACATTCCCAGGTTACAGCAATATTGGGCCCTCAAAAAAAGATACTTTAGCAAGAACTAAGCCGGTGCACCTGTTGTAGATGACAGGGTCTTAATGAAAGCATAATAATAACTATTGTTTGTATGGCGCTTTAAGGTTTGCAAAGCACTATGTATATGTTTTGATCCTTTTAACAATCCTTGGAGGTAGGTGCTATTATGATCCCCCCTTTTTACGGATAAGGAAACTGAGGCTGATACCGTTGAAGTGGTTTGCTTTGGGGTTGTACAGCTAGTAAGTATCTGAGGAAGGATTTAAATTCAGGTCTTCCCAATTCCAAGTTCAATGCTCTTCAATTAGACTACTTTTTCTATTTGTGTTTTCATTTTTGTTTCCAAATATCTGAGTACAGCATTAGCCTCTGAACTGCCAATCAGTGAGCTGCTCTGGATTAAGCTCAAAGATCAAAATATTCTGATTGGATGTCAGTGAGTATGTTTGCCATATTCCATCTTCATGTTTGGAAAGCTCTCTCTCCTAATCTTTCATTCTAAGAATCTCTAACTTTCTTTAAGACTCAGCTCAAGGTTCGATTCCTCCAAGAAATCTTCCTGGTACCTAAAGCTACTAGTGTCTTCTCTCCTAAGGTTATCTTCCATCTGCTCTGTATTTACCTCGTATGAATTGGTTTACAAATGTGGTATTTTCCCCATTAGATTGTAAGCACCTTGTGGTCAGGAACAGTCTTTCTTTTCCTTTTATCCCTAGTGCTTAGCACAGTGCCTGGGACATAGTAAGAGCTTGAAAATGCTTTTTGAATCACTGATTGCCAAGTTTTTACCTTTTATAGCTTCTTTGGTATTATGGTGAGAAACCAGACAGAGAAAACATAGTTCAGTTTTGAAACCATAGTGGAGAACAGATGCATGAACCACTATAGACATCTGGGTGGCACTGCAGTGGATAGTCTCCCTGTGCCTGCAATTGGGAAGATCTGAATTTGAATCCAGATTCAGGCATTTATTAATTGTATCCCTGGGCAAGTCACTTAATCTCTGTCTGCCCTCAGTTTTTTTTTTTTTGTAAAATAGGAATCATAATAGTACCTACCTGTGAGGATCATATGAGATGATATTTATAAAGCACTTAGCACATAATAGGTACTTAATAAATGTTTGTTTTCTTTCCCTTTCCTTATGTATAAAATAAGAAGCTTGGATTAAATGATTGCTGAAGCTCCTCCTAGCTGAAAATCCAGTGATCCCAAATATTACCATGTACATGGAATGTAACCTGGGGCAAAGGTGGCACAGTGGATAGTGCACTGGGGTTGCAGTCAGGAAGACTCATCTTAATGAGTTCAAGTCTGGCCTCAGACACTTACTAGCTGTGTGACTCTGGGCAAATCACTGACCCCTGTTTGCCTCAGTTTCCTCCTATGGAAAATGATCTGGAGAAGGAAATGGCAAACCACTCCAATATCTCTGTCAAGAAAACCTCAAATGGGGTCACAAAGACTCACACATGACTGAAACAACACAAAAACAACAAACCTGGGGAAAGGTCTCTGAAGATTGTTTCCTTTACCTAACTTTGCCTAACCTCATGGGATGTTCTGAGAATCAATAGAAGAGAATGGAATGAGAAACTGGGTTTATTGTATGTTTGGGGAATTGAAATATATATTTTAGGGAATTGAAATTTGGGAAGTGTGTGTGTGTGTGTGTGTGTGTTGGGTTAAGGAAAGGTATTTAAAATACATACACACTTTTTTGATAATAAAATCAAACTGTGTAAATCTCTAATAATTAGGGATGAAGTCTGTAAACAATTTTGAGTTTTCACTTTTTTGAAGTGAGATGGTATAGAAATGGATGTATAGTGTAAAGTTATGAGCACTGAACTTAGAATAAGAAGATCTGGGTTCGATGACCTGGGACTCAGACACTTATAGCCGTGTGACTGTCTAAACTGTTTCCTCATCTGTAAAATGAGGGTTATGATATTTGTACTCACACCGTTGTGGAGAAAGTACCTTGTAAATAAAAACAATTTTAAAAATGTGAACAGTTATCTGGAGACATTGTTAGATGATGTACCTTTAAATTTAGAGTCTAAAGTAGACTTTGAGGCCTGGGGCAAGTAATATAAACTGTTCCAGGAGCACGAAGCTTGCTTTCACTTAGTGGAAGAGAGGGAAAGAAAAGGGGAAGGAAACAGAGATTCTGGAACATTGGCACAAGACAGCTGCTTGGATGGTTGGAGGGCGTGGAGAGTAGAGATTTAGGGAGGGGAAGAGGAGCTCACTCTAACTGGCCATCTTGTACCTTCCTACTTTATCTACTTAAAATTTTTAACTAGGTGACTGAAGTGTCATCATGCCTTCTAAAATCAGAACCCTGGGCAAAGTTCTAGTTGCCCAGCCCTAGTTAGAGTTCTATTTAAATAGTAAATTGTTTGATAGTAAATGACATATAAAGGATAGTACCATTAAAAAATCTAATTTCTTTTATGTAAAATAATATGTTTCTTTTGCTCCATTTCTTTTGTGAAGTTACTCTCTGAGCAAGGACACCCGAGACTGGCTGAGAATTGATGGAGTCACTGGTGAGATCTTTACCATGGGAAACTTGGACAGGGAAACTGAAAATATTTATCGAGTGAAAGTAATAGCCACTGAGAAAGGTGAGCAATTAAAATGTAATATGACTTTTCAGATATAGATAAATAGCTAGTGGTAAAATGGGCCAACAAAGGCAGAAAGGGTAATTTATTAACTATTCAGATTAAACATAAATAAATGAAAAGATATTAAATGCTTACTATGTGCCAGGCACTGAGCTAAATGCTGTGGAAGCAAATACGAAGGAACAAGATAATCTCTGTTCTTAAGGAGCTTACAGTCTGATAGGGTAGACAACACACATGGTGGAGAGAGAGGTGGCTTGGGTCAGAGAAGTCACAGGCCTGGTGAGTGGAGTTATAGAGAAGTTGATTGACACACCCTTCCTAGGAGTAATTGCTTTTCTTAGAGCTAGAGGTTCAAAGGAGGTGAGGGGAAGGTTATTTAGTGGCACAATATAAAGTTGGCTAGCCATGGAGCATCATAGTGGGAGTGGATTGGGGCTAGATATGGTGAATAGTCACTAATCAAAAGCCTAGGGTCCCAAGGCAGGAGCTGGAGTGCTGAGTAGAAGCTAGAAATTGGAGCATAGCAACATGGCATGAAGATGTCCAGGGATCCACAAAGAAGAAACGAAACTATCTGATGGGAAGCCATTTCGATGCTATATAAGCATTGATTTTATTTTCAACCCAGATCTGCCTTAGTGTGAGTGAGAGAGAAGGGAGTTAAAATGAAAGAAAATTTTGGTCTAGGTCCATCTCTTTCTGAAGCTCTCTGTATCTTCTGGGTCCTGCTAGAGTAGAAAACCACCTGGCTTTGGATATACCTGTACTCCCAGCAAATGCTCCCACTAGGGTGGAACATATGTGGAGGCTAACTAGATTCTGATATTACTCTCATTCTCTTCCCTTCATCATATTTGATATGGCCTAGAATTTCTCTCAGGAGGAAGGATGATCTGCCATCAATATCACTTTCAGAGACTATCACACTCGGGAGCTGAAGAATGCCATTGTAGATTTATTTGAACCTCAATAACACCTCATTACTTTGCCTTATATCCTGAGATTGCAATCTCTTATCAGCAAAACATTTGAAAAGAAAATGAAAACTTCAGTTACAGGCATGAAGATTCTTTTTGATATTGTGGATGAGAAGTGCCCGATATGTCTATATTTCAGAAAGAAAGAGAAATAAGAACAAAGGACAAAACTACTAGGAAATTCCACTGTTGTCCCCCAATCAAATGTTAACAAGAGAAGGACTATTGACCCAACAACATTTTCTGTCTCAGTTCCCTTGATCTCTCTGGACCTCAGTTGCCTTATCTGTAAAATGAGAGGATTGGAATAAAAGACCTCTAAGGTCTCTTTCAATTCTAAATCCAAGAGCCTGAGACACAGAGTATATTAGTCAAGCTAAGTCAGAGTTTATGTAAGCTAAGTTGTAAATATGATAGCATACATGTATGCTAAAAATGGACCTCACACTCATGAAAAGTAATAGAGCCATTCTCAAACCTTTCAAAAAAGCAAAATTCCCTTTCCCTGCTACAAACTACATACACAGAAAACACTTCGAATTGCTCATCACCATTAAAAGAAGCACTTTCCAATATATTCAGCCTCTCTGTTCCTTGACTTCAACCTCAGGTCATGTTTTCTTGAAGCTCAAATTAGTTTTGAATGAATTATTGGTAAAAAGATAATTGGGGAATAAGAATTTTCTAGAAATTTTGATAGCTGTTTCTTTTTTTTCCTTCCTAATATGTAAACACATTGTACATATCTTATCATTGGGATCAAAAGGAATCTTGGGATAAAATGAGTAAAGCAGGCACACATTTAAGGAAATGAGAACTGTGGCTACGGGAGACCTGGGATGCCCCAAATACTCAGGATAAGTTGAACCACACAACAACTTCCTTCTTATGGGTTTGGTGTGGGTCACCAATGCCTTCTCTTCTTCTTGTATATCAACAATGACTCCAGTGACTTCACAATGGCACAGTGGTAATGAGTAAGACAGAGAGACAGAGACAGAGAGATAGATGAGGAATCTCAACTCTCAGTCTAGCTGCTGAAAATACCGATCACCTTATCCTCTAATGAACATTGTTCATTAGGTTAAATCAGAAATCCATAGTATCTTTAAGTCAGAATGATCCCCAGTAGACATTTACTCTCATTTCCCTACAATCATACATCTACTTTATACCATCCATGACAGGGGCTGAGCAAACCTTTGCTTGTAGATCTTCCACAATGGGGAGCTCACTATACCCCAGAGGCAGCACAATGCCTTGGTAAGGCAATGGGTGGTCTCTCAGTGATTATAAAGATAAATAAGTGAAATGGATATTTTGCTGGAATTTCACAAGTTGAGATTATTCAAATACTTAAACGGATTTGTGATCTCATTGATTCAGAAGTTCCACTCTTTCATTAGACTGAAATCATCCATGCCTGCCCAATCTGAGCAACTCTTGTCCAGGGCCTCCCATGAGTCCAACACAGGAGGTTCATCCAATGTGTTAGAGGTCTTCCTTCCCTTCCCCTGACATAAAAAGAATAGTTCAACTAATGATTTAAAGTCTATAGGATCCAGTTAAATTGGCACAAATGTTTATTATACCTACCCACAACATAACACTCAACTTTGGCCATATTTATAATTGCTACCATTGATGGAAGTTTTGTGTATCTCACCCAAAGTTCAGAAAGCCTTGGTTCAAAAATGGCTAATTCCAGTCTTTACCACTTCAAAGCAGCATAAGAATAAAAGAATAAAGAAAATCTTGTTGTTGTTGTTGTTGTCTTTGTTAAGGTAAAGTGTTTGGTGGGTTGGTTGGTTGATTGTTGTCCTTCGTTCTTGAAGAGGACCAAAATGGCATCACTATGTTAGAGTCAAGTTACAATGTGAATGACTGTGGCTGATTAGCCCAATAAAAGCTTGGAATACTCTACCACAGGTCAGGCACAAATAGTCCATGGGAACATTTGGAATGGATTTGCACATCTCGCATTTCTTTTGAGCTATTTCAATTCTGCTTCCCTCATAAAGCACAGCCCCTTCTCTAATGAGGGCACACCATGCTGGACTGTCCTGCGCCAGGGTCACCCATGTCACACAATCAATTCCAAAGTTCTTGTATTTTCTATCACGTGAATGCTTGTCCTGTGCAAGTTCTCCGTAAAATAGTCTTTTAGGCAAGCGTACATTTGGTATTTGAATAACATGATCAGGCCATTGTAGTTGTGAAAGTAAAGTGTAGACAAGGAACTATACAAAAAAGGTAGAGAAACCTGGAAGGGGGGCCAATATGCATTTGTTAAGTTGCTGTGTGCCAGATGCTATGCTAAGTGCTGGGGCAATGGAGAAGTATGAGAAATCTCGCTAACTCCTCCAGAATCAGGTAGACTTCAGGTGAAAAAATAAGCAGAAAAAATAACTGTGGTCAAACTTTTAGAAAGGAAGGAGCCTTCATTTATTCACTCATTCATTTTTGTCATGAGGAAAAATGTAGAAATACCACATTGACTGCAAATGTTCTTCATTTCTCTAGGTGGATCCTATCTAACTTCCTCGGTAGATTTCCAACTAACCCTTCTGGATGTGAATGACAACCCTCCTCGTTTAGCAAAAGACTATACTGGCTTCTTCTTCTGCTATCCACTTACTACACCAGGAAGTGTCATTTTTGCAGCCACTGATGATGACCAGCAACCACCTTGGGGTCCCCAGTTTGATTTTTCTCTTGGCAGTGATGGGTTGCAGAATGATTGGGAACTTTCCAAAATCAATGGTGAGTTGTCAAAATCCCACCGATAAAGAGATCTAATTTATGGGCTACATTTAGAACTTGGTGAAATATTTGATTGTGTTTTTATAAGCTTGTACTATTAAACTAAGACTCACTTTCTGCTTGCTGATGGGATGTTAGGTTGTTTTGAATTTAAATAAAAAGCTCCCATGAGAATACCTTGAATGTTAGAGGAATGAAGAATTTTCGGTACAAAAGCTATTTTTATGTACATAACTTTCTTGACCCAGGATAGAGAGTGAATTGAGCTCACAGGTGAGCATCATTGACTACAGTTAAATTAGTGGTTTGTGGTTGTGAAAACCATTTTCATTGATTATTCACTAAAACTTTACCTTATCTTTACTGATACCTTTTGTTTTAAATCATTTATTTCCAAATATATCCTTTGTCTTTTTCCACTCAGTGAGCTTTTCCGTGTAGCTCATTGGCTGTTTTCTATGCCATATCTGTGAGTCAAGCTAGATGACTTCTACGAACTTTTTGAAATTCTGGGCAGACAAATTGAAGAGAAAGAATGAGGATGTGAAAGAATGAGTTGCCGTTACACCAAGAGAATACTCTGAGTAGCAAGCATGAGTTGTTGGGAACCTGCTAATTTTATTAAATAGAATAAAGAGAAAAGATGAAAAGAAGAAACTAGAGAGATATATTTATGTTTGAGCTATACTAGAAGAGGGGCTGTGTTTGGGATCAGAGATCTTGGATTCAAATCCTGTCTCTGATACTCAAAACCTGTATTATAGTGAAAAAAAGATGAGGTTGGATTATCAGGGTTTCTTAACCTGAGGTCTGTGAGGTTGTTTTTTTTAAAGTATTTTCATAACTGTTTTTCAATATAATTAGTTTCCTTTGCAATCCTATATACAAAAGTCTTAATGTAGTTTTAAGCTACTAAAGCTTTAATAATTTTAAGCTATTCTTAATATTATTGTTAATATTTCATAGTATAATTATTACACAATTACATAATTAATGATATTTAATTAATACATTTAATTATATGATAATGCTTTTATTATTAATAATAAAATTAATTTAATTGATGCATTTAAAAACATTGTTCTGGGAAGGGGTCCATAGGCTTTATCATGTTGCCAGAGGATTCTAATGGACCCTAAAATTCCTCCTAATTCTAGATCTATCATCTTAAATGGAAGGATAGTGTTAACAATAAAATGCTTTAGTCATTTTCTAATCAGGAGAGTTTAGGGGTAACATATCCCTGTATGCTTTGGATAATCTAACTCCCATCACATGCAAATGTGGCCACTCCACTTATCCTCAGTATACAAGCAAAGCTGCAGAAGACTTTGAAACTACATCCCCTGATGGGTGTGTTGTCTGCTCTGCTTGCTCATTGATTTGGATTCTACTTCAAAGTTGGAGGAAGGGCTCCCAGAACAGAGAGAGTTTAAGGTCTTGCCTTGCTTTTGGCTCATGTTTTCATTTCAATCTTTGTCTAATCCACCCTTTTTGACAGGCACCCATGCGAAACTTTCTGCAAAACACATTAATTTCGAAGAGCAGGTGTACGAAGTTTCAGTGAAAATTAAAGACAGTGGTTTTCCGCCTTTAGAAAACACGGTCTCTTTCCCGGGTGAGTTATATCTCACCTTTTTACATTTGGGGGTAATATTTACTGGTTGGGAATAGCTTCCTGAGAGTCTGTATCTGCTTTGTCTTCATTTCGGTTTTTATAGAGTTAGTCAGTCAATAAATATTTATTAAGCACCTTCTAGGTGCTGGGCTCTAGGCTAAGAGCTGGAGATACAAAGAGAGGCAAAAGACAGTTCTTGCCCTCAAGAAGCTTACAGAGTAGCGGTCTAAAGGGGAAGACAACATGCAAGAGGAAGCTGAAAAGCAAAGGAGGGGAGAGGAGGTCCCTGGGTGTGACATGGTTCAGGAGATAGGATAATTGGCCTCAGGGCTAGGAAGTTGGAGACATGCCTCCAACAGGTGCTGACTGTGTGCCTCTGGGGGAGTTCACTCTGAGGGCCTCAGGCAACTCCTCGACACTTAAAGTCACACAGTAGTTCTAGATCTACGTTGATGAATAGTTTCTTCATTGGGAGTTCTCCACTCCAGGAAATTCTCAGGTCATGGCAGAAATGAACAAAAGAAATACCTTTGTGGGATAGGGGGACAGGTCAGGAGAACTCTCTAGACTTATTTTTTTAATATATATCTCAAAGGTGTAACTTGCTCTGAATACCATTTGATTTGCCTTTCAGTCACTGTGTGCAAGTGTGCTTCCAGTGGATACTGCTACCGGGAGGCAGATTCTCTTCCTGGAATACCCACATTAGGCATGGCAATTGGCACACTCCTGACAGTTTTTTTGGTCCTTGGTGAGTAACCAGATGTGCTAGTCAGTCTAAGAAGCAGGGATGACTTGAACTGACACCTAGCTACCATTAGCTATGGTAGTAGCAACTAGAGCAAGGGGAGAGATAAAGCTTTGGCTAATTGTCATGAATAAGGCACATTAGTAATAACAGCAGCTAAAGTTTGTCGCATCTTATTAAGTTGTCTCATTCCTGTCCATTCATGTCTCCCAAACAACCTTGTGAATTGTGTGTGTCTGGAATATGTTGTTATCCCCATTTTATAGGTGAAGAAACTGAGGCTGGAAGAGATTGAACCACTTGACCAAGATCACACAATGAATATGTGGTGGAGGCTCAAACTCAGGTCTTTTGACCTAAGGCTAATGCTCTTTCAAAACACTGAGCCATGATGCCTTACACTGAAGTGGGTCATAGTACCTAGCTTTTTACCTTACGATGGCAGATAAACTCAATATATGCCCCAGACAGAACTTGCTTTTTTTCCCCGCCTTGCCCAATCCACCATTTTCCAAACTTGACCAGGGCAAGACTTGCCTTCCAGTCGCAAGATTCGCAGCCTTGTCCTTATCCTTAACTGCTCACATTCCCTCACTCTTCACAGCCGGTCGCTTGTCTTTTCTTGCCATTTCAGTTTCCACATCTCTTGTATCCAACCTCTTCTCACTAGTCACTACTCATATAGCCTTAGTCTAGGCCCTCGTTGCCTCTCACCTGGGCTTCCTAATTCCTTAGTGCCTTCCTAATTCCTTAGTGCCTTCCTAATTGGTCTCCTTGCCTCAAATCTCTTTCCATTCAAATTCATCCTCCACATTTTGTGTGATTGGTTTATCTTTAAATACAGGTAGGACCATATCACTTCCCTACTCAATAAACTCCAGTGGTTCTCTATCATCTCTAGGATAAAATATAAACATTTGTTTTTAAAGCCTTTCACACCCTGGTCCCCTCTTAACTTTCCAGCCCCATTGTACATGATCCCTCTTCCCATATTCTACAGTCTAGCCAAATGGACTATTTTCCACATGTGACAATCCATCTCCCATCACTGTCCATTCTGCATACATGGAATGTATTTCTTTTTATTTCCATCTTTTAGATTTCCTTGTTTTCTTCAAGACTTGACTCAAACACCATTGTACATGAAGCATTTCTCTTGATACTTCCTGTTGCTTGTGCCTTCCCTCTCCAAAAAGCTTTATATTTATTTTTTGCATATTCTATGTGTGTGTACATATGTATGTAAACCCATATGTACATGTATATTTTAGTCTTTTTTGGTTGTTTTTCAGTTGCGTCCAATTCTTGTGACCCCTTTTGGGGTTTTCTTGGCATAGATACTGGAATGGTTTGTCATTTCCTTTTCCAGTTCATTTGACAGACGAGGAAACTGAGACAAATAAGGTTCAGTGACTTGCCTAGGGTCACCAGCTGGTAAGTGTCTAGGGCCAGATTTGAACTCAGGAAGAGCAATTTTCCTGACTCCAGGCCCAGCACTATCCTTACTTAGCTGCCCTACATGTATATGTGTGCTTATATATATCCATGTTGTCTTCCCTCATAGAATATAAGTTCCTTGAGGGCAAGGACTACTTTTTTCATTGTATCCCCAGCTCCTAGAACTATGCCTGGCATGTAGTAACTAGGTCTTTTAAAATTGCTTGATGTGGCATAAAGCAGCTCCAGAAGAAAAAGAAGACAACACTCTGATGTCTACTTACCAAAACTTACTAAAACTTTCCATATAGAGGCAGATGGTACAGGCGGTAGTTGTATTACCACTGTTGAAATATTCAGAAATTTACAAAGCTGCCCCATGGAAATGCCAGTGTCTCTTGGGTAATTCTCTCTATGAGGGTGGTTGTATCCTCAGTCAGTACCTGGCACATGTGCTGTGTAAATATTTGTTGGTTATTAGATTTGGTTGTTGTTTGGAGAGGGAAGGAATTATACATCTTTTCTTGGTCTTCTTCCAAGGTTGTGGTCCTCCAGACTCTACATTACCTCAAATAAGCCCTGCTATATCCCAGAAAGAACCTTATTTGAGCTTATCTTTCATAGTAGATGACAGGTCCTACTATTTTAATTCCTTTACAGAATACAAAAATACAGAAGTCTTTCTTAGATAGCTAAATGATATTTTAGCAGTTCCTTTTTAAAGTTAGGTAAATTAAAGTCTGGAGAAGAATAATCTTTATCTGACTATAAGCCAGATGAAACAGCTGTTCTAGGATATGTAGGGACTGATTTAGATGTGCATTTGGTAAAATCTCTGATCCTTTTCAAAGTGATTATAGAGAAAAGGAGGGGCTTAGGTTTCTACAACAGAATACTGATCAGTATTTCTACTCTTCTCCTTACAATCTGTACATTCTTCACTTTATAGATAGAGTGAGGGATGGGAGGGATGTTGAGGATCTGGACTTCTGATTGTATTGATAGAGGGTATGGAAACTCCCTTCACTGTTACGGATTGACAACTTGTGTAAACTGTATTCTTGAGAGTTTCCTGGGGCACTGAGAGGTTAAGTGACATATACAGTCACATAGGAAGGTCCTGAACCCAATTTGTCTTCAACTTAATGCTACATATATCTTTTTTTTTTTTACATAGTGGTTTACATGTTATCTCCCCAGTTAGACTATGAGTTCCTTGAGGGAATGCTCATACTTCTCTTTGAATCTCCAAGTTCTTAACAAATGCCTAATACCTAGTAGGTACTTAATATTTATTGACTCACTGACTCCAAGGTTCATCTTTAGCCATTAGGATTTTCTATTGCTCTGTCACATCATCCTGTCTCCCTTCTGCTCAAGGATCTATAATGGTTTCCTAAAGAGGTAGTATCAAGTCTAAACAGTTCATTCTGATTTTCTGTAAGACCCTATGTAAGGGGACCGCCCCCCCTTCCCTTCCCTTCCAACCACAGTAAATGCCATTTCTCCCAAGAAAACATTCCTTTCTAATAGGAACCCTCTGCCCTTGTCAGACTGTTCTCCTTACAACTGTTATCATTTCCCAGGTTGGATCAAGAAGCTCCCTATTACCATTGACTTCAATTTCAAACCTCCCACCTTGTCATTCGTTAATTAGAGTCCATGTTAGAGACCATGTTATCATACCTTAAGCCTAAATTTGGCAAATAGGTGAAACAGTGGACGGAGCACTGAACTTTGGAGTTAGGAAGACCGAGTTTGAATTCTGCCTCAAATGACTTACTAGCTGGGCGATCACGAGCAAATCATTTAATTTCTGTGAGTCTTGAGCAAGTCAGTTAACCTCTCTGAGCCTCAGTTTCATCATCTGTACCTACCTCACCCAGTTATTGGGGCCCTCAAATAAAATAATACATGAAAAGAGCTTTGCAAACCTTATCATTGGCTTAGTCCAGGCATGGGGAACCTTGGACCTTGAGGCCACATGTGGCCTTCTAGGTCCTCATGTGCAGCCCTTTGAGTGAATCCAAACTTCACAGAACAAATCCCCTTAGTAAAAGGATTTGTTCCATAAAACTTGGACTGGTCAAAAGGCTGCACCCAAGGACCTAGGAGGCCATAGGTAGCCTTGAGGCCACAGGTTCTCCGCCCCCTAGCTTAGTGTAAAAGATTCAAGGGCATCTAGGTAGTGTAGTGGATAGAGAACCAGGTCTGACACCAGGAAGACTCCTCTTTCTGAGCTCAAATCTGGCCTCATATATTTACTAGCTGTGTGACCCTGGGTAAGTCACTTAACCTTGTTTGCTTCAGTTTCCTCATCTGTCAAATAAGCTGGAGAAGGAAATGGCAAACAATCCAGTAATCCAAGAAAATCCCAAATGAGGTCATGAAGAGTAGGATATGACTGAAGAAAATGACTCAACAACAAGAAACAAGTTTAAGGGAATTTTTTTTTCTTTTAAAAAAATGAAATAGGTACTCATGAACATAAAGTCCAACTGAAGCCACTTTAATAATTAAAGTTTAAAAACACATAATTGTAACAACAATGTTGCTAGCAGCTGTTGTGGAGGTGAAAGACTGATGACACCAGCACACAGAAAGGCTGCCAGCACAGATTCTTTGATCTGCTTTTCTAAGGAAAGCAACTTTAAGGGGTTAACAATCTCATTTTAATCAAATATATGTGTATCATTCACTTAGTTGGGGGGGGGGCAGGAAAGCCAGCACCCTGAACTTCAGAGCAAATACAAACAGAAATTACAAAAAGAGACAATATAAACAGAGCAAACACACATTTATCTCAACAGACAGGCCTTTAGCTGTCTGACCAAAGAATTACATAGTTACCAGAGAGAGGCACCAACATCTAGGTTTTCAAAGCCAGTTGGCTCCAGCGGCTACCCAGAGTCTCCTCTGGTCAAATCACACGACACTTTTCCAGTGAGTGAGAGCCCCAAACAAAATACTAACCTCTGAGTTTATATACCCTTCTTGGGGCCCGAAGGCTTCATACCCAGTCAGCAAAAGGATGTGGGCTTGGGGCTTCACATCTAGTTAGCAAAACGGTGTGGGCCTGGGACTTTGCACCTAGCAAGACTTAATCAAAGACATTTAATTACTTTAGCATTCTAAAAGAGAAAACAATAAAAAAAATCCCACCTTAATTACCATTACAATAATATATGAGAATAAAAGACATATAAAACACAACTTCCCTTCAGTTGTCAGAGTCAAGAATTGAAGGAAGTGTGATGCACCAACAGTTAAAACTCAGGAAAATATTTCAAACCACTTTCTGTTCCCTAAGTCTAATTCTTTGTCATTCAAACCACCAGGTGTGCAAAGCACCTGATGGGGCTGAGCCAAGGAGTGAAATCTAACAGCTGCATCAGCCCCTGGAGCAAGCCCAGGCTCCCAGGACGCATATCTTATGGATTCTCTTTGTATCTTCTATCATATCTAGCATTCAGTCAAACATGTCAAATTCTGTATATATACTTACTGACTTGTTGAATATGAAATGTCAGGTACATTCCAAGACAGCCTCCATCTTGTTTTAAAAAAACCCACAAAACTTCCGTCCCTCAAGTTTTTTCTTCCTCATTAAACCCCAAGAAGAGCGTGTGTTATTTAATACGAATGGTTTATCATATTATAAAAAGGCAGTATAGTCTATTGGATAGAGAGCCTACCTTGAAGCCAGGAGCCTGGGTTCAAGTCTTATCGCTGACCCTTACTGGTTCTATGACCCTGGACAAATCTTTTAGCCTCTCAATGCTGTAAGTAACTCTCTACAGAGATGTCAAATGCGTGGTCAGCTGGCAATATTCCTGAGTGTGGCCCAAACTTGATGAAAATGTAATTGGGATATACTTAACAAAATATTTTAAAATAAATAAATAAATATACTTGAAGGCATAGATCATATCACATTTTAAAACTAAATCAATATTCCCCAATAGGGATCCTTATGTGTGGATTAGTGGCCTTATACCAATGAAATCACAAAATTATCCTTTGTTGTTGTTCAGTTATTTCAGTCATGTCTGACTTTTTATGAGCCCATTTAGGGTTTTCTTGGCAAAGATACTAAAGTGATTTGCCATTTTCTTCTGCCATTTTGCAGATGAGGAAATGGAGGCAAACAGGGTAAAGTAACTTGCCGAAGGTCACACAACTAACAAGTGTCTGAGGCCAGATTTAGACTCAGAAAGATGAGTCTTCCTGACTTCAGGCCCTGCACTCCGTGTATACCTGGTCCTTGGTCTCTGTCCTACGTGTTGATTAATATGAACCTTTTGCAAGCACATTAAAGGGCAGTGTATTTTTTTATTAGCATCTATTTTACAATGAATTTTTCTCTTTCAGGTGTGATTCTAACAGTTACATTTATCTGTTTGAAGAAAAAGAAGAATCGAAATGAAACCAATATTGAAAGTTCTCAGTCACCTGAAAGTGTACCTCTAAGGACATGATTATGACGGACAGTTTCTAAGTTTAACTACCAGCTATATATTTTGCCAGCGTGACCTTTTGTTCCACTATTACGTTATTTTGAAAAATGTAAAAACGTCAGCCAATATCTGTTCTTTCAGATTTTCGACAGAAATTTCCTCTCACCCAATCTTTAGTTACTTTTAAATATCATACATGCACATACTATCCATTCTTCCACAGCACATGTTTCTTCCATATCATCCTTAGCTATTTTTCTAAGAGTTTGAATGAGCATTGAGACTCAGGAGGCCTGGTACTATAGTAGAAAGAGTACAAGGCTAGGAGTCAGGAAAAGATGAGTTCAAATACTGTCCCCAGCTATGTGACTGGGCTGTGTGACAATGGGCAAGGCAATTTCTACCCTGACAAAATCACAAATCCTCAAGTATTTATAGACAGGACCTGGAAAGTGCTGTTTGTTTAGTACCATTGCACAAGAGAAGATGGTATCTCTCTCTCTCTTTTTTTCTCTTGGTACAAGTTCTACTACCATATTTCACTGCATAATTGTTGCAGATTTTATGTGGAATTTTTTTTTGCAAAAAAGTGGGATGCGACCATTATGTGAAACTTTTAAAAATTTGTGCTATTATTACTTTAAAATCATTTATTACTGAACTATATCACTGGCAGATAAACTGATGCAAGATTCAAGCCTTACCACATCAGTTGATTTTCTTGCCCTCTCCCCTTCTGCCTATGGCTCTTCATTGGGTTGAGTGACAATACCATTAGTCCGGCAGTGCTCTAAACCAACCACACAAATAGGCTTTTGGAAATATGCTGACAATGTGCATGCACTGAGAATTCTAGGCTGCAGCTCACAATGTGCAAGAGAAATGCATATCCATATACCAATGTGAATACACTGCTGCATGCTTAAAAGCAGCATGATGAACAGAATTTTACCATGCGATGATTACTTGCTGAAAGGTTATAAATCACTTTTTGGACTAAAAAAAAACACAATAAGCAACCAGGGTGTGATGATTATGCAGTGGCTACAATCATGCAGTGAAATAGGGTATTCCAGGGCTGGTGTTCTACTCCCTGTGCCACCTAGCTGCCCCAAAATAGGGTGTTCTAATGTTTTCTACACATTTTCTCCACTATGCTTGATTTAGCATAAAGTAACCACATCCATGAATTTTCAAGTTGCACTCTACCAAAACTTCCTGGCCTTCTACTTAAGAAATCTTAGGTATTACTTAACCTCTTTTTTCCAAGTACATCTTTTTAAAAATGAGTTCTTTTGATACTTTTTTTAAAGCTTGAAATGGAATGCAGTAGAAAAGCATTTATTGGGGCAGCTAGGTGGAGCAGTGAATAGAGCACAGGCCCTGAAGTCAGGAGGACCTGAGTTCAAATCTGATCTCAGACACTTGACACACTCACTAGCTGTGTGACGTTGGTCAAGTCACTTATCCCCAATTTCCCTGCCTTCCCCCCTGAAAAAAAAAAGAATTTATTAAATGTTTACAATGGGAATACATTCATTAAGTGTTTACTAAGTGCCAAGCATGGAGCCAAGTGGTGGGGATATTACTAAAAAAATTGAGATGTGCCTTGCTTTCAACTGAGGTGGGGTGAGGACAACAGACTTTTGTCAGTCCCAAGACTCCCACCCCAACAATAGAACCTGCCCTTATAATAAAGGGGGATAGTTAAGCAAAACAAACCAACAAATTGGCCATCACCATATCCCCCATTTCCACCAGTACTTTACCAGGAAGAAGGTGGTACCTCTCAGCATCAGTCTTCTAGTCTGTACATAACACCTATATCTCAATATTATCTCATTTGTATGGAAAGTTTATAATACAAGGAAAAGCATAAAACCGGGCCGTAAGGTGGTGGGAGGGAGAGAGTGGGGGGGGGGGGTGAGATCGGTCTGCCTTTTGTCGTCACCTGAATAACAAGAAGAAATTCAACATCATTAGTTTTTCTACCCTCATCATGGCTCGCTAGATTTCCCAGTTTTTAAATGGCCTGGACCAGGCATCCTTAACCAGCAGCTTTGCTGTTTTAGACATGGTGCATGGTGCAGAAGCCTAACAATTAACATTCCTTTTACAAGCACACCATTACCTTCATAGGCTGCTGGTTTCCAACTTTGGATACTTTTCATATGTGTCTTTTAATAGAGTTTTAGTTTTTTTTTCATTTTTACTATATAAGAAAAAAAACAAGAAAAGAAGTGTTGATATGAAATAAAAGTAAAATTTGATTTTTATGGGTTTATTTGTTTGTTCTTCTACTTCCATTGTTAGATCTTTGCATTGGTTGTGGAGAGGGATTGGAGAGAAAGATAGCCAAGATGGTCAATGAATTGACTCTCTATGAACTATCAAAGTCTCTATTTTTTTTTTCAGAGAAAGGGCCTGAGAGGAAAAAAATTTTAAAGTGCCATGAATCCTAGCTAACCCAGCCATTAGGCTGTGACTTCCAATGGCAGGTTATTTAAAATGTTTATTTTTAATAGAGTAAAAAATGCAACCATTTTTGTACCAAATGACTGTTCATTTACTCTTTTAGGCTAGTGTTCCTGAAAAGATAAGTTCAGTTTGGCTACATGTGTTATCATCTATATTTTCAAATATTTACACTTAAATTATTTCTTGCTGCGTGATTGGTCAAGTCTTAACTTAGCAGTCAAAAGGTGAGTCTCCTTCATTACTCCTCATTGACAGCGTTTTCAAAGAGCCTTAAACTCCCCACGTCCACAGTTCTTTCACGCCCTGCACACAATCCCTACCACTTGTCCCCATGTTCTAGAGGCTCAAAAATCTAAAAGCAAGTTGTTTGTGAGGTCTGGCTTTCTTCTTAGGGAGTCAATACTTATCAAACATGAGGAAGGACTGACTGGCAGCAATGGTGGAATATGGGCAGGGAGATATTATGAAAACTATAATAGGCATGGTAAAAGTTGAGGAGCTCTAGGGAGTAATCCAATTCAATCCAATGAATATTTATTAAGCCCCTACTACATGTAGGCAGGTAGGTGGCTCAGTGGATAGCACAAAGCCTGACATCAGGAAGATATGAGTTCAAATCCAGCCCCAGACGCTCTATTAGCTGGGTGACCCTGGGCAAATCACTTCTCTGTTTGATTTAATCCACTAGAAAAGGAAATGGCAAACCACTCCAGTATCTTTGCCAAGAAAACCCCATGGATAGTATGGTCCACAAGGTCACAAAGAATAGGGGATGACTGAACAATAACAGCAACATGCAGGCACTTAGATAGCTCAGTGGATAGAGTGCTGGACCTGGAGTCAGGCTTGAGCTAGGAAGACTCTTCTTCCTGAGTTCAAATCTGGACTCAGACTCTTACTACTCTGCGACCCTGAGCAAGTCACTTAACTTCTGTTAAGTTGTCTTAATGAACTGGAAAAGGAAATGGCGAAACATTCTACTATCCTTGCCAAGAAAACTCCATGGACGGTCCACAGATAGACACAACAGAACAACAGAACAATAACACAAGCCAAGCACCATGCTAAGCACCAGAAATATAATTAATAAAAAGAAAGACAGTTTCTGCCCTCAAGGAGCTCACAATCTAATGGGAAGAGGAAAACACACAAAAGGAGGCAGGAAAGGGAGAGGGGATGGATACTACAGGTGTTCAGCACATGGGACCATCTTATTTGCTGGAGTTGAAGCCAGGCAGAGCTGCAGACACGGATTAAAGTAAGTGGAAGTCCAGGAAGACATTGGGAGGAGTTTGGTACTGGACCCTCCAGCCACCCAGTGGGAGGGGAGAAGAGGCTGGGGGAGGTAGAGTCAATCAAGGCTTGAGTTAACAACGTGGTGATGAGATTAGAGATGATGAGCTGAACCTGGGAGGGGCACTTCATTAAGGGTTGAAATCAGGCAAATAAGCAGATGCTGAGTGGAGTAGTTTGTGAGAAGAGTCCTAAAAGTATGTTGTTAGTGTCCAGGGGTGGGGAACCTGGGGCCTCCAGTGGCCTTCTAGGTCCTTGGGTGCAGCCTTTTGATTTAGTCCCAGTTTTACAGAACAAATCCTTTTATTAAGGGGATTTGTTCTGTAAAGTTTGGAATCAGTCAAAGGGCTGCACTTGAGGACCTAGAGAGCCACCTGTGGCCTCAAGGGCACACATAGGTTCTCCACCCCTGGTGTAGATAATCCATCTGGATAACAGAGTCCTGGAATATTAGAGATGGGGAGAAAAACACTTTGAAATGTCATGTTGCTGAGTCATTTTTAGTTCTTTGCAATCCTAAAGAAGTTAGGGAACCACATGTTTTTAGGGGTGCTTGGGAGCCCAAAATACCAACAAGCCGGATCCTGCTCAAATGAATTCAACTCAAGCCTTCTCACAGTCAGAGAGAAACACAGTTTATTACAAATTCACCATATTGGGTTGTCTTAAGAAATCTCACCCTTTGTGAAGCTCGTTTTCATGAGCAGGCCAGATTCCATCTGAGGTAGATGGAATCTGAGCACCTTCATGTAGGCAAGATGAATTTATATACACAAAGATTGTAGGAGGGATCTAGGGTGGTCCTGGGGTGATGGAAGGAGGGGTTTAGGGAGGGTCTTGAGCAGGAGTCTAAGGAGGAGCTTGATGAGACTGGGGTGAGGTCAGACTCCAGGGACCAAAAGAATGGAATTAAGGGTGGGAAGTAGCTGAAGGCTACCTGGAGATAACAGACCATGTAGGGGTAGGCTAGTTTAAGGGTAACAGATTTAGGTATAGACTCTTTGATAGGATCAAGGGTGGAAACTAGTCAGACAATGGAGGGCTAGGCTAGGTTACAAGTAACTTAGCCTAGAGATTTGGGCCCAGCAATAATTAAAGTCTTATGGCCTCAGGCAAATGTCTCATCTAGTGGGAAGATTCAAGGGGAGTTCAAGGGGGCTCCCACAATCTAAACCTCATCAATCCCATTTGCCATTTTCTTGGCAAAGATACTGGAGTGCTTTGTCATTTCCTTCTCCAGCTTTTGAGGAACTGAGGCAAATGGGGTTAAGTGACTTGCCCAAGGTCAGACAACTGGTAAGTGTCTGAGGCCAGATTTAAATTCAGAAAGATGAGTCTTCTAGACTTCAAATCTAGCACTCCATCCACTGTGCCACCTAGCTGCCTCCTGTAGCTGAATTTTCTTTTATAGCTTCTCTCCCTCAATTAAAGTATGAGCTATTTGAGAGTGAAGACTCACTTTTTCTATTCTATCCCTAGCACTTAACACAGTACTTAACACAGTAAGTATTTAGAAAATGCTTTCTTTTTCTTATTTCTTTTTCATTCTTTCTCTTTCTTTTTTTCTCTTTCTCTATTTTCTCATCTTCCTTCTTTCCTTATCTTCTTCCTTCCTTCTTTCCTTCTTCCTTCCTTTTTTCTTCCTTCCTTCTTCCCTTCCTTCCTTCCACCCTCCCTTCCTTCCTTCCTTCCTTCCTTCCTTCCTTCCTCCCTTCCTTCCTTCCTCCCTTCCTCCTTCTTCCTTCCTTCCTTCCTTCCTTCCTTCCTTCCTTCCTTCCTTCCTTCCTTCCTTCCTTCCTTCCTTCCTTCCTTCTTTTTCTTCCTTCCTTCCTTCCTTCCTTCTTTTTCTCCCTTCCTTCCTTCCTTCCTTCCTTCCTTCCTTCCTTCCTTCCTTCCTTCCTTCCTTCCTTCTTTTTCTTCCTTCCTTCCTTCCTTCCTTCTTTTTCTCCCTTCCT
>CM053622.1:136416142-136439823 GCA_028646595.1 Phalanger gymnotis
TTCCTTCCTTCCTTCCTTCCTTCCTTCCTTCCTTCCTTCCTTCCTTCCTTCCTTCCTTCCTTTCTGTCTTTCTTTCCCACTTCACCATTTACAGTTTGTACCCATAGGCCATCACTCTTCCCCTCACTGTCAGCTTCACCTCCTGAAGGACCAGTTAGCCTAAGAAAGTGTAGCATGACCCTGAGTCAACCTGTTTCTGAACCTGTGGCCATTCCATTCCTTCTACTCAGAATGCTCTTCCCCACCTCCCTTCCTATCCCTGCTTTTTTAATTTTTACCTGTCCTTAAAGGTATAGTTCCTCCATGAAGTCTTCCCCAATCTCCTAAACTTACTAGTACATCTTAAAGTAAGGCACATCTCAAAGGAGTCAGGCCTTTATTTAAGAAAACTGAACATTTGAAACCAGCAAAGTCTGTTTGGAACTTTTATTGCCTATTAGGAATTCTATTATCTGGGACAATGAAATATCAAATGTTTCCACAGAATTTATTTCTTCTATGGTTCAATGCTAAGAAGGAAATCATATTTTTAGGCCACCACATGTTAATTTTGTGCCTAGCAAATTGGTTGCATTCTATCCAAAAGCTTATTTATTCATGTGATCTTCATTAGGTGGGGTGGGGAATGAGGCAGAGAAGGAAGACAAGAGGTGGAGGGAAAGGCAGAACGAGGTGGAATGCAGGCTCATCTGATGCTTTCTCAATTTTTCCACTGCTCAGAAAGGATACTGACTCCTAAGGCCTAGGATTTGAGAATCTACTTTTGGAGAAGTTGGAGGAAGCCTATCGGCACGTGGAAGAAAGAAATAAAAATAGTTGGTGTGTTTACACAGCATTTTAAAGTTACTCTTGAATATAGTATGGGGCTTAGAAGAAACAGAACATTTTTGGTCACAGGCCCCTACAACCAGGCCTGCCTGGCTCTCTGCCAGCAGAAGCTCTCTGAGACAGTACTGCCTGGGGATGTGGCCCCAAGCACTGTCAAAACCAGAGGCATTTCCTCAGTTCCATGAAGGATGGAATGATCATATGCCCAGAGAAAAGTTCCATAAGATAGCAAATTAGCTGGTGGGCAGGAAGAGAAAGCTACACCCCTTTTCCCCTCCCCCATAGAACTACCCACAGGGTTTTCCATGGCCTCTTGCACAATGACTGCACAAACTCCTCCAAAAAGGAAGCAGGCCCCTAGTACAGCGGGTTCCCTGTCTTTGCCCTTGGGATCTAGTTGGCCCTGCATATACCCTCTGACATTTCAGTACAGCTCATGCCAGAGCCTGGGGACAGGCTGGAACTCCCACTGTGTTTGACTTCCTTTGGGATGGCCCTGCATTTTATTAGCTCATTTTACTCTCCTGTACTTAGTTTTGTAGGCCTTGTTTTTTGGGAGGAAGGGTGGCATAATACCCTTTTGGGTCCAATTTGGTAGAACTGGGAAAGTAAAAATTTTCTGGTGTGGATATAGTCAGTATAGCCCCTTTGTAGGCTATTATCTATATTTTCAAATGAGAAAAATCATGTGCATTTGTCCAATACTTGTTTTCACCAAAAATATCTTGTAATATCCCCTTGCAAAGGACGAAGCATTTATTATTATCCTTATTTTACATATAAAGAAACTGAAATTCAGAGAGGTTAGGTGGTTTGTCCAAAGTCATGCAGAAAATAAGTGATAGAGCTAAGGCTTGACCCTAGAGTCTCCGAGACTCTAACTCTGTACTCCTTTTTATTGTACCTTTACACCATACTGAGTTTGTTATGGGAGAACATGATTACTTTTGGGTCTATCACCTAACCTGAACCCCTAGTGGATAAGGAAGAGACTGAAAGTCTGACACTATCAGTTTATGCAACCAGCCACTCACAATAACACTTTTAAGCCTTAAATGTAACCACTTAACAATAAAACAAAGAAATAATAATACTATGGATATATATTGAAGCAAATGAAATAAAATATAATATTGCTGTTGTTTATCCTTTCTTTTCAAAGAGGACCAGTGACATCACAGATGATGTCTTGACTCATGGCTGAATTGGATTTAAGTGAGGAAGAGTATCACAAAATCATCTGGAAGCTTTCACATCAGGGGGCTGTTTCTAACTGCCTCAGCTCCAGCACAGCAGTTTTTCAGTTCTTTCCCCCCACCTTGTTGTGTCTTCAACTCTCATCAGTTTCCTCTTTTGCTTCCTCTACCCTGGTTCTTTCTTTCATATATATATATATATGTATAGGTGAAGAGTATTGTGGTACATATTATATGTTGGACTAAATCTGAAGAATGCCAGATTGCTTCCGGATCTGTATTGAAAGAATACTAATTTGGCAGCTGTCTAGAGAATGGATTTGGGAAAGGAGAAAAACGGAGGCAGGAAAACCAATGAGCAGACTATTGGATTTGTCCAAGTAAAAAGTGATGATAGCATGAATTAGGGCAGAGACTACATAAGGAGAGAGAAAGGAATGGATGTAAGAGACATTGTTGAAGTAGGCTTAACAAGGCCTGGCAAATGATTGGTAAGGGGTGCTGAAGAAGATCAAAGTCAAGAAAAATGAGTGCTGGTTTGGCAAGTCTGTTCCTGGAGAAGAACCACTATATGGTTACCTACTTACCACTTTTGTCCTTAAGCCCCCACTAATATGCTTTCATTTACACATAACCCATCATTCTTGATGATGACACATTTACATCTTAAACATGATAATTTACTTAACAGGTTATTTTGTTGTTGTGTTGTGTTTGTCCTTTGGTTTCGAAGAGGACCATGACATCAGGGAAATGATGACGTGACTTGCAGTTGACTTTGATTTGAGTGAGGGAGGGCTATGCAAGGTCGGCAGCCTCACTTTCTCTTCCAGAGCCATCTAGATCCACTGACCAGATATTCATCAGGATGACTGGAGATGACCCAGGATTCATTGGGAGGCCCTGGCCCTTTTAGGCTCAGGCCTTTTGATGTACTCACTTAAAGTGAGGTAAAACCCAGTCAGTGAATAGGCCTCTTTAAGAAGTGAGTCAAGGTATAGCCCCTTTAATTAGAAAAAAAGAAAAAGAAAAAAAATCAACGTGGGAGGGGAAGACCCTCAGGGTTGCTGTTCCAAAGAGAAACAGTTATCACTGACATTCGTGCTAAGCCAGGAGGGCCCAAACCATAGCCAGAAAGAAAGAGAGAGAGAGAGAGAGAGAGAGAGAGAGAGAGAGAGAGAGAGGAAGAAAGAAAGAAAGGAAGAAAGAAAGAAAGAAAGAAAGAAAGTAAGAAAAAGAAAGAAAGAAAGAAAGAAAGAAAGAAAGAAAGAAAGAAAGAAAGAAAGAAAGAAAGAAAGAAAGGGAGGGAGGGAGGAAGGAAGGAAAGAAGGAAGGGAGGAAGGAAGGAAGGAAGGAAGGAAGGAAGGAAGAAAGGAAGGAAGGAAGAAAGGAAGGAAGGAAGGAAGGAAAGAGAAAGAAAGAAAGAATTATAGCCAGTAAATTCCGAGTTAAGTGGGCAGCTTCTGACTGTCAAAATTTACCTTCCTTCCTTCCTTCCCTTCCCTTCTCTTTCTTTCTTTCTTTCTTTCTTTCTTTCTTTCTTTCTTTCTTTCTTTCTTTCTTTCTTTCTTCTTTCTTCCTACCTCCCTCCTTTTCTCCTTTCTCTTTCTCTCTTTCTTTCTTTCTTTCTTTCTTTCTTTCTTTCTTTCTTTCTTTCTTTCTTTCTTTCTTTCTTTCTTTCTTTCTTTCTTTCTTTCTTTCTTTCTTTCTTTCTTTCTTTCTTTCTTTCTTTCTTTCTTTCTTTCTTTCTCAAAACCCTAAAACCAGTTCACTCTGAAGCTCATAGATTGGACCACAGTAGGTTTGGGCCCTCCTAGCTTAAAGTGAATGTCAATGGTAAGTGTCTTTGGAATAGCAACGCTGAGGGGGTCTTCCCCTCCCAGATTGATTTTTTTTTAACAATAAGGTGAAAGAAATAATAACATCACAGGTTCTACTATATTAAAGCAAATGTTGGACTAATAACTACACCACAAGCCACACATACAACTAGTTAATATTTCTCACCAACGCATTTAGTATATATGTGGGAGAACAGACATGCATAAAAATCTACAAATGAGACACAAGAGAGGAAAACCCAAGTGCTTGGGATAACTCATGACTCTGGAAACAGAAACTTTGATGTCTTCTTTTTACCTCAGGAGCTATGCATCAAAGTTCCCTGATGAACGTAGCTTCTAAGCAGAACAGCTGCTTCCACTGAGTTGATTCACACTGCACTTGACAAGCATCTCACTGGACACAACAATTCAACCAAACTGGTTGATCTGCTAGGTGATTTGCCGATTCTGTCTCCCAGCTAACCCTTTGCTCAGATGGACTTAATCTTTAGCAACAGCTGTAGCATTCACCAATGGGGCAGGGAGCTGGTTTAATGGATAGAGTGCTGGGCCTGGAGTCAGGAAGTCTCATTTCCTGAGTTCAAGTCTAACCTCAGACACTAGCTGTGTGACCCTGGGCAAGTCACTTAACCTTATTTGCCTCAGTTTCCTCATCTGTAAAATGTTCTGGAGAAGGAAATTGGCAAATCAAATCTCTGCCAAGAAAACCTCAAATGGGGTTATGAAGAGTCAGACACAACTGAAACAACCGAATAATTACAACAATGATGACAAGTAGGATTTACCACCAGTGGTTCTGACAGTAGTCCTTCCATTTCTCTTTCCTCATATCTTTCTGGATTCAGACTCTGAGTCCTCCTACTTGCAAATGTGTCCAACCTTAGCTTATTGTTAGTAACAAAGTATTATCTGTCTATAAACAGATAAATTATATTTGTTCCATATCATAGAATAGTTCTGGTGTCCATATCACTCCAGAAAGTACAACTAATTGCACTCAAAATGAACAAACACTGTCTTCAAATGGCAACCACTGTCACACTGTCTAAGTAACTTTCAGTAACCGTTTCTCTTTGAACTCTGAGTCAATTTAACAACAACCCTTGTTATATAAAAGAGAGGTACTTTAGAGGGGTAGTACTTTATACAAGGATGAAGGACCTTATATACAGATAACTCTGAGGTTGCAAACCTGAATGATTAGAAGGAAGGTGGCCCTATCACCGTGGAAATGGGGAGTTCTGGAGGAGGAAGAGGTTTTACAGATGAATAAGCTGAAGCCCAGAGAAGTTGCCTTGCTAGTTACTGAGTTGTACCTTGAAATATGATAAAGATTTGGATTCGTGAAGAGACGCAAAGGGAACTGTTTATGAATGAATTAAGGGACTAGAATAGCATGAATGAAGGCACGAAAGGAGTTTCCTATCAGAGCCAGGTTTAGAGATCCCTTGTTTTGCACCAGTACAAAGTTGCTACTAGACTCCACTTGGATCTACAATGATGGTGCCATGACCATGATGATAGTGACTACCTGTCTTTTCCCTCCTCCCTGAGAAGAGGAGATAACAAAAGATTAAGGAGACTGGACTTTCATTTGCCTTCTAGTAGTCAAAGGTAAGGTATGTCCAGAAAGCTGGGGTGGAAGGGGGTCAGGAAGACAATTGAGATACAACTGAACAAATTATTGTATATGAATGTAATGAATTGTATATGAAGGTAATGAATTGTACGTGAATGTAATGAAATAGTCTTACACTACAAGAAATGATGGAAGGGATAACTTCAAAGAAGCTGTGAAGAATTGAATGAATAGATGCAGATGAAGTGAGCAGAACCAAGAGAATAATTAATGTAACAACAATATTGAAAGATTTAAAGATTATGATCACTACAATAACCATCCACAACTCCAGAGGACTGATGACAAAGTATGCTACCTACATCCTGACAGAAAAGTGATGAACTTGGGGTACAGAAAGACTTTTTTGGACATCGCCAAGGTGGGAATTTGTTTTATTTGACTATACATATGTGTTGTAAGGACCTTTTTTTTCAATGAGGGGGAATAAGAGGGGGAGAGATAAAATAGATTTTTGTTAATTAAAATTTTTTTAATATCATGGAGGAAAAGCATGACTAATAGAATTGTTGCTTGCACTGTGTGTCATGGACAGATTAACTCTCCTACTGCTTGGATGTCTTCTCTGATCAACAATTTCCTTTTAAATGCATAGGAATGTCCAATGTACCACCACCAAGTATATATAAATCTATGAAATAAACATAATATAAAAATAGATTTATAAATATAAATTTGTATTTTATTTATATTCATATATTTATTTTATTTATATTTATAAATACAAATAGACACAGATTTTATAATATAAATATAATATTACATATATGTATAAAATATAATTTTAAGTGATTCCTTGTTCCATTTCCAAACAATAGCTTTGAATACCTCACAATATTTCAGACTTCTATTAGGCATCTCTTGAAGGGAAAGTAAAACCAAGATTCATGATTCTCATTTTACTGTAAGCTATTGCCTCTTTTGTATGTAAATAGATTAGTCAGTGAAAGGCCAGAGAAAGAACATTTATGTAAGAAAAACTGATAAAAATCTGCTTGTGAAGAAAGTCTATTAGAAAAATGTTGAGGAGAGATAGACTATTGAGGATCAAGTAGAGAGAGCTGACCCTCAGATGAATGTCCTGAAAGTACCTGTTTGAAGACAAAGAAATGACTGAGGTAATGATTGCTATGGGGTAGGTAAGTGCAGCAATGGATAGAGCTGGACCTACTGGAGTCAAGAAGAAGTGAGCTCAAACCCAGACTCAGATACTTACTAGTTGTGTGACCCTGGGCAAGTTACTTAAACCTGTTTGTCTCAGTTCCTCATCTATAAAATGAACCGGAGAAGGAAATGGCAAACCACTCAAGCATCTTTGCTGAGAAGATCCCAAATAAGGCCACTTAGAGTCAGACATGACTGAAATGACTGAACAGCAATGACTGCTGTGAGATGTTGTCATCTATCAGCTCATTTGCAGGTAACTCTTTCAGAGTTCTAGCATAGTGAGAGGCAAGAATTAGCTGCATGTTTGCTGCCCCTCTCTGAGAACCGTCCTAGACCTTCCAGCACGAGGGAGGGAAGGAAACAAACATTCAATGGCTACAATGGACTAGGCGCTATTCTGAATACTTTGCAAATATTATCTCACTTAATCCTCACATCAACTCTGAGAGGTAGGTACTATTATTATCATCATTTTACAATTGAGAAAACTGAGCCTAGAAGAGGTTAAGTGACTTGTTCAGCCACACAGCTAGTAAGTATATGAGGCTGGATTTGGTCTTTCTGACTCAGGACTTCTAGACTCCAAGCCCAATGCTCTAAGCAAGCCAGCCCAGAAAGTTAAAGTGAGGGTACACACCAAACCCAGGCCAAAACACAGGAGAGGACTGGTGCACAATGGGTATTTAAATTACTTGCCTGAGAAGATGAACTAAGAAGGGGCCCCAGGGTCTTCTATGGGTACAACTTACTTTGTCAATTTACTTCAACAAGAATTTATTAAGTGCCTGTGCCTGGCCCTGTTAAGTGTTGGAAATATAAAGACAAAAATGGAATAATTTCTACATTGGGAATTTATGTTCTACTGGGGTGGAGGAGAGGCACACAGGACAGCATATACATAGGTAAGTGAATACTAAATAAATGCAAAGTAATTTTGGGAAATGAAGGAACACTTGCAATTATGGTAAGGCCTGTAGGAGGTGACGCTGGGGCTGAGCTTTGAAGGGAGTTAGAGGTTTTAATAAACAAAGGGAGAAGGGAGGATATTCTAAGCATGGAGCACGGCCTTTACAAAGGTGTAAAGATAGAAGAAGAAATGTGATATATAGGGAAGATCAACTTATCTGGCTACAGAGTGGTGGACTTTGTTGTTGTTGCTTGTCCTTTTCGAAGAGGACCATGACATGGGAGAGGTGCTGGCAGGACATGCAAGTGAATTGGATTTAAGTGAGGAAGGGCTGTGCCAAGTCCCCAGCCTCACTTTTTCCTCTGGGGCCATCTAGGTCCAGTGGTGAGATATACCTTACAACCAAACTCTGTGCCTTCCTTGCCAAGGAATCTTAATGTTAAGAGGTTTTCTTGGTGAGCAGAAATTTCTCTAAAACCTGAGCTAGGCTTTAGCTTAATTAGGGCATTATCACCTTGCCCATTATTGGACATCGGTGAGGTTTGTGAAAACAAAAATATGGAGGAACTGATTAAAAATAACTTTCTAATACAAGTTAAACAAACAAACAAAAGAGGCTCCATATTTTTAAAATGCTTCTGGACATTTCAGACAAATGAGAATACTAATCCCCACTTCTCTGCCAAGGACAACAGTAGTCATGTAGCCCAAGGATGAAGTCATTGGGATATGTGTCGCCTGGATCTTTTCCCCTGGGTGGCTGCCTTCTTGAATAGACCTAGCTCTTGAATATAGTCCTATATGAACAGTGACCATGACCTCCACAAAAGTCATGTTTGAAATGTAAAGGAGCACAGAAATACTTCATTTCATTTGAACAAACATTTATTAATATGCTCGTGGTGAAAAGAATGATGAATATTTAAAAAAAAAGAATGATGAATATAGCACTGGGCTGCCTTTCAAGGCAATGGGACAGCAAGTGACCAAAGACCTGCACAACCTGTACTTTCTGGATGGGCCAGGAGAATGGAGGGAGGGGGCATGCCTCAGGCTCCCCAAAACTTCACCTAATAGTGTGGTACCATGGGCAATGTCTTTGCCTGTCCTGCTTTGTGAAAGTCTAATCCAAGAATTTTAATTTTCTTTCATTCTCTCTCTCTCTCTCTCTCTCTCTCTCTCTCTCTCCATCTCTCTTTAATTTTTTCTTTTCTTTTTCTTTGAAAGGAGAGGGTAGTCCTTCAACTTGGAAAACATTATTTGGATCTAGGGTACTCTTTAGTCTTCCAGACCAGGAATGGAGCATAAGTGGAAGAAGATAAGTTAGAGATTTTCAGGTAGAAGGAAGCGCCCTGCCCCCCTTCTCTTGATTCTGGACTCAGGACATTGCTACTGGACCCAGGTTTAGAACAGCAAAATGCCAAAAGCAACTAAAATCCTGGGTGCGCCAAAGAGGTAGATGTGGTGGAAAATGAAACATCTGTACTGCTCCAATATTTATTAGTGAATAGGGACCCAGAATTCCTGATTCTCTCCCAGTCTTGGCATTTGAGTAATTTTTTTCCCAAATAATTGAAACCATCTCTATGGCTGAGGTTCTTTGTTTATGGTATGGCACTTTATTTTCTTCTTTCATACAAAGAACCTCTTGGTTTAAGTATTAATTGAGATAGGGACTGGACCTGTGATTTATTACTATAAGTAACTCTTTGATAGGAAAACCCCCTCTACCAATGCAGGCCATCAACTTATAGTCTTAGAATGTTGCTTAGGGCACTGAGAAGTTAAATGATTTATACTGGGTCACATAGATAGTATGTGTCAGAGGTGAGAACTTGAATCAGATCTTCCCGATTCCAAGGATGGATTACACTATTCTATCTCTCATGAATTAATTTTTTAAAAAGTCATGAAAAAGCTTTCTTTGGTAATTTTAGCTTCAAAATATAAATTATCATGAACTACTCGCTGTTTGAAAATAGTAAGTGAGGCCAGAGCAAAGTATGTAGAACTCTCCACCCCCTACTCCACAGTAGATTAGACCTCAGTTTACTCATTTGTGTGGTCATGGAGTTTCGGAATCTTATATTTAGAAGGGAGATCAGAGACTAATCCTCATACCTAAACAAGAATCTTCTTTTTTAAGTGACCAGCCAATCAACAATCATTAAACACTACTGTATGTAGTAGGAAGGAAAAGACAATAGTGAGACACTCTTTGCCTTCAAAGACCTTACCTTCTTTTGGGATCATCCAACCTTTATTTGGAGACAACCAATCAATCAAAAAACATTTATTAAGCACCCTACTATGTGCCAGGTACTGTGCTCAGTACTGATGATACAAAGAGGCAAAAGATAGTCCCTGCCCTCAAGGTACTTACAAACTAATGGAGGAGCCAACATGCAAACAAGTAAATACAAAGTGAGGTCAATCAAGGCAGCATATTACACTTCTCTCTGGTTCTTTCAGAAAGTCTTTCTTCACATCAAAACTAAATGTGTCTCTTTCCAACTTCTACTCATTTCTCTTCATTCTATCTTCCCCAAGCATTTGAAGACAGCTATTATATTCCCTCTAGTCTTCTCTTCTTTCTCGGTTAAATGACTCCTCATGTGACATGACCTTGAAGATCTTCACGATCTTGTTCACCATTTCCTGGACATGCTCCAGATCATCAACATCTTTCCTTAAAAATGGTATCCAAAACTGAACACAATAGAACATGTATGATCAGACCAAGGAAGAATGTTATAGAGCCACTTGCCCAGGATCACAAAGCCAGTATATGTTAGAAGTAGGACTTCAAATTAGGCCTTTCAGGGCTCAAGGCCAGATTTTTATCTTCCACCTGCCACCCTGAGGTGCTCCAGAGTGCAGAGGTCAAGGAAGGTAAGGACAAAGAAAAGACCACTGGATTTGTCACTTAGAATGCCATTGGTTCCATGTAATAGAGTAATTTCAGTAGAAAGTTGGATGTACAAGCCAGAATACAAGGAGTTAGGAGGAAATTGGTGATTGGGGATTGGTGCTGTTGGGTATAGCTTGTTTTTCTCCTTGGCAGAGGGGAAGCTGACAATGTGTGTGGCTTGGTATGCCTCTGGGAGCTCTGTCCTCCACTTAACATTATTGAATGTCACACTATTGAATTCATTCCAACGGCCATAAAGTCAGCTGATGCAGGTTGTGTGGAGCACTTAGAAGTTGGTCAGACATCGAAGATGTCAAAGTCATCCACTGCATCCTGGGCCATCACTGGTTGTCTTGCCTTCTGTCTTGTCACTGGACTTTGATGACTCTAGAAGACAGAATGAGGCTGAAACTTTTTGGGTAACTCTGCCTCATTTAAATCCAATTCAAGAGCAAGTCAAGGCATCACCCCCACAATTGGCCCTCTTCAAAAATGAAGGAAAAACAACAGCAACGAGCTTCCCACTAATGGACACTATGACTCTCTTAATTGCAATCTAAGATCACGTGAGCTTTTTTTGCTTGCTATGTCACAATGTATAGCTTACAGTCTACACAACCCTTCAGATCTTTTTTTTATATAAACTGTTTTCCCTCTCTGGTAGTTGTGAAATTGGATTTTGGAAGGTTAGTATTTCATTCATCTCTCATAAATATTTGAGTCCACTAAGATCTTTTGAAATGCTATTCCATCATGTGTCATCGTCGGCCCTCTCACCCCCCCTTCCCCGGCTTTGTGGCATCTACAAAGTGTGTATGCATCCAATCTATACCATTATCTAAGTTATCAACAACATATTAAATTGCATAGCTCTAAGCTATGCAATGGATGCTCCCAAAAGAAGGTAAGGTCCTTGAAGGCAGGGAGTGTCTCACTAGTGTCTTTTCCTTCCTACTACATACAGTAGTGTTTAATGATTGCTGAGTGGCTGGTCACTTAAAACTTGGGTATGTTATAAAGAAGATTCTTGTTTAGGTATGAGGATTAGTCTCTGATCTCCCTTCTAAAAATAAATTCCTGAAGCATTCTACTAGTTTGTTGTTCAGTCCTATCCAATTCTTGGACATCTTTTTTAGGGTTTTCTTGGCAAAGATATTAGAGCAGTTCGCCATTTTCTTCTCCAGCTCATTTTACAGATGAGGAAACTGAGGCAAATAGGGTTAAGTGACTTGCCCAGGGTCATACAGTTAGTAAGTGTCTGAGGCCGTATTTGAACTCAGGAAGATGAGTCTTCCTGACTTCAGGCCCTGTGTTCTATCCATTCTGCCATCTGGCTGCCCTGGAAACTCTCTATTAATGATTATTTTTTAGGTTCAGCCAGTTATCCAGCTTTAAATCCACATACCTATGCTATTATCCAGCCCACATTTCTCCAACTTGTGCACAAATACAAGCTGAGTAACTTTATTAAAGCGTAGCTAAGTGGTTCAGTGGATAGAGTGCCGGAGTTGGGAAGACTCATCTTCTTGAGTTCAAATGTGGCCTCGGACACTTACAGCTATGGGATCCCAGACAAGTTACCTAGCCCCTCAGTGTTCTAGAAAGTTCTTTAAGTCCACAGGCATTAGTAAACTATAGCCTGCCTGTTGTTGTACAGGCCAGTGAGCTAAGAACACTTTTTGTGTTTTAAATTTTACAATTTTTGTATTTGCAATTTTACATTTTTACATTTAAAAATATAAAACCATTCTTAGTTCCCTCTGTAGAAAAACAGGCAAGATGAATTTGGTCCAGGGATGATAGCTTGCAAACCCCTGCTTTTTCACCTGCATTTAAGGAGGAAGTTTCCTCATTGAGGGAGATCCTTATACTAATGAAATCAGAAGTCTCAGCCTCATCTGTAAGCTTCCCTCTTTTTTTATATCCTGGCTTTTCCCATTACTCTTAGCTCATTTGGAATTTTAGTCTGCTGTATTATCTACATGACCATGCTACTACTTTGTATTCTTTCTGATATCTGACCTTGCTTCCAAGAACCATACATTTAAAAAAAAAATCTAAGCTGGTCAATGAATTCTCTGTGTATGAATGTTGGCAGAGTCAGAGGAACTGGGTTCAAATCCTCCTCTGGCAATTATTGCCTGTATGATTTTGGGCAAGCACACTCACCTCTCTAGGTCTCAGTTTCCTCATCAATAAAATGAGGAGGTTGGATTAGATGCAGGAGCTAGCCTTTTCCAGTTCTAAATCTATTATTTTATTAACTTCCATTTTCCTACTTGGGAGAATAGTTTTCCTTTCTGCTTTCAGAATTTTGTCCTTGAGAACTCATCATTTCACCTGAACTGACTTTCCCTGTAGAATTCTAGGCCATTGGCTCCTAGATATACTTTCTCTGAACCCTTTGAAATCTATTTTCCCCAAATCTACGCGGCCTAAAACACTCTGTACTCAAATGGGCTTGGGTTTATATCTTGGAAGCTTCTCAATAAGTATACTAATTGGTTTGCGTCATTGTACAGGATTTCTCCTAGGAATATCTGGCTCATTTTTAGATCTTGCCTAAGAGTATTCATTTGCCTCTTGCTAGCAAGTAAGGCTACTAAGGCATTAAGATAGGTAGATTTATTCAAATAAATGTAAAGGACCTTTCCAGGTCTTTATTTCCATGGGTTAAAGAGAGATGTTTTAAGAATTACTGGGGTCACTGAAAAAAAAAAGATTTAAAAGTCTTGACACTATATTTTGAGAAATCAGAAATGAAAACTACCCAGATCTATTAGAATCAGAGAGCAAAGTGATTATACAAAGAATCAGCTATCACTTCCTGAAAGAAACTCCATAATGAAAAGTCCCAGGAATGTCATTGCTAAAATCCAGAGCTTCTATACCAAATAAAAAATATTACAAGCACCCAGAAAGGAGTTCAAGTACTAAGGAACCACAATAAAGATCATAGAAGATTTGGAAGTTTCCGCTATAAAAAAGAGAGGAGATCTTAGAAGACAATCATTCAAAAAGCAAAAGATACGGACTTAAAATCAAGAATAACTTGCTCTCTCAAATTAAGTATAATCCTAGAGGAGAAAACAGATTTTTAATGGAACAAAGAACTCAAAAGCATTTCTGGTGAAAATAAAGAGCTGAGTAGTAACTCTGAAATATAAACACAATATTCAGAGAAACCTAAAAATGTAAATTTATTTGAGCAATTGGAAAGTGATTTTTGATGCTGTGGTATGGGGGGAAGCTTTATTGTATTGTTTGAACCTACTCTTGTGTGGCTCAGAGACTAGACTTGTTGCTTAGAGATCAGACTTGTTTAATATTTAACTCAGGACTGCAGGATATACTGAGCCAAAAGAACTTTCCAGGGAAACGGATTGGCGATGCAAGGAATGTAACTTCTTGTTGTTATTGTTGTTGTTGTTGTTGTTGTTGCTGTTGTGTCAGTCAGTCATGTCTGACTCTTCATGACCCCCATGGGCCACAGGACACCAGGCCCTTCTATCTCTCACTATCTCTCAAAGTCTGCCCAAGTTCACATTCATTGTTTCCATGATACTATCTATCCGTCTCATCTTCTTCTCTCCCTTTCTCCTTTTACCTTCAGTCTTTTCCAGTATCAGGATCTTTTCCAATGAGTCTCATCTTCTCATTATGTGGCCAAAGTATTTAAGCTTCATCTTCAGTATTTGACCTATTAGCGAACAGCCTAAGTTCATTTCTTTAAGTACTGACTGATTTGATTTCTTTGTTGTCCAAGGGACTCTCAAAGATCTTCTCCAGCATCACAATTCAAAAGCATTGATTCTACAGTGCTCAGCTTTACTTATAGTCCAACTCTCACAATCATACATTACTATTGGAAAAACCATAGCTTTGAATATACCGACCTTTGTTGACAAAGTGATATCTCTGCTTTTTAGTATGCTGTCCAGATTTGCCCATGGCTTTTCTTCCAAGGATCAAGTGTCTTTTCAATTCATGGCTGCAGTCACCGTCTGCAGTGATCTTTGAACCCAAGAATTTAAAATCTGACACTGCTTCCATTTCTTCTCTCTCTGTTCACCAGGAAGAGATGGGACCAGGGGCCTAAATTTTAGGGTTTTTTTAAGTTAAGCTTCAAGTCAGGTTTTACACTCTCTCCTTTCACTCTCATCGACAGTCTTCTTAATTCCTCTTCACTTTCTGCCATCAGAGTGGATCGTTTGCACATCTGAAGCTGTTGATGTCCAACAGAGGATTGAGGAGGGATAAAAGATTTGGAAGAGCAGCTATGATAAGTATAATAGTATAATAATTAACTAATTAGGGAGCTATACAAAGATTGTCTCATAGGCTCGGTTAAGGTTATGTAACATAAATTTGTAGTGGACCCACTAGGTAGACTCAATAAGCGAATAAACAGAAATGGAGGGAATTAAGGAAGGGGAAGCAGACAATCTTCCTGATTATAGAGAGTTAAAATGGTTAAAAAGATGAAGAGAACTAGAACCTAAGGTGATACTCATCAATTGGTGAATGGCTGAATAAGGTGGGATGTATGAATGTAGTGGAATATTATCACATTGTAATAAATGATGAAAGAGATGATTTCTGAGAATACCAAGTAACGTGAACTGACGCAGAGTGAGGTGAGCAGAACCAAGAGAACAATTTGTACAAGGACAGCAACATTGTGGAGAAAAATAACTCTTCCAAATAAGAAATAGAGAGGATTGCAGAAGAGAAGATGAACAATTTTCATTACATAAAAAGTTTTTGCAAAAACAAAACCAATACACCTAAGATTAGAAGGGAAACAGATACCAAGGAGGGAAAACCTTTGCAGCAAGTTTCTCTGATAAAGGTCTCATTTCCAAAATATATAAGGAACTGATTCAAATGTATAAGAATAATTGATGAAAGGTCAAAGGATATAAGTAGGCAGTGACCAAGGGAAGATATCCAAGTTATCAATAGTCACTAAATTTGAGAAATGAAAATTAAAGCAACTCTGACATTCTACCCTATACCCAACTTATTGGCAAAGTTGACAAAAAGGAAAATTATAAACATTGGAGGGGCTATGGGAAAATAGGTATAAGAATGTACTATTAGCAGAGCTGTGAATTGGTACAGTCATTTTTTTTGGTGAGGCAATCAAGGTTAAGTGACTTGCCCAGGGTCACATAGCTAGTAAGTGTCAAGTGTCTGAGGGCAGATTTAGACTCAGGTCCTTCTGACTCCAGGGCCAGTGTTTTATCTACTGTGCCTCCTAGCTGTTCCTTGGTATGGCCATTTTGGAAAGCAATTCAAAACTCTGCCCCCAAAGTTACTAAACTGCATACCTTCTGACCCAACAATAATACTACTAGACATATCCCAAAGAAGTCCAAGAAAGAGGGAAAGCGCCTTTATGTAGCTACATAGCAACTCTTTTGGTGGTGGCAAAGAACTGGTATCCATCAATTGGGAAATAGCTAAATGAATTATGGTAAATGAATGGAAATGAATGGAATATCATGGTGTTTCCCCCTAAAATGATGAACACCATTTAAGAGAAACTGGGGGAAGACTTAAATGAACTGATGCAGAGTGAAGTGAGCAAAACCAGGAGAACAATTGACACCAATACAACAACAATTGTAAAAATGAACAACTCTGAAATACCTAAGAAACTTGATCAATGAAATGATGGACTATTATTCTGCAGTGCCCATGATGACGTGGACTAAATATACAAAATGAGACATACATCTTTTTTTGGTATGGTCAATATGGGAATTTGTTTTGCTTGATTATGTGTATTTGTTACAAGAGTTTTCTTTTTTTATCAAGGAGGGTGTGGGGAGGGGAAATAAATACTTATAAATAGAAAAAATGTAAAAGTATTTTGGGGGGTTTAAATTCAGAATAAAAAATTATACATTGAAAAACTTTTTTAAAAGGAAAAAACATACAGGGATTCAAAGGCTGTCTCTTTTTTGTAAGATATGGATAAGATGGACACCTTTGCACCTTCAGTTTCAGCCTCTGGAAGCCTCTCAAAAAAGAATTTCTCTTAGGCAATTAGTTGACACGGTGCTAGACTTGGAGTTAGGAAGGCCTGAGTTCAAACCCTACATCGGACAATCACTAGCTGTGAGAGACTCTGGGCAAGTCACTTAGCTGTTGTCTGCCTCAGCTTCCCCATGTGTAAAATGAGATAACGCTCTGCCCCACAGGGTTGATGTTTGGATAAAATGCGATAACATATATAAAGTGATTTGCAAATTTACAATGCTACTTAAATTCTAGCTATTATTTCAAGGAGTTTTCCTAATATTTTGTCCATAAAATGAGATCAAAACAAGCTTTGAGAGAATTTGGTTTTAGCATTTCCCTTGATACCAGCCCCTGTAAAGCAGAATCTCTTATTGGACAATCTAAAGTAACTTCCCAGGTTCTAATTTTTTTTTTGGTAGTGTTGGATTCCACCAAATGAATGGAAAGTCTTAGAATGTAGTATTCTCTGTATAATGTGGCCTACTTGTCAGCTCTAGAATTTATTCAGGATCACAGCTTGGAATTCAGACTTCAGCTGTAAGGGGAAATCTAAGGAAAAATATCATTGCCTTCCTTATGGCACAGACTTTACAAAGTTATAGGGAGACCAGTGGCAGCAATACCCCCCAGAAGCTAGAAACACGCTGAATGAATGCTGCTGAACTCAGAAAACAAGGTTAACTGCACCTGTCCTTTGGAGAAGACCCTGAAATGTTCTAATTATTAAAATACCCAACTTCAATCACTTTTAGAGGACCAAAGATAGAAGAAACACTACCAGGTCACCCTCTATACAGCACTGTGTTCCCAAGGCAGAGCGTGCGATAATGAAACTCAAAAGGGATTGTCTTTGAGCATTTGCTGGAACGGTTTGTCCTGCTTCTGCTGCTACTGCCAGTGTTTGCAGGACATGTGCAAGCCAAGGAGATCCAATGACTTCTCCGGTGAGTGTGCCCTCGGAAATGACAGACTGAATCTGAGGACACGAGTGGGAAACAGCACATGTGCTCAAGTTCAACAGGCTTTCATCCAGGGATCATTACAGTGAATTAAAGTGGTAAACAGGTTGCTATATCACAGCTCCTCAAAAAAAAAAAAAAACACCTCGGAGGTGTTTATTCCAGTGTTTGTCAGATGGACAGAGAGAGGGTCGTGTGGATGGACAGAATAGAACACCCTTTGCATTAGGTTTATAGACAATATTAATGACAATAATATTCATAGACTCACTTGGGTTGTAGAGAACTTAACCTTAACCTTCATTTCTCAGTGGTCCAGGCAAATTGCTAAGACTATAAATTGCAGAGCAGGCTTCCTTCAGCATTGCTAGAGGGAGTTTCCTCACTGGGAGTTCCCCTAAGACAATGAAATCTCAGATCTGGTTAAAAAAATGGTCACTGCTTAAGTGCCCTGCTATAATGCGTAATAAAAAAAAATTTAAAACAATAAAAACTGTTACTGTACAATGCTTTAAAGTTTGTAAATAACAGGAGTGTTGGAGAGGGTTTATTTGTTCAGATACAGGTTGGATTAGATAAGGTTTGTCTCAACTCAATGATTCTATAATTTGGGGCCATTTTAAGAAATCCTCAGCTCTGATCTTAAAAAATGCATAAACTAGGGGATGATTAAGGCTCCAAACAAGGCATCTCTGCAATGATCAGATAATTTTATGGGAAAATATGGTAGGATTTACACACAAAGGAAGGCGCATAGTTTTGCTGCTTAACTTCTTGGCTTTCTGACCTGCGAGGCTTCCAAAGAAGTCTGTCCTCTTAGAGTTCACTTGAGTGCAGCCTGCCTTCTGTGCTCATACACACAAACAGCTTTGGACCCCTGCACAGGACATCCCTGGACACTGTTCTTAAGTGTATCTATCCTTTGATCTCTGAAGTGATGTTTACTTATGGACTTGGGAAGCTCAGGACAATAAAATTAGGTTCATAGTGACAAGGGAATTTCTATTAGGCAAGACAGTAGGAGAAGCTCACACTTATCACTGAACATGCCAACAAACTAACTAATGAAAAACTGGGGCAAGATTAGGATGTTTAGATAATATCAGAATAATTGGTTAAAAACTACAGTATCCAGATCTGAGGATGATCACTAGTAGCCATTACCATAACTATGAAAACTAGTCATATTCTCTGTGTGTTTTTTGTTATTGTTTCACTTTTTTTCATTGAACTGACTGAATCAGTCTTCATTAGTTGTTCATTAGGTACGCAGACATGACCTTAGAGATGATGGAATGTATATGTTACTTATTTTTAAATAAAGGATAAATAGAGTAATGGAGTTTCATTATGTCTCCAAAGAGGTACGGTGAACGGAATAGAGAGTGGGAACTGGCTATTTCACAGTACAAACAAAGAGCTATGCAGGAGAAGTGGACGTTAAAAATGTCACCAGAGAGGCAATATGATCCCCCCCCCCACAAAAAAAATGTGTATTTGGAATGAAGAGGACCTGGGCTCAAATCTCAGCTCTGTCCCTTACTAATTGTGTAACCTCCGGTAAATTGCTTAACCTCAGTGGGCCTCAGCTCCTCATTTGAAAAATGGAGATGACTTCTAATTAGCTTCTGCAAAATTAGATGGGGCTGCTAGGTGAAGCAGTGGATAGAGCACAGGGCCTGGAGTCAGGAAGACCTGAATTCAAATTTGGCCTTAGAGACTTACCAGCTATGTAATCCTGAGCAAGTCACTTAACCCTGTTTGCCTCAGTTTCTTCATCTGCAAAATAAGCTGGAAAAGGAAATGGCAAACCGCTTCAGTATCTTTGTGAAGAAAACTCCAAATGGGGTCACAAAGAGTCAGACACGACTGAAACAAGTGAACAACAACGAAAATAGATGACCTCTGAGAACACTTCCAGGATGAAATCTATGTTGCTATGAAATGTGTGATTGGCAGAAAGGTCGGTTATATAGCAAAAGTGAGAGCTTATCAAAGAGCGGTCCGTATGGACTATCAAGTTATGTACAATGTCATGAGATCACATTAGTGGGTCTGCAGGGTGGACTCACAGGGCAATTGGAGCAAGGGTTACACAGAATGGGCAGTCATGTGGGCGGATTGTGATCTTCACTGCAGGAGAGAATGCCCATATCCGTGGAATTGCAGAGCCAGCAGAATACAGGTGGCAAAAAACAGAAACAGTGGAAAAGAAAATGTAATTTCTTTCCCCTTGAGTTTGCAACATGATTTCAGGAAAGTTTCTTAACCTACTTAATCTCATGGTGCCTCAGTGTTATTATGTCTAAAAAACAGGAGTGGCAATAATAGCTAACCCCTGGGCCACCTGTGAGAATGAACAGCACAGAACCTGTGGAACCACTGCAGGCAGAAAAGGTGCAATCTTGACAGAGGAACTCGTTAAACTTCAGTGTGTTCAATGCTGAGCCCGAAGTCATCCTGAGTTCCTTAATAGAACTTTGTGAATTCACTGGCTTTGGTCTCTACATGAAAAGCACCAGCATTTCAGAGAGAAGAAGAACAAAACTGATCCAAATATGCACCAAAGGGAGGGCAAAGGGAGGGATGTTGAGTGCACTGACTTCCTCCCTGTCAGAGACATGTTGAGAGTTAAGACAAGGGCTGTTGGAGTTTTAAACACAGTATTTCAAATGAAGAAAACTGCCTCTGGGATCAGCTCTGCAAATCCTGTCTGTCCCACACTTGCTCGCAAAAGTTCCCAAGGCTTCACAGGGGTAGTCCAAGCACAGGGCAGATCCATCAAGCAAGTGAAGGAGAATTCTGCCCATAAATGGTCAGAACTGGAGGTAGGGAGAAGGGTAGCTGTGGGAATCCATGGGGCTACGTGGGAACTACACCTGTGCTTTCATAGGTGCTTCTACTGGCCTTTTCACCTTGGAGATACCTCTGCACCAAGCATTCTCTTTTGATTGCTGAGTCTCTGTCCCCCTGTCATTTCATGAAGCCTCCAGTCCATGCTTACTTGGCCCTCGGCCTCACTCCTCACTCTCCAGACTTCTCCACATCTTCGACAGCAGCAATGCTCCCAATAAGCATCAGCCCTTCTTCATCTTTCCAACTCCCCTTCCTATGTTTTTCACCTCCATTAGAATGTAAACTCTTTGAAGATAGGGATCTGTTTTTTTGCTTGCATTTTTTTCCCTAAGTACCCAGCACAATGCTTGGCACAAAACAAGCACTTAGTAAATATTCTATCTGTCTAGATTTTTGTCACCACATTTGGGTACCATCTCCACAGTTTATAGTTTCAGAGAGCTCCCTACTTCAGTGGCATCACTCTCAAACAGAAACAGATCCTTTCCCACTGCATATTGACTTAGAAAACCTCACATTAACATTATCTGTGTTATATTGTGTTTTTGTTTGTTTTGTTAAATTTCCCAATTACATTTTAATCTGGTTCAGACTATGAGTTTGACACCTCTGACCTATAGCTGATGCTTCAGGGGTTAAATAATTTACCAGGAGTCACCCAGCCACTATATGCCAGGTGGTATTTGAACCCAGGTGTCTGCCCGGCTTTGAGGCTGGTTCTCTATCCACTCCCTCTATGCTGCCTCTGGGACTACTAACATTTAGATAAAATTCCCCATTTTGGGGGGTCAAATTAACTAGGGCAGCCAGGTGATACAGTGGATAGAATACTGTGCTTAGAGTCAGGAAGGCAGCTTCATGAGTTCAAACCTGGTCTTAGACACTTATTAGCTATGTGACCCTGGGCAAGTCACTTTACTCTCTTTGCCTCGGTTTCCTTATCTGTAAATTGAGCTGGAGAAGGAAATGACAAACCACTCCAGTATCTTTGCCAAGAAAACTCCAAACCAGGTCACAAAGAATCGGACCTGACTGAAACGACTGAACAACAATAGCAGGTAATTAACATACACCCACCTCCCCTAATGCACTGGCCTTTGATCTTGCCACCTACCTCTGCTCAAAGTAAGCCACCAGACAGACTGATTAAGCATCCTTCTTCCCTGCTGAGAGGATGTCAGCGTCATCAGGCGTTGCCTTGGCAACACAACAACAGAAACCTGCTGAGAGAGGGATAGGGAGCAGAGATAAAAGGACAGACAATAAGCAGTCTTTACAGGAAACCAAACCAATGGAATAATCAGGGCCCGGGGTGAGTAAGTTAAAGATGAACAGGAAAGAGCTCCAGGGAGATATTACAGAGCAATGGACTTGATCTCCAGCGCAGACAGCCTGACTGAGGCAGGCAGCTGGCCCAGGAAGTGGGGTGCCAGGAAAGGCTCCCAGGAGACGCAGAAGACGAGGGCCAACAGATTCCAAGAGATTTATTTATGTTGTTGGGGACTCTGCAAACATCACTTTCAGATTTTTTTTTCAAATATCTCCCTCCTCAGTTCTGATCTTTGTCATGGTTCAAAAGCAGAGATGCTTGAGATGTCCTCTTGCCCCTTAGATAACCTTGTCTGGCTGAAGCTGACTCTTACAGCACATTTTCCGTTCCCCAAGAAATGTTTGAGACTTATCTTCATATTTTTCCAAGAATCACTTCCAGAACCTTACTTTTACTGCCACTAAATACATACATATCTACACATACAGTTATCTATTGTGTAATCACACACAATATGTGTGTGCACATATACATACGTATATAAATATACTATACATATACATATACTATACCTATATACTATATGTGCATATACATATATATGTATGGATGTGTATATATGTGCATATGTATATGTATATATACACACATATGTACACATACATATATACATACATATACATATATATACACACATATACATATATATATATATATGCTGAGTTCCAGTTTTGTAAATCTGTTCCAATCCCTATACTGCCACTACTACATGTGTGACCTTTGCCACATCACAACCTCTCTGGGCCTCCGTTTTCTCATATGTAAAACAAGATGGGGGGGTGAAGGGGGGTGTGGGCTAGATGATCTCTACCATCCCTGTCAACTTGAAGTCTACGATTTTGTGGTCATAATGTAAGTGGTCTTCTGACCACTTGACTCATGACTAAAATTTGATTTTGGAGCTTTATCCTTTTAACTCAGATCATCCATTTAGAATGGACCTAGAGGCTAGGTAGTGCAATTTTTTACAGGTAGGGAAATGAAGAGTAGCAGGGTTAAGCAATTTGCCCAAGGTCACATGGTGAGTAAACAGAGGCAGGAACATGAAACTATGTCTTTTGGCTCCAGAACCAGTGCTTCTTACAACTTGTGATGTAGTTAGTAAAAGGAATATTTGCTGTGATTTATAGAAAATTGAGTCTCATAAAAGTTAAATGATTTGCCCATGATCCCATCACTGGTAATAACCAAGGATGACAATCCAATCCAGTTCTTCTGACTTCAGGCCCAGCACTCTTTTTACAACCCTAAGCTAGATGGCCTCTGGATCCCTTCCAGTTCTAGGCCTCTGATCCTATGGGAGTTATTATAGTAGGGATAAAGCTTCAAAGTAAAATTTTGGACAGGAGTCAGCAGGATTTAATTTTATACTTAATTGAAAATGAAAAGTTTTGTTGAAATGAATGATTATAGCAAGGCAGTCTCATCTGCCTTCGTCCTGGCTAGCGAGATGAGTGGCGGGCTAGGAGGGCAGGACGAAAGATCACATGCTTCTTGGTCGTGCCTCATATTCCCCCATAAACATACAATGACAGTAAATCTTGTTCTCTGTAGCTGAACTCTCACTCACTTCTCAACCCCTTGTAACCTTCTCTCATCCAACAACTCAGTTGCAACTGCTGTCTCCAAGGTTATCAAAGATCTCTTAATGGTGAAATCTGATGGCCTTTTATCAGTCCTCATCCTTCTTGATCTGTAGAATTTTACCCTGTTGACCAACTCCTCTTACTTGATACTCTCCCTTCCCTTAGTTTTCATTACACTGCTATTTCCTGGTTCTTCTTCCAGTTATCTTACAGTCTCCGTTGCTGGAACGTTAACCAGGTTGTGTGCCCTTACTGGAAGTGTTCCTCAATGCTCTAATACTCTCTCCTGGATCTCCCCTTTCTTCTCTTCTCTTCTCTTCTCTTCTCTTCTCTTCTCTTCTCTTCTCTTCTCTTCTCTTCTCTTCTCTTCTCTTCTCTTCTCTTCTCTTCTCTTCTCTTCTCTTCTCTTCTCTTCTCTTCTCTTCTCT
>CM053622.1:136440323-136457846 GCA_028646595.1 Phalanger gymnotis
GATTTATCTTGCCCTACAAGAAAGAAAGGGAAGGGGGGATGGGAGGGGAATGGGGTGACAGAGGGGAGGGCAGACTGGGGAATAGGACAACCAGAGTGTACGCCATCTTGGAGTGGGCGGGGGGAGGAAATGGGGAGAAAATTTGTAATTCAAACGCCTGTGAAAATCAATGCTGAAAACCAAACATATTAAAAATAAATTTTAAAAAAAAAAGAACTAGAAGGAATTGTAGAGATCATCTAGTCCAGAAGCCTCATTTTACAGGTGAGGAAACTGAGGCCCAGGAGCCATTTATCAAAGGCATGCAAGTAGTAAGGATTTATGAGAAAAATTTCCTAAATGTTTGTTGAATCCAGGAATCTGTTCATTCCCCTTATTCTTTTTGTCCTTTATCCACAGTGATTTCATAATTTTTACCAAGAAAGAAAGAAGGAAGGAAGATGGGAAGAAGAAAGGAAGGAAAGATGGAAGGAAAGAGACATGGAAAAAAGAAAGAAAAGGTGGAAGGAAGGAAGGAAAGGAGGGAGGGAGGAAAGAAGGAAAAAAAGCACTAAAGTCTTTTGGTTTCATGGAATCATAGAGCACAGAATTTCAAAAGTTGGAAATAATATTAGTGACCAACCTATACTTAGAGTCAAGATTAGACTCAGGCTCTTTGAGTCCAAACCAAAGGCTCTTTCCACAAAGCACAGATAATGACTTTTTTCTTTTAAGTTCTCAATTGACGTTTTATAAGGGCTTTAAGGTTTACAAAGCACTTTACATACATTACCTTAGTTGACGCATAAAATACTCCTGTGAGGACAGTGGCACAGATATCATTCATTAGCCCCAGTTTACAGATAAGAAAACTAAGAATAGCATAAATGACTTGCCAATTTGTTGGCAACAGTCACATGGCTGATAAGGATCTGAGGCAGGATTTGAGCCCAAGTCTTCCTGACTTCAGGTCCAATGCCCTGTCTAGTACACCACAATGCCATTTAATTTCATGTACATCGAATGGTCCTGTAATGCTATATATGCTTAACTACCTCAACTTAGGGGACTCTTCATCATCAGAAAAAATGCTAGCCCCTTAAAACATTCTGTATTTTATCCCATTGTAAATATATGTAAATATTCTTTTGGTATTAATGAATCTACATTCCAGAGTTCCAAGTCTCAAAATGTTAGTTCAGTTATTTCTTCTAATGAAGAATAGTTTTGTTTTCTGTCCAGGTTCTTGCTTCTCTAGTTTTATTGGAATTGCTTCATTGATGTTGCTAATATTTTCCAATACAGTCTAATTCATGAGCTACATTAACACGCTCACCTTCCATACGATGAATATATGGACATTGCAGGAGTCTCCTAATTACCTTAACTCCCCTAAATCCCTGCCGTCGATTACCTTCTCTATATTCTAATCCATTGTCCATTCTAAGCCACGTTTATGAGACAAATTTCTTAAATCTTTGTTTAATTTGGGAAACTTCTCACTTCCTTTGTGCTTTCTATCCTTTATACCCACTTCATAATTCTGGCCCCCATCCCCCAAAAGAAAAAAAGGTTCAATTCTTTTGGCTTCAGGGAATCACACTATTATAAAATTTCTGGGCCAGAAGGAACGTCCGGGATCAACTGATGTGAAAATGGAACCCCATTTCAACAATCTTGATGAGTAGTCATCCTATCTGTGAAGACCTCCGGGGGGGGAGGGCTTTCACCACCACTCCAGACAATCCATTCCATTTTGGCACAGCTCTGATTGTTAAGGAATTTTTCCTGATATGAAATCTGAATTTGCTTCTTTGTAACTCCCACTCATTGCTCTATAGTTCTGTCTTCTGAGGCCAAACAGGACAAACCTAATCCCTGTTTCACAAGATGGCCCTTTGAGTACATACAGCTATCATGGCCCCCCCTTAGCTCCTCTTCTACAGGCTGAAGATTCCCCAGTTCCACCAAATCATTTTCATGTGATGTGGACGCAAGATCATTCACCATCATAGTTGCTTCTGGAGGCTCTCTCAGCGTATCAGTGTCTTTTCTAAAATGTGGCTCCCAGAACTGAACATAATGCTTCCAATATGGTCTGAATGGAAGAGTTCAGTCATTTCAATCCCATCCAATTCTTTGTGACCCCATTTGGGGTTTTCATTAGCAAAGATACTGGAGTAGTTTTCATTTCCTTTTCCAGCTTATTTGACAGATGTGGAAAATAAGGCAAACAGGGTAAAATGATTTGCCCAGAGTCACACAGCTAGTAAGTGTCTGAGGCCAGATTTGAACTCAGGAAAATAAGTTTTCTTGTCTCCAGGTCCAGTCCTCTACCCTCATAGCAGCATTTATCACCATGTCTCTCCTAGTCCAATTTCAAACTGCATTTGCTTTTTTGACCACCATAGGACGCTGTTGACTCATATTGAGGCTGCACACCACAAAAATATTAGTTAATTTGCCAAGGATGAACCTCTATGAGTCTAGAAGGAAGCGGGAAACACCTGAAGAGGCCTGCAGTGAGGTCAGAGAACCCTGGCACAGTTCCCTGATGACTCCTTTTTCTAATCTCATTGCAGCCAGACCTGATGGGCATCATTCTTAGACTTTGCCCTTCAGGGAGCAAGGAGAATTGAAAATCTGGTCCAGTCAGAATTCCTAGCCTGCTGGCTGTCTGGTATTGAGTGTGTGTATTTGTTTCCCTCAGTGACTCTGTCTCCCCTATTCCAGAAGACGGAGATAGGAACTGAATATGAGAACTTGGTATAGGGAGCTCCTAGTGACCAGCTTCCTCTACCAAGGCAGGTCCAACTATGAATGAAGGATAAAGCATTTATTAGGTACTCACTGTGTTCTAGCCACAGTGCCAAGAATATAAATGCAAGCAAGTCAATCAGTCTCTCACATTCTAATGGGAGGAAGGCAACACACCAAATTGGGAGGTAGGAATTGGGGGAAAGGGTGTCTCCTGTGCTCCCTTACTTGCACCTTATAGTCTTAGAGAATTACCTTAAGTACCAAGAGGTTGCCTAACTTGCTTGAGGGTCATACAGACAGTATGTGTGTAAAATTCACTGAGTGAATTGAATTAGATAAAATATTTATTTAGTATTTATTATGTGCCAGTCACTGTGCTAAGCACAGGGGATGCAAATACCAGCAAAAAAGACAGTGCCTCTCCCCAAATCCAGGATGCAACTAAATTAATAAATTAAACAAATCCTTTATGCATTCATGCACCATTCCCATAATAGTGTGTGTAACTACAACTGCAGCAGATAACACTAATTAATTAACTTCATTCTGCACACTTACAGAGAGGGCCACAAGCTCAATGATCAAGTGTATATAATATGGAAATTAGGAGAGTCCTGAAACGCAGCTAGTACCTCCCTCTCTACCAAAAAATTTAACTCATTTCTATTTTGTAAGCTTTTTGGGGACAAGGACTATTCATTTTTGTCTTTTCACTCCTAGTATTTGGCACACTCCTTTGCACATAGTAGGTGCTTATTGTCGATTGATTGATTTTATCCTTTCTTTATTCATTAGTAGTCATCCTTCAATGACAGCCTTCCCAACCAGGTATCTTCCTAACTATCCGCTGAGATACCTTTACCCATGGCATGGGAGGTCTTAAAGGTTTCTGTGCTATTCTCCTCTCCTTTGTCTTCTTCCTTTTATTCCCCTTGGAGCTTATCCAGGCCTATGCAGTAACATTGTGGTCAAGCTTCTGGCTGGCAGGAAGTTTTCTGCTAATCAGCACAGCCGATTTATTTGATATATTTCAAGGCCACCTTCGGGGCAGCCAGGTAATTCAACTAATTTATATTTGCTAGACTTATCCTCCTATCAACCATCTGCTCAGCAAATCCAGTAGGCCTTCATGATCTTAATCCTGTCCTGACAAAGACTGCTTCCAATAAGAGAAAAAACAAGTAACTGACTGAATTGAATTAGATAAAATACTTATTAAGTGTTTATTATTGCTGATCATTGTGCTAGGCACCGGGGATACAAATACCAGCAAAAAAAGACAGTTTCTGCCCTTTAGGAGCTGACGTTCTAATGGAGAAAGACAACACATGAAGTGGAGTGAGGGGTAAGGGAAATAGTGGAAAAGTCCAGAAAATGAGTTTCAGAGCCAGTCAGAAGTGAGGATGGCCGGCCAAGGCACTTCCTCAAATGAGGGTTCTGGGAAAGATTATACCAGTTGGAGGAGAAGGCTGCAGGGGTGCCAGTATCTTGAAAGGGAGAAGGGAGCCGAGGCAGAGGAGGACAAGGTAGAATTCCTTCCTGTTATTTTTAATTGGCAAGTGCAAATTTCATAGACTTGTAGAGTTTTCAGAGCAGAATGTTAGAATTCATTCCTTCCAAACCCTTCCTTCGTCAGATCAGAAAACTCTAGCCTGAAGAGGAAATGACTTCTCCAAAGCCACCTAGACAGTTAGTAGTAGCAGAGCCACAGCTAGAACCCAGGTCTCCTGACTACTAATCCAATGTTCTTTCTGCTATACAATGGTTAGGGGTACAGCAGATAGAGTAAATAGATGAAGTCAGGAAGACCTGAGTTCAAATCCTACTTCAGATCCTTCCTATTGTATAACCCCGGGCAAGTCACTTCATCTCTGCCTGTTTCCTTCCTTGTAAAATGGAGGTGAAGGCAGCTAGGTTTACAAAGCAGTTAGAGCACAGGGCCTGGAATCAGGAAGACCTGAGTTCAAATCCGGTCTCAGACACTTACTAGCTGTATGACCCTGGGCAAGTGACTTAACCCTCTTTGCCTCAGTTTCCTCATATGTAAAATGAGCTGGAGAAGGAAATATGCAAACCACTCCAGTGTCTTTGCCAAGAAAGCCCCAAATGGGGTCATGAAGAGTTGGACACGACTGAACGACAGCAACAACAACATGGAAATAATAATGGCGCTTACCTCTCAGAGTATTGCCAGGGTAGAATAAGGTAATAATCATAAAGTGCTTTGCAAACCTTAAGACACTAGGCGAATGCTAGCAATGATTGTTTTTAGTCCTGGGAATATTTTGGGATTTATATCTGTATGGTCTTCCCAATCTGAAAATTATTATCATTTTGATGTGGAATAGTCAGACGGGGCCTTTTTGGAGAGTGGGGAGGGAGGATGAAAAGACAGATTGAAAGAGAACAAGGTAGAACTACTGGTGAGTACTTGAGTATAAGGAATTTTAACATCCCCATTCTGCGTGCTTCTGTATTTAACTGATCATCATTGCTATATTCAAATGATGCCAGGACTTTTCTTAAACTTGATTGACGTAATTGGAAGAGGCTCCAGTTCCTTTTGCCTTCCTGAGCATAAAACCAGCCTCTGGTTCTGGTTTTCCCAAAATTACCAGGATGCTGCTTTGCCTCTCCTAATCCACACCAGACCACTGAGAAATGGCAACCAGGGAAGATGATTTATCTTTGTAATACTCTTTGTATGCTTTGCTTGGGGCATTCCAAGTCCTTCATAACCTAGTCCGCTCCTCTCTTTATAATCTTCTTACACCTTACCCCTAGCCTATAGTCTTCAATGCAGCTACACTGCTCATTCCATGAGCAAGACACTCCACCTGTCCACTCCAGGCATTTTCTCTGGCTGTCTCTGCCCTGACTACCGAACTCCCTGGCTTCCTTTAAGTCCTACCCAAAATCCCACCATCTACAGGAAGCTTTCCCTAACCCTTCTTAATTCTAGTGTCTTCCCTCTGTCAATTTTTTCCTTTCTATCCTGTATATAGCTTGCATATAGTATTTGTTTGCATGTTTTCTCCCTCATTGGTTTGCAAGCTCCTCGAGAGTGAGAACTATCTTTTGCCTCTTTTTCTATCCCAGTGCTTGGTACAGTTCCTGGAACACAGTAGGCACTTAATAAATATTTACTGATTTCATTTGATTGTATGCTTGTACTATTGGTATGCTGGTACTATTAGGGGACCCCAATCAATTGAATTCTGCCCCCTCCTCACCCTCCACACCAACCCACCATCCACTGGATGAGATTGCAGTTTAAGGTAAAAGAGACAATGAAGTGTTAAGGTTTTGCCCATTTTGGAATGAATGGATCACATTAAACCTTTTAAAGAGAGTGAGGCCCAAAAATGGTTTATGCCTTTCTTGACCTATTCACAGATTGTAAAGTCAATGAAGCAGGGAATGTCCTCATTCACAGTTTGTAAAGGAAGGGTAAGGGTGTGAAATTCCTCAAGCAAACTATGATAGAATTGTAGGGATCGGCTCTACCTCTGGTGGCCTTTAAAAAGCAAGCTTGCTAGCTCTGGAGTGAATCCAGACAGAAAGAGCTCTGTGAGTTAAGAGAACAATAAGCTTCTGGCAGAGAGAAACAGGTCCAGGGAGGCCAGCTGAGTAAGCCACCCTGGAGAACTCAGGTGAACAACATGAGAATGCTCTAAAAGGGGGAAAGACATTAGGGCCCTGCAGGGATAGAGGCATGAGCTACACTAACCCGTTATGTTCCTTAGGTATGCGCTTCTCCACTAGTGTACTCCATGTACGTGCCTACTCTTTGTACTGATGCTGTATTTATAAAGGACTGTGCCCCAGCTTGGGGATGGGGAGAAGCGTATCAACTGTTGCAACTCTGTTATTTCAATAAATATCTTTGTTTTGATCTAATTATATCAACTGGATGACTGTTAAAGGTAAATATGCTTGTGGGGGCTCTTGTTTTAGGAGTTCACGCCTACCAAGTACCTTGACTCTTCATTCAAGGCAACGCAATTTGTGAGAGTTAGGGGTGAGTGGCCCAAAAAGGGTGATAGGGTGCACAGTGGATCGAGTGCCAGACTTTAATGATCAGGAATACAAGTTCAAATCCAGCTTCAGGCACTTACAGCTATATGATGCTGGGGGAGTCACAATCTCTCAGTCTTAGTTTCCACATATGTAAAATAGATATAATAGATGGCATGGAGGATAGAGTGCCAGGCCTGGAGTCAGAAAGACTCATCTTCTTGAATTTCAAATCTGGCCTCAGACATTTACTAGCTGTGTGACCCTGGGCAAGTCACTTAATCCTGTTTGCCTCAGTCTCCTCTTCTGTAAAATGAGCTGGAGAAGGAAATGGCAAACCACTCTGGTATCTTTGCCAAGAAAAACCTCAATGGGGTCATGAAGAGCCAAACACAACTGAAAATGACCGAAGAACAACAAATAGCACCTACTTCACAGAGTTGTTGAAAAACAAAGTTACATACCATGTGAAAAGTGTTTCTCAAACATTAACATGCTATATTAATGTGAGCTATTTAAGAAGAAAGCTTTAAAAAAATTATTCCATAAATTGGACGAGCCTATGTGAAGAGCCTATAGTTAGCAGGCTGCCGGTCAGGCATTTCACATTCTTCAAGTGATTAGTACAAATAAATTAGATGCAAGTCCATTCTGTGGAGAAAGGCAGCTTTCCTCTATGGTTGACAATGATTAAGCACATTATTTCACCAATGGGAGTTGGGTTTATTTCCCCAATTAGGAATTAGGTTCATTATTTTTCATTGAGATCAGTGATGGAGCCTTTTCTAATTTGGTGTCTTCAAAGGCTCAAACACATTCCTCATATGAACTTCTGGGACATTAATATTGAAGATCACAATATTATTATTAATTGCTGGGACAGTCTTTTCCACCAATGTGAAACCTCACAACAATTCATAAAAAGTGATTAAAAGAGGGCACTAAAGGACTGTTCTCTTCTCTCTGTATGATGTTTTCCCATAGGACAAAAACCAGTATAGGGAAAAGAAGGCAGCCACAATCCACTGCCATTGTCCCTCTGGCTATTAGCCTAGAAAAGGGAGTATGTTTAAATGGTTGAGTTCCTCATTCATTTTCCTATTGTTCAATTTTGACCAACTAGTAGTTTTCTGGAAAGAATAATTATTCTTGAGTAACTGGAGCCTTACCCCATACTGGTGTGTAGGAGGACTCACTACTCAAATATAGGTTTAGTCATGTGGGTTCTAGTGAGTCTAAGAATACTTTGATGAGTGCCAAGTGAAATGAAAAGTGGCATTTCCCTAGGTCCACATAGGTATGTCAAATGGCTCAGCAATAAATATATGCTCTAGGTTAACATGGACTGCATTTCATCTTGGGAGCTGACCCTCCAAATCACTTATCTCATTGACTTTTTATGCCTCTCCAGAGTTTAAACTGGAAAAATCTGCTATTATAGCTTGTGTAAAAGTCATGCCTAGGGCTCCACAGATGTGGGTAATAGAGTTCCCAGCATTCAAAGTAACAACACATTTGTCAGGTGGGGAACAGACTGTATTTTTCCTTGAAGAAAATGCCAAGGGGCTTGTAAAGGAACATAAAAAACACCTACTAGCCTTGGTATATTAACAATTAATACAATTATCCTGCCTTTCTGATAAGTCCTACTTTTCCCAGGGTCCTGAAGTCTTCCATCCTAATTGAGCCATGCCATGATTTGGAATTTCATCAGGAGGGTCTTCAGCTGGAGTACCACTTTCCATAAGGATGCATGTAGTCTCCTACATTCATCACTCCACCCCGTGGCTTGCCCTCCCCAAAGAAGAGAAACTAAATTGGACAAAGTGAAGAAGTACAGTGGAGAAAGTACTGAATTTGGAGTCAGAGTATCTGAGTTCAAATCCCAGCTTATTTAACCTCCCTCAGTCTCAGTCTCCTGTTAAAAAAGGAGGTTGAACTAGATGGCATTGGGGGTCCCTTCTGTCTTTAAATCTATGATCCAACTAATTTATATTGGGTTGAGTTCCTATCACTGAAATCCATCCTTCAGAAGGCTCCAAGGGACAACTTCAAACCAATAATTTATCTTGGGGGCAGGCTCACTCACTGAAACTTAATCAGCAGATATCTTTTGTCCTCTCAACAGGGACTGTTAATACCCTTCAGGGGAAAAAAAATGCTTCCAAAAGTCACAAAAAAAAGCCCAGGAATCTGGAAATTCATTACTATGATCAGAGGAACCTGATCATCCCTTTCCTCATGCATACTTCATCTCACATGGACATCTTCCTCTAGACCCAACAGGCTATCTGCCTTCTCTCTCTGAGAGCAAAATCTCTGTTCATTCTATGACAGGGATCTACTAGGACAGTGGTTCTTAACCTGACATCTGTGGATAGATTTCAGGAGGTCCATGAACTTGGATGGGAGAGAAACTTACCTCTTGATTTTCACTAACCTCTAACTGAAATTTAGTGTTTCCTTCAAATATTTTAAAATATTATTCCAAAAACAGGTCCATGAACTTCAACAGACAACCTAAGAAATTAGGAACTCCTGTACTAGAGGTATATTTTATTGCGAGAGGTAAATATCTTCAGGTGGAGAGAAACATCACCAAAGCGAGAATCTAGCTGTCGAAGACAAAGTCTTTGTTCCACCTCCTCTCCAGCCATGCTGCTCCTACTAGCTACATTTGAGGTTTAGGGAGGGGGAAGTAGTCTTCTACGTCTGCTCAAAGATGGCGCTCCCGCTGAAGGTATGAGAGAGAATGTGGGGGGATGTCTAGAGTCAGGCTGTAAGACTGCTGTTCTGAGGGCAGTCTCATGTCTTAGGTTTTCTAGGATAAACTCAATTTCAAGAAAAGAAAGTGTCCTTTTAGATTTTGAAAAAGCCACAGCTTTTATGGGACAATGTTTCCCACAGAGTGTTAGTGTTAGAATTTATCTTGTCCACCTCTCCCTGAAATGAGGAAACTCAGGGGACGTCAAAGATAGAAGGAATTCAGAGCTCATTTAGTTTGACACCTGAACAGGACTTCTCTTACATGGTCACCAAACCTCCACCTGAATACCTTTGGCAGCTGAAATTTTGTACAATGAACAAAATATTGCACAACAGCTTTCCCCTCTAGGATCCTCTAAAGTGTCAGATACCTAATTATATTTTATAAGGTTTACATTCTCTTTTTTATTTAGATTAAATTTCCACACATCAAATCCATGATGTTGTTTAGAGTAAATCTGATATCTCAGATGATTTCCCAAGCTACTATTCCCCCATATTAATGATACCTCCACCCATTAGAATGTAAGCTCCTTGAGGGCAAGCATTGTCTTACTTTTGCATTTGTCTCTCTAGCACTAAGCATGATACTTGGCACATAGTGAAGAAACATTTCTAATACGAAGGGCAATTTGTCAACAATAGAACAGGGAAAGATCCCAGAAGCACAATGGAGAGAGGGAGAAGGAGAATGGAGGGAAAAGTGGGGTATAGTCACTAAAGTGATGGATCAAGGGAGAGAGACTCTGCCTAGGCAGTCTACACACAATCAGAGGGATTCCAAATGGTGCCAGAGGATAAAGACTCTGCCTAGGCAGTCTACACACAATCAAAGGGATTCTAAATGATGCCAGAGGATAGTCAAATCCTTCACGCCAGCAAATGAAGGCATGAAAGGAGAGTCAGATCCAAAGGGGTTTCCTAAAAATGTTGGAAAACGTGCCTCTCATTAAATTGATTGTACAATACACACAGGAAAATCATTCAAATCATTTGTACCTTATTTGTAGGAAATATAAAAGTCACTGACAAACCTTCCCTGGTCCTCAGTTTCCTTGTCTGCAAAATGAGTTTCATTAGATGACCTCCGAGTTCTCTTCCAGCTCTAAATCTATTATGAACACTCTTCCTCCCCACCTCTTCCCCAACTCCAAGAGTATTGTGAGGAGTAAATCAAATAATCTAAGTTACATTCTGATATATCACATCCTTCAAGGCCTAACTCAACGGCCTTCTCTTCCATGAAGCCTTCCTGACACCTCCAGCCTAATAGAAAGGAAAAAAAAAAAACCTCAGAAAAAGAAAGGAGGATAAAAACACACTACTTCTAACTGATTTTTTTTTTATTCCAGGCACTCTCTATATAGCAAAAAGAACAAGGAATAATTTCAGTGGCACTGTGGCCATAAAAGGATGAGAAGTTATGAGTTTGCAGGCAGATTGCATGGGCCTCTCCTTATTTACTCTCCACCATGCCTAATGAAGTCATATCCCAGATAGCAACAGTAAACAAAGCCTAAATATTCCAAACTATACCTCCATAGCAATTGTGCCAAAAGTGCAGAGAGGAGACAATTAAGACTGTGTGCAATGCAGCTAAAAATGTTTAATATTAATGTTTAGTTTGGGGGGGACATTTAAGCTGCATCTACAAAGCGCTGAAAGTGGTCAATGGATTAGGTTGTTTCAGTGGAGGAAAGCCCCAATAATCACAAATTCAGGAAAACTAAGTAGTTAAACCAGTTATTTGATCTAGTATAAGTCAAATGGCTTTTTAGACCTCATAACCAGAAAGGGCCAGAGCAGTAGTTTATAATCACGAAGAATCTTGGAATTTCATCGATAGTCCTAGCAAGGAAGGGATTCGCTACTGCTCAACCAATATGGCAGAATTCACTAGGGTCAGGTTCAAGCTCAAGAGAAATAAACAAAATCATCAATTTATAAAAGTCTCTGGTACCTGAATATTAACAATTGTTGTCATATCTAGATTCTTCAGTTAAAATTCCAGAATGCCTGGGCCCCTCTGAAAAACATGTGGAGATTTAAGGGGAAAGCTAATATAGACATACACACATATGATACAAATAATCATATATTAAATATTATAAATAACATAGCATTTACATTTAGACATATATCTATATATACACATATACATATGCACACATATACATGCATGCACACTACATATACATATGCACATACATATATACATATGTATATACGTGTGTATACATGTGTATATAAGCATACATATAAGTGTGTATGTATATATACCTCCATGGCAAATTCTGGTCCAAACACAGTCTCCTAATTCACAGAAGCCTTTTGACCTCATCTTCTGGGAAAGTCTGAAATAGAAAAAGGTGACTTTTCTGCAGGAAATGTATTTACTGTTGTCACGATTTAATTTTAACAAAAGGGAAAACTGAAGTAGGTCTCTGAGTAAGATTTATTAGCAGAAGCATTGTCAGCATCCCCATGCCAAGATGTCCCCTCTCTTTTCATTCTTAGGAGACACCCTGTTTTCCAGAGCAAGCAAGCTGTGCCCTGAGCTTGGCACAACAATAATCCTTTGTACTCACCCTCTGGATGACCTCTGCTGCCACGAAATCATAGAACTGTTTCACGCCAGCCCCAGGTGGTCCCTGAGCTTGGACAAGCACCTGCAGGAACCACATTCTGGTCACGAAGCCCTGCTATGAACCAAACTTGCCTCATCATGGCCACAGCTACAGCTCATTGTTTCTTTGTCTAACTACTCAGCCCTCACTGCTTTGGGTCTTCTCTTAGAGGAGAACACAGAACACCTATCTAATTTCCCTCCTCCAATGGAATAAAGAAGGCTTTTGCCTATAACATCTGTGAGCTCTTTGGCTTTATTTTAATCTTAATTTAATTTAATTTTTCAGAGTTAACAATTGGGGTGTTACCTCTGTGAGCTCTTTGGTATTTTTCAGAGTAAACAGTGGTTGCCTATATATGCATATATATATGTATATGCATATATAACTCTGTGACTCTTTGGTCATTTATTTTCAGAGTTTAGCAGCAAATGGATTGCCTCCATTAATGCCGAAGACCCCAACCAAAGGACAGTTTCTCTATTATAGGTTTTGGGGAGCACAGAACAAAGAACGGAACAGGGTAAATGATCTATCATGGCATTGTGGGCCACATGACTGGTTACAAAGCTGAGATACAGGGGAAAATATTTTTGGTTGGTAGTTTGGTAACGGGGGCTAGCAACAACCCCCTCTTCTCTCACGAGACTAAGAAGTACTCATTGTTTGAGTCCAAGTACAAGATAGTGGCCCAGACTTTTGGACAGCAAACCGGATGTCCATCCTTGAAGGATAGCTTGCTGGAGTAAAGATATCAGGCCCAAACTCCCTTTCTGTTCATACACATTCCACAAGGTTAGGAAAATCCCTTTAGTCAAGAATAGATGGGTTTTTACATTTAACCCATTACAGACCGTCTGAACTAAGTTCAGAGACAAAGAATCATGACTTAAGCAGTTACAGGACAAAATCAATTAATTGTAAATGAGATTGGCAAGAAAATGATACAGCTCAGTCTCAATCTTCTTACTATGTATGCATGTGTAATATATACATATATGTATGTATTGTATTCACTTATATATTAAGTCCAGTCAATAACACTTATTAAGAGCCTGCTATACATTCTGTGCTAAGTTCTGGGAATACAGAGAAAGGCATAAGCAATCCCTGCTTTCAAAAGCTCACAGTCTAATGAGGGAAACACACAAACAACTGTGTATAAACAAGATTTATAGAGGATATATTGGGAGTGGTTTTAAAGGGAAGACACTAGCATTAAGGGGAAATCAGGAAAGACTTCTTGTTGAAAATGGAATTTTAACTGAGGCCTGAAGGAAGTCAGAGGAATCCAGATTCAGAAATTAGGAGGAAGAGAATCCAGGCATGGGGAAAATGCCAATGGAAATATTGAGATGCAGTCTTTTGTTCAGGTAAAGAGGTCAGTGTTATTGGATTTCATGGTATACTTGTAGGGGTGGTAAGGTGTAAAAAAACTGGAAAGGTAGGAATATTGTGAAGGGCTTTAAAAGCCAAACAGAAGATTTTATATTTGATCCCAGAGGCAATGAGGAGCCAATAGGGTTGGCCATTGAATAAGGAAGTACCATGGTCAGACCTGTGCTTTAGATCAGACCTCAGTGGAGGGCAGGCTGGAGTGAGGAAAGACTTGAGGCAAGGACACTAGCAGGTTATTTCAATGGTTCAGGCATGAGGTAGATGAGAGCCTGTACGAGGGTGTATATGTGAGAGATATTACAAAGGTAGACTCAATGGGACTTGTCAACAGATTAGATATGGACAAGGAGGTGAAAGCGAGTGAGGGGTTGAGGATGACAACTTTGTGGACCTGTTGTTTCCCTTTGTAACCAGGCTCTGAGATGGACTGCTTCAGCTACAGGCAAAGAGAAAAGGCTTCCAGAACTGAGCTTCATGGATTTCTGGGAATTGTAGTCTGTGTGGACGGCATAAAGTTTTCTTGCCTAGAGGGAAAAGATGGTAAATATAAGAGGAGAAGGGCAAAGCAGTAAAGGAAATTGTGCATGGAAATATTGTCATAGAGCACTGCTAACTAGTGGTACCTGAGAGAGAAAAAGAGAGACAGAGACAGAGAAACAGAGACAGAGAGGGAGACAGAGATAGAGATGAAAAGATTCAGAGAGAGATTCACCAGAAGGCATTTTGGATGGGAACAAAGACTGGGGGTATCTCAAGGCAGCTCGATCTGATTCCATCTAATCAAATGCCTTAGAATGAGTGTTGCTGGAATGGCCTAGAGCTGAGATAGTCAAAAGGTGGTGAAGTCTTTCACTCTCTTTCCCTGCCTCTGCTTGCAGCCAGTAATCATCCATGCAAATTTTTTTAAGTAGTTCATAATTCCTGGTTTCATACTACCTTAAAAAAATTGTCTTACTCAAATAAAATTATGACCAGTCATAACTGCTTTGTGAGGGAGAAATAGAGTTTATTGGCCCAGACTCTTGTTTCAACATCAACCATCACCATGATCTAGTGTTTGCCTGGGCTTACACTTTTGTTCAGGATACACCTGGCTCAGAGTTAAGACATTCCAAAATTGGCTAAAAACCTTGAAAATATTTTTTTAAACGTAGGTGCTAAAAAGAACTGCCCCCCACCCAGCCTGTAATGCCAACTCTAGTAATGTCTTCTAGATGATTTAATCATAACCTTAAGAGGACACCTTTTCCTATTCATACCAAATGTTCATATTCTTATCTCATGTAATTTTCTCACTTTGAGATACACTGAGCTTCCTTTGAGCCAAAATGCAGTGATATCCAAACTACCCTTTACCACTTCTGCTCCTACTACACTTTCCTACATGTAGGTGCAGCCTTTAATGCCACTACATGTTTGAGAGTTTCTAAGACTCGAATCATGATTCTTGACTAGGAAATGCTAGTTTTGACTAACGGCCTCTCCCCTTACCTGTTTAATTGTATATTCCAAATAACTGGTTATGTTTTATTAGTAAGCAGGGGGTAGCAAGAGAAAGTCTGATTTGCTTGTGATACATAGAGGTAAATGTCAAACATTTATTAAGTGCCTACTATGTGCCAAATTCTATGCTAAGTTCTAAGGATACAAAAAATAGGCAAAAGATGGTTCCTGCCCTCAGGGAGCTCCCAATCTAATGGAGAAGACAATATGCAATCAAATATATACAAAGCAAGCCATACATAGGACAAATAGGCATTAATTAAAAGAGGGAAAGCATAGTGTATATAAGAGGGGTTAGGGAAAGCTTTCTTTAGAAAGTGGAATTTTAGGGTTAGGTTCAAAGAATCCAGGGAGACCAGTAGTTAGAGCAGAGAAGGGAGATAGTTTCAGACATGGGGACACCAGAGAAAATGCCCAGAGCTGAGAGATGGAGTGTTGGCCAGCATCACTGGATTGAAGAATATGTGCTGGGAGTAAGATGTAAGAAGTCTGAATAAGTAGGAGGGAGCTAGGTTATGAAGGGCTTTGAATGCCAAATACAACATTTTGCATTTGGTCCTGGAAGCAATGGGAAGCCACTGGACCCTATTGAGTAGAGGGAGTGATATGTCAGACCTACATTTTAGGAAAATCACTTTAGTGGATGAGTGGAAAATGGATTAGGGCAGACAGAGACTTGAGTCAGGCAGACCTACCAGCAGGCTATTGTAATAATCAGGGTGTGAGGCGATGAATGCCTGCACTGAATGACAAGGCAGAAGGATACTTCTCTTTCCACTTAAACCCTTCTCCACTGGGGAGTTCCTGAGCTAAAATCATGAGAGAATCTTATGGTTTTGGTTTTATTCGTTTTATTTGCTTTTTAAAATAACTCATAAGCTCTCTAGCAACAAAAATTAAGCCATTAGGATCTGGGTCCTTCGTTTTATTTTCCTCTATGTTAAAACCACTAGCCAGGTAGCCATGGTGGTCTGGCAAGAAGAGTAGGTATGGGTGACCCATTATGTTTTCTCTCATTTACTAGGGAATAGGTCTACTCAGTGGGAGGAGAATGTTATGGTTTGGGAAGAGTGAATATACTCGCTTTCCAAAGGTGGGGGCCAGAGGAGGATGCTAGCACATTTGTGCTTTAACCTTTTACCTTAAACTTCTAAATCCTGTGAAGCACAACTACTAACTGGTTACACATTTAATATAATGTACAATTTGTCTATCACTGGTGTCTAGTACAGTGCCTGGCATTGCACATAGGAAGGACTTGACAAATGCTTATGGTTTGATTGATTCAAGTATTAATAAAAGTTCATCTGGGAACCATGATCTATAATTTCTATAAAACCATAGAATATTAAAACCATAGAAACCTATGATCTGCATCTGGGGTAAAGTAGCTATAACCAATAAAAAGAGAGATCAGGAATATAAGGAGGCTTCCAGCATCAGTTGTCAAGCCAAAGCCAGGCACAGGGAAATTCAGGGTCAGGATTACTAAAGTCCAAATGAACAGACAGGGATGGGATAGGGCCAGAGAGAGAAAATCAGCAGAAGAGAAAGCACTTAGTGTTATCTGGTACTGTCTCCTTCTCTGTCCACAACCCCAGGACCCCTTACTCACATGCTTTTCCACATGCCCTGACATTTATGAGAATATTATATGGCTTATGTAGAATAACAAATAGCACTGTTTAATTTTAAAAGCAAATGTAGGGTGAAAAAAGAGAAAATTAAACATAGGAAATGAATCCTTTGAACTATCACATTCTCAGAGCATCAGTTTTTCCTTTCACGGTTTGCACTTGAAGTTTGGTTTGGCTCTCTGCTCCGGGGAATGTCTGTTTCTTAAGTATGGACATAAACAAACCTCACTCCCATCTTCCATCTTTTGTTCCAGAGCCAACCCTGTACTTGACTCCTGACTAAGCATTAGTTCTTGATCCTGACCACCTGGTTCTCGATCGACACCTTTGTATCTAGCTCTGAAAGCTAAGTCAGACCCAAGGGCTCGGAGGAAGAGCAGGATTGAGAAAGGCCTTGGTATCACGCTGTGGAAAGTTTAGTTAGAATGAGAGGTTTTAAACTAGGGTCCAGGAACTCGTCTTATTTAATTATTTTGGCAATAGTATTTTATGCATTTAAGAATGTTATTCTGAGAAAGGGTCTGTAGGCTTCACCAGCCTTCCAGAGAAGGTGAGAGTCTGACACAAAAAAGTTAGAGGAACTGTGGATATTCAATACAGAGAAGAGACAGGAAGGTACATAACAGGCTTCAAAGAGTTAAAGGAATGACATGTGCAAAAAGGGTTGGACCTGTTCTGCTTGATCCCAGAGTGGGGAGGGGAAGGGAAGGGAAGAGAAGGGAAGGGAAGGGAAGGGAAGGGAAGGGAAGGGAAGGGAAGGGAAGGGAAGGGAAGGGAAGGGAAGGGAAGGGAAGGGAAGGGAAGGGAAGGGAAGGGAAGGGAAGGGAAGGGAAGGG
>CM053622.1:136458346-136475006 GCA_028646595.1 Phalanger gymnotis
ATGTTCCATGCTTGGGCGGATGTGCTGCCTCACTAGCACTCCTCCTTCCCCAAGAACCCACTACCCGGACTGGGTTTAGGTCTTCAGCAGGCTCTGTACTCCTGCTCTGATCAGCCACTTAATTCCTCCCACCAGGTGGGCCTGGGGCCAGAAGCAACTGGAGCCCTAGTTCTAAAGCTGCCCCACCTCTGCTGCCCCAGGGGCGGTGGCAGAACCACAAACTCAGTCCCGCAGCTTTTCCCACTAACCTTCTCTATTGTCTTTGCTCTTTGTGGATTGAAAGGTCTGGTAGATGCCACAGCTCAGTAATTCATGCCTGTAGGGCACTCTCCGCTTGGCTGCTGGTCTGGTCGGTCCACGGTCTGTGCCACGCACTCTGGGCTCTGCTGGGCTCAGCTCTGCTCCCCTCAGCTGGGAGCTGGGAGCTCCGTGCAGGACAGACTTTACCCAGAGACCATCCAGGCTGTCCTGGGCTGGAGCCCTGCTTCCCTCTGCCACTTTGTGGGTTCTGCAGCTCTAGAATTGGTTCAGAGCCATTTTTTTATAGGTTTTTGGAGGGACTTGGTAGGGAGCTCACACCAGTCACTGCTTCCCAGCCGCCATCTTGGCTCCACCCCCAATTCCTTCTAGTTCTAAAAGCTATAATTTTGTGATTTAACTTATTATAAATGTTCAAGCAGCATGGGACGTGTCAGCCATACATGGTTCTATGAACCTGACCAGAAGTGGACAACATCTTCTGGGCCTGTATATATCTGCTTATTTCAAGTCAAGTTCATTTAATTTCACAAATATTAAATTTGATATATGTTGGGCACTAAAGGAGGTATGAAAGAGGAATAAACTACAACCCCTGGCCTCAAGGAGTTTATAACCTAGTGGAAGAGATAAGACATACACTGAGATGACTAAGGTACAAAATGGAATGTGACATTAGCATAAGAAAGAAATAAACCAAATCCACGGCAAGATTTAAGGAGGGAGCAATTATGCTGAGAGAAGGGAGGTAGCAGGATATTTTCATGGAATTTTCCAAGTATTGAAGCTAGGCAGCACATCATTTATGGGATGCTAATTTGGCCACAGCCATCTATGAGGTAGCAGTAATAATGCCCCCAGGACACCTTCAGGCCCTTGCTTGTCTCTCTTTCCCTATTGCTGACTTGAGCAACCCATGATCAGCTTATATATTGAGTACTGGACTTCTCGTTTATGCATTATCCCCTGAGCCTCATCTCCCTTGTATTCTGTTTCTAAAATTCAGCATGATGATAGATGTCTCTGGTGCTGGGCAGGGCACTGCAGAGTCATTCACAGGAATAATAAGGGTGACTATGATCATAAAAAGAATGATAATCATGCAGAAGAAGAGTGCATATTTCCATAAAGGTGAGGCTGTCAAACATCAGCAGACAGAATGGTTGGGCCTTGTTTTAACTAATCAAGGCTGTATCTAAGGGATTTTTACCAGAATTTCTCAAGTTTCTTGTGGATGTTTGGCATGGCATGGACACGTTCATCCCTTTTACGTGGAAAGCTAAGGATGGAATAGAGACAAGTATACACAAGCAAAGACTCTACCATTAACTTGAATTGTGACCCTTAGCTAAATCTCTCATATCCTCCTCTGTGACTCAGTCTCCTCGCCTACAAAATGAGGGGTTGGATTAAATGATCTCTAAGGGCCCTTCTTATTTCAAAGATCTACTGATTCAATGATCCATAACCTTTTATATTAATCTGACCTTTTTTTAAAAAATCAGCCAGTCCACAAATGTTTATTGAGCATTGATTGTGTGCAGGATTCCATGGTAGGCACTGTGCAAGACCCAAGGAAGTAGAAGACACAGGCTCTGCCCTCAAGGAACTTATTTATAATCTATTAAAGGGGAGAGGACATGGATAGGTGAAGTAATACCTGGCAATATCAGGAAATCATTGTAAGTATCAAGTGAACATACAGACATGTACTATTGGGGTTTGGAGGAAAGAGACTTCACTTTGAGCTGGAATACTCAATCAACCAATCTACAGTCATTTATCAAGCACTGACTATGTGTCCTGAAGGTATAGTGCTAGGTGCTGAGGATGCAAACACAGAAATGAAATAGTCAAAGACCTTACACAAGGGGACAACAGGTACATGTATAAGTACATACAGGAAAAATATAAAATAAATCCAAGGCAGTTAGAGAGGGAGAGTACTAGCAATTAGGGGATGGAGAAAGACTTTGAATGGTGTTTGAGCTGATTCTTGAAGAAAGTGAGAGATTCCATGAGGTGTAAGTAAGGAGGAAGGTCATTCCAGGCATGGGAGATGGCTAGAGATGGGAGATGTAGTGCTGTATATGGAGAATAGAAAGAAGGCCAGTTTGACTGGATTATAGAGTGTATGAGGGAAAGTGATGTCCAGCATATCCCAAAAGTCTTGGTGCAGTTTTATGGTAGCAACACAACTTGTATAAGGAAGCTGGAAATATAGATTGGATCCAAGCTCTGAGGGCTTTTAAGAGCCAAATGGAGTTATATTTGGAAGTCATTAGAGTTTATTGAGTAGGGGAGTGACATGGTCAGGTCTACACTTGAGGAAAAATTAGCACTTGGGGGTATCGGGTAAGGCCTCTTATAGAAGGTATTGGTGGAACTCTGTCTTGAAAGAAGTTTCTAGATCATTGGAGAAAGGAGATTTCAAAGACTCTCAGGGTCTCCAAGTTGGCAGGGACCTCAGAGTTCATTTAGTCTATATTTGAACTGGGCCTTGAGAAATGGGCAAAATTTTGAAAGGCTAAAGATGAGGCAACATGTGGGTAGAATTATGGGAAAGGGGGATCCTCCATCTTTCAAGGTAAGAATAGAATCAGAAGCAAAAAGCACATCTGACCAAAGTGTGGGATACCTCAGCCATGAGAGCAGTGAAAGCTGGTCAACAGGTTACCTGAAACGATGCTTTAATGACCCTTTTGAAGACTTGCAAATGACATAGTTTCTCATTTGTTGGGTAAAGTTTATATGTGGTGCTGCCCAGAAGATAAAACTACCTGGGAAATGTCATTTAAAGAGACTTCCCAGTTTTACAAGTCCATAGAAAGCTATCTTTGCCAAGAAAACCCCAAATGGGGTCATGAAGAGTCAGACACAATTGAAATGACTGAACAATGACAAAAAGAGGCTAAGAAATAACTTTGACATAAAGATGACATTTTACAGAGATCAGTGATGGAGTAGCATGTTAAAATGAATGCTCCAGTAATGGGACCACACACAACTGCTGTTTCATTGAAAATCAAAGCAGGCCTCCATATTTCTCTAACGTTTCTCTTTCTTTGGGTCAAGGATTGCATATCCTTGGAGACCTGCGATGCTCATATGGTGTTCTTAAATAATCAGTCCTCTGACTGGGAAATGGAAAATGCAATTTACAAATAGAAAGTAGACAAAATTATATAACAAAGCCAGGTCAGTTGAGCATGGAAAGGAAATGAATAGTGAATAGACAATGGTACCACTTTGTGGACTCAGATTAAAGCACAGATTGCTACCCAGGCTGCTAGCTTCTTTCTCACACATCTGGTAGGATCATAGAATCACAGATTTACAGCTAGAAGGGACCTCAGAAGCCATCTAATCCAATCTTTTTACTTTAAAGTTGAGGGAACTGAGGCCCAGGGAGTTTGTTTTCAGAACATGGAAGATGCGATTTTAACTCACATCCTCTGACTCCAGAGCTGGTACCCTCTCTATTATGCCAGTTAATTGCTCTCTTGGCAAATTCTAACAGACTTGTGCTAAAATAGAGGGATAAGTCATGCCCACCTCAATTCCAACAAATTCAGATTGATGAAATCTGGCATTAGGTCCACTTTCTTCCATGGATTGCCTTTGAACATCCTGGGCAGGTTGAAGAAGTTTTCCAGCACCTTGGTGCCTCACTGGCATCTCCTGTCAGCTACCCAGAGGTAGTTGAACATGTCTCCCATTTGCAAGAGAGAGAGGCAGAAGATACTTTGACTTCTCCTGGAGAGTCATTCTAATCACATAGAAGGAGGAAAAAAGCAGGTCTTTCTTTTTAAGCTAATAGAATTCAGTTGATTGCCTTCCAATTCTTCAAGACAGGAGTGCCAGAGTGTAAAGAGTCAGTCAGTTAGCCAACTAGCATTTATTAAGCATCTACTATGTGTCAGTCATTGCGTTAAGCACTGACGTTACAGGAAATCAGGAAATAGTCCCTTCTCTCAAAGAACTCACAGTCTAGTGGGGGGAGGGAGGGAGGGAGATAACACAGAAACAACCATGTACAAACAAAATCTATATCAGATAAATTGGAAGTAGTCTCTGGAAGGAAAGTCACTAAGATTAAGGAGGACTAGAAGAGGCTTCTTGCAAAAGGTGTGATTTTGGCACAGACTTGGAAGAATGCAACAAAGTTAGGAGGTTGTAATGGTAATCAGGGCAGGATTTTTTACTGTTCTTCTCATAAGTGCCTTTAATGAGTCTGGCCTTTGTTTGAACGGAGCAGGTAAAATGGGATCTTTTTTCCCTTGGAGTGTTTCTCAGCACTAAGACAATTGGGAGTCATTGCTTGGAAACAATGTATATAGTGGTGCTAGTGATTAACTAACTTTCCCACACCCTGGTGTTACTGATTTCTCACACCCTAAATGGTGAGCCTCCAACTCTCAGGGTCCTGAACAGGGTATATGTACTGGAAGGTTAGCGTTTGACTTTTGGGGGTACATTTATTGAAAGGGTGACAAGACTCTGGGCAAGCCATTGAAATAGCAACACCCTCCCCCCAGCTTTGATAACCCAGAGAGATATTGGTGCTTCTCTGGTAACTATGTATTGCTATGGATAGACTGGTTTGTATTATTTGCTCTGTTTATAACGTACGCTTGTAATTTCTGTTTGTATTTTCCCTGAAGTTCAGGGGACTGATCTTTTCTCCCTGAACTAAATGAATGTTATATACATGTTTAATTAAACTGAGATTGTTAACCCCTTAAATTTGCTTTCGTTAGAAAAGCAGATCAAATAACTTGTGTTGGCAGACCTTCTATGTGTTCCTTTTTGTTGATCTTACACAGCCACATCAGCTGCTAGCAATGTTGTTGTTACAGAGGCGGAAATGAGGTGAGAGGATACTCCAGGCTTGGGGTGCAGCCTGTGAAAACGCCCGGAGTTGGGAGATAGTGTGTTTCGTGTGAGGAAGAACAAAGAGGCCAGTGTCACTGGATCATAGATTACACGGAAGGAAGGAAGCCATAAGAAGACTTAGAAAGTAGGAAGAGTCTAGCTTGTGAAGAGTTTTAAAAGGCAAAGGATTTTATATTTGATTCTAGAGGTTAATAGGCAACCACTAAGGCTTATTGAACAAGAGTCATGTGGTCAGACCTATATTTTAGGAAGATCAATTGGTCACCTGAGTCAAAGAGATTAGTGTGGGTAGAAATGTGAGATTAAGTAGCAGGCTACTGAAATAACTCAGGAGGTGACGAAGGCCCGCACCAGGGCGGCTGCAGCGTCAGAGGAGAGAATGGGACATATTTGAGAGATGTTACAAAGATAGAAATGACAAGATTTGACAATTGATTGGAAATAGAAGTGAGAGTAAGAAGTCAAGGATGACACCTAGATTTCAAGCCTGGGGAAGATGACAGCACCCTAAATGATAATAGAGAAGTTATATGAAGGGGGGAAAGATAATGAGTTTAGTTTAGGGCAGATTTAGTTTAAAATGTCTGCAGGACATTCAGTTGGGGATGTCTAATAGAGAATTGGAGATTAAAGACTAAAGTTTAGAAGAGAGATTAGGACCGGACAAGTAGATCTGAGAGCCATCAGCACAGAGATGGTCATTGAAACTATGGGAGTTGATGAGATTACAGAGGGAGAAGAGAAGAGAAGAGAAGAGAAGAGAAGAGAAGAGAAGAGAAGAGAAGAGAAGAGAAGAGAAGAGAAGAGAAGAGAAGAGAAGAGAAGAGATGAGAGAAGAGAAGAGGAGAGCAGAGAAGAGATAAGAGAAGAGAAGAGAAGATATGAGAAGAGAAGAGAAGAGATAAGAGAAGAGAAGAGATAAGAGAAGAGAAGAGAAGAGATAAGAGAAGAGGAGAGAAGAGAAGAGAAGAGAGAAGAGAAGAGAAGAGAAGGGAAGAGAAGAGAAGAGAAGAGAAGAGAAAAGAAGAGAAGAGAAGAGAAGAGAAGAGAAGAGAAGAGAAGAGAAGAGAAGAGAAGAGAAGAGAAGAGAAGAGAAGAGAAGAGAAGAGAAGAGAAGGGAAGAGAAGAGGGCCCAGGACATATCCTTGAGAGGTCCCCATAGTTACCTGGCATGATGTAGATGAAGATCTAGCAAGGGAGACAGAGAAAACAAGGCCTGACCGGTAGAAGGAGAACTGGGACAGAGCAGTGTCAGAAAAACCTGGAGAGAACAGAGTATCAGGTGTAACAAAGTGGAGTTTTTACAAAGGAATATTAAAGTCAAAATGACTTAGTCACTCAGTCATTTTTAAAATAATAGTGCTATTACTGTATACAATGATATCTTGGTTCTGTTTACTTTACTCTATCATAAATACACAAATTAAAAATAAAAGAATGCTATCTGTATTCAGAGAAAGAACTGATGAATAGGAGTATGTATAGAATAGTTTTACATAATATATACACACATATATGTATATATATGCACATGTATACAGATATATGTGTATATAAAATTTGTCTAATGGTAGCCATCTCTAGGGTGGAGGAAAGAGGGAAGAAAAAAGGGAAAAAAGAAATTCACATAACTTTTTTCTGTATTTGGAGGGAATAGCAAGTTGTACATGGTAGATTTGCAGTTTCATGTGCAATCATTTTTTTATTGTATTGTGTTATAAAAATGCTTGTTTTGTTCCTTGAATTGAAAATAAAATAAATTTTAAAATAAAATTTTTTTAAAAGGAATATTTACTTCAGAAGGCATACTCACAAATATACAAACCCACTTTCCCTATTGCATGAGAGACATAATCTCCATTCTCCCCTGCGCCACTTGGGGAGGGGAAAGGGATTAGGTTTATAGTTTAGCTTGGTCGCATGGAGCACAGTCCCAGTTTCAAGCACAGGACTCACCTTGGGCTCAATTGGCTGCTTGCATCTTTAAAAATGATGAGGACAAGTTGTAACTCCCTTTCTACCATCTTTTTGGCTACATTCTTTTCCATTTGACTACATTCTTCTCCTATGTGTTAAGCTCAACGTGGATGCCATGGACCCCACATAGTAGGGGTTGCAGCAAGCTCCATGCTAGCCAAACTGAGCATGCTCTAGAAAAAATGAGTTGTTATATTTTTAGGGAAAAATTATTATACTGTTTAAATCCAACCTTAAGTGGCTAAAGGTTGTCCATGCCCAGATGTCCCTGACCCCAGTAACTCTCTAGGAATGCCAAAGATGACTATAGGGTATTTTGAGTTCCCCTAGGCCCTGGATTTACCCAAAGCATTCTTGTTTTGGGTTACCACATCTAGGATTTGTAATGGGTCCACCAAAGCATATATTTTCAGTTCCTTGTGTTTTGGCTTCATCCAAACTTTATTAAATGTTTACAGTTACTCATATCTATCTCAACCTACCTTGCTTTCAAGTGGCTCTCTCAGCAACTTTGCTTAACCATTTACATGTGGCTTGTGTGCGGGTACCCTTGTCTAAATATTATGTAATGTAAACCTTCCAGAACCTGGACAAGAAGGAGTCAAACTTCCTTCCCAGCTTGCTGTTCTCAACCAAACAATCTAATATATTTCTAAAATTATTTCTGATTTTGCGGTTTGTTCTCATGAACAACAATGCACAAGAGCCAGCTTACATAAGAAGAGGGTGATCAATAGCGTCAAGGCTACAAAGAGGTCGAGAAGTCTGAGGATTGAGGAAAGGCTTTTCAGTTTGGCGCCTGAGAGATTTTTGGTAACCTCAGAAAGAGAAGTTTCAGTTGAATGGTGATATTGGAAGCCAGGGTCTAAAGAGTTAAAAAGAAAATGAGTTGAAAGGAAGCGGAGGTGAATATTGCAGACAGTCTTCTCAAGAACTTTAGCTGCCCACTCTAACTCTCTGGACTTCCTCTACCAGCCCACAGCCCCATTTTTATGCGTTGTCTTCCCCTGGAGAATGTAAGCTCCCTGAGGGCAAGGCTGTCTTTCCACTTGTTTGTATTTCCAGTGTTTAGCACAGTCCCTGGCACATGGCAAACAATAAATGCTTGTTGACTTGACTCAAAAATAAAAATTTAGCTGCAAAGAGAGATAAAGGATAATAGCTAGTGGATGGACAGATCAAGTGAGAGTTTTTTTTTTTGAGGATGGGGGAGATATGGATATGTTTGAAAGCAGCAAGGGGCATGGTGGAGAGAGCACTGGACTTGGAATCAGGAAGACTCACCCTCATGAGTTGAAATCCAGCCTCAGACACTTACTAACTGTGTGACCCAGGGCAAGTCACTTAACCCTGTTTGCCTCAATTTCCTCATCTATAAAATGAGCTGGAGAAGGAAATGGCAAACTGCTCCAATATCTTTGCCAAGAAAACCCCAAATGGGGCCAGACACAAAGAGTCAGACGCAACTAAAATGACTGAACAACAACAAAAAGATAGGGTATTGCTAGATGGAAGAGTACCTGGTTGGGACTAAAGATAGGAAAAATGAGAATGAGCCAAGCTGTAAAGGGCTTTAAATGCCAGATAGAAGATTTTATGTATTTACATTTTATCCTGGTGTAATAAGGAGCTAGACAGTCTTGGGAGTGGGAGAGGTGATAGAGAAGTGTCCCTACCTCACTTGTCAACTGGTCTCCTGCTCTGATTCTCCTTGATCACAGTTACACTGGAAATTAATGAGGGAATAAGAATTGATTTGTTCATGCCTTTCTCTCTTCCTCCCTAGGGATATCTGGTTAGGATCTGCCCTCTTCCCCAATCACCTACCACCAATCCATTCATCAACAACTATTTATTAAGCCCCTTCTAAGTGTGTGGCGCTAGGAGCTGGGGATAGAAATATAATAGATGAAATTAGGCAGGGCAGTGGTTAAAATGTAGGACTTTGAGGCAGTCAAAGCGTGCCTTAGACACCTCCCACCTGTGTGATTCCAGGTAAGTTAATTAACTTCTCTAATTAACCTCAGTTTCTTCATGCAGAAAATGAGGGGGGGTTTGGATTCACTGGGCCCAGGGGTCCTTCTAGCTCTAAATCTATGATTCTAGGAAAAAGCCCCTCCTTGAGAGCAAAGAGCTTATGTTTTATTGGGGGATAGGACTGACTCCCTTGGTCAAAAGAAAAAAAAAAGCATTGGGTGAAACAAAGTTGGAAGTTTTCTATCATTCCCTATGTCCTCAAAAGCAAGCTAAGGTCACTGGTTTTCAATGAACTATAAACTTGACCTTTTTTTTTTTTAAATTCATGGGAAGTACATGAGAGTAGAGATATTTAAAATGTTGTTTGTCAACGTGTGCCGACCTTCTGACTTTCTTGATCTTCGAAATGAAATGAATCTTTTTTCCATGAAGTTTTCTGGTGGAAAGGCAGATTTTGTGCTCCAGTGAGACTGAACATTCTTTTCAAGAAAGCAAGTGTTCTTGAGACCTAGATCTGCTCTGTGTGTGTGTGTGTGTGTGTGTGTGTGTACAGAAATACATCTTCACAACATTTTTTGTAAATTCTCAATTAAGAAGGAAATCCTGAGAGGTCATTGGTAAACACACCTTCAAGTGTCATATGGGAATAAATAATACTTGCATTTGCACAGGATTGTAAACTATCTGATTGTGCAATGTAGGAATGTCAATGATCATCTTATTAATAAGAGTTGCAGTGACATCCTGATGTGTGCATCATGGAAGGTCAGGAGTGTCATCAGTGCCATGGGCCACTGAGCCACCCTGTGTCTCAGTCTTCTCACCTACTAAGTGAGGGTGGCCTTCTAGAAGATCTCTAAGATTTTTTCCCCTTCTGAAAGTTCTAGGCCATGCCTAATTTATTTGCAAATTAAGACCACCCTAGAAAAATAGGAAAATGACATTATATGTCAGTCATATTAATCAATATTATAAAGTAACTAGACACTATAAGGTTGGAATATTGTTGTGGTGTAGGAAATAATGAGCTGGTGAACTTAGAAAAATATGGAAAAATTTGGACTTATGAAGGAAGATATTATGCACTCTCAGAGAAACAGAGGACAAGCACATATGGTATGGTCTTACATAGATGCATATGAATCTATATATCTATATTTGAGTATAATTATAGATATCTAAGTATACGTCTATGTAAGTATATTATGTATCTATATATGTATCTAAATATGTTTGTGTGTACATATGTATGTATATTTGTGTGTATGTATGTGCATATATGTGTATACACATATACACACACATACATACATAACTCTGTACTTAATTGTAGCCTGGGGAGAGGAGGGCAATTGTAGCCTTCCTAGCAGGGAGGGGATAAAAGAACAAAGTAAAAAGTGTACAGAAGAGAACTAAAGAACTCTCACAAAGAAGCAAAGAAAAGATGGACAGCTCTGAACACAACGTGTAATATTTATTATATAGGCTTTCTTGAAATGAAAATTTATTGCTGTATGTTTTGAATCCTCTCTTACATTCTAGTGTGCACATGTCAGTGCTTTTTTTTTCTTTTCTTATTTTGTATTTTAGCATTTAAGTTTATAATGTTTCTTTTTCTTTTCTTATTGTATAAGTTTAAAATAAATTAATTTAAAAAAACACTCTGGAGAAAATTCTAAGGTATAGATGTAATGGAAAGATGGCTAGACTTGGAATGAGAAGACCTGGATAGGAATTCTACTGATGCCATTTATTGGCTTGTGAACTTGGGGAAAATCACTTAACTTCTCTGACCCTCTTCTACAAAATGGGGACTATAAAGAAAACCACTGAGTTCTCTTTATATTAATCAATTGAGTTTACAGATGAGTTTATTCATCAGTAAAATGGAGACTATAATAACAATGAGCGGACCATCCATACTGGAAAAACAAAGTAGAAGAAAAACACATATTGGTCAGTCTGTGACTTGAAGCTGGCCAGGCAGCCAATTGAATTAGTATTTATACGTACACGGGCAAGAGCCAAAGATGAACTGTTCCAGTATTGAGTGGGATGAGAAGCTCATGCTAGATCACATTTGGGGAGCTGCATATTGCTTTCAGTTAACCCAAAGCTGCTTGCTGCTACAAAAGTCCATCTCTGTAACATCTATATTCTCCCAATGATGCTATATAGCTATGACTCTTTGAACATCAGTCATGGAAGAATCAAAACTAGGAAATATCTTAACACAAAGAATCATGAAGCTACAGTATGTTGATTGTAAGCTCCTTGAGGGCAAGGACTGTGTTTTGCCCCTTTCTTGTATTCCCATTAGTTAGTGTCTGAGGCTGGATTTGAACTCAGGTCACCCTGACTCCAAGCCTGGCACTGTATCCACTGCCACCTAACTGCCCAATTGCATTAATATAAAGGCTTAAATAAAAATAGGAATATATGTAAGTCTTCAAATAAGGGAAATATTGAAAGACAAATATCTTGCAGAATGACCAAATTAAGTTGCAGGAGCTGCATAGAAATCATTTTGTTTTAAAGGGACTGAAAAAAATTGGGAAATAGAAAATTTAAAATGACCAAGAAATTGCCAATGATCTTTTCAGATCCTATGAAGTTATGGGATGTAACATGTTATTCAAAATCCATTTTTTGGATTTGCAGCTGGACTTCTTCCCAGAAAGTGTAGGTGCTATCAATGATGAGCACGGGGAACATGACCATCAAGAAAGGCCCCATAATGGAAAAGTGATACTAAGTTGAATGGAATCCACACATGCCCACTGACCACTAATGGGCACTTAGGAGGGTCGTCCCAAAAAGAAATCAATGGTAGTTATATTTCAGCTAAGGTAAATTTAGTAATAAATTATTTTTAAAACATAAATTTGTGATTTCCATGAAAATGATAGAAAAGTGATAGAAAAAAAAAATGTGATATTTGAAATAAGAATAAAAAGTATTGCGATGGTGCCATGAATAGAGCACTGGGTCTGGCATTGGGAAGACCTGAATTCAAATCCTACTTCAGACATTTATTTCCTCTGTGACCCTGGATAAGTCACTTAACTTCTCAATCTCAATTTTCAAGGGGTCAATAGCCTCTAAGGTCCTTTCTAACTCAAAATACATGATCCTCTATTATCTATTTTGTGACTGTGACAGAATTAAAAAAAAACTTTAATTATCCAATGTTAAAGAAATAGCTGTCAAATAAATATTAAAACGAGGGATCTAGTTTCAATCAACAAACATTTCTTGAGCTGGGGATGCAAAGATAAAAACAGAACAATCACTGTCTTCAAGGAGCTATCGTAGATACTTATGAAGATTTGTGTTTAGAGTGAGAAAGACAGATGACATGTAACATGATAGAATTTTAGAGTCAAGTTTATAGACCCTAGGAAGCCTTTGTACTATGGCTATCAAAGTCAGTTTTCAGGAACTCCATCCATATGTCCTTGCTCATCTTGAAAAGGCCCTCTTATTGATACCAGGTTCAGTCAAGTTGAATAAAGCCTAACATCTCCTTTCCCCTAGCTCCCAAAGCATTTCCTACTCAAATCAGAACTTCTGCATGGTCTATAAATTTAAAAAAAAAATGTCACCCTCTCCCAATTGTCCTGAGGGCTTTAACACAACCTTCTGGAGTCTGTTGGGTGGGGTTATTCAAATCATTCAGGAATGCTTCTTGGGGCATCCAAACTACATGAATAAATGAGGAAACCAAATCCTCCCTTGGCTTGCTGTATGTCATGGAAGGAAAATATATAATCCCTGTTATACAAGGAAAGAAAAGTAAAGCAGTTTTCTAAAGAAAAAGAAACCTCCTGATATTTTAAAAAAAAAAGTTCAAAGAATGTGTCAGAAGCCAAACTAAACATAATCGCTTGTCCCCGAGTCCCACTTTGAGCATGGAGAGAACATGTTCTCCACGACAAATTCTCAGGAGACCATACTCTGAAAACAGTGGATCTCACATAGATCTCTCCTTTTGCCTTCTTACTTACTGTCTGCTTCTTACCATCAGACATACAGAAGCCTGCTGGTACATGTTTAACAACTAGCTCTTAAAAAAAAAAAAAAAAGGACACATGACACACTTTTAAGTTTAATCTTCATTATTATCATTTTTTCCTTCACTTAAGTTTAGACAATCTACAAAACAATAATCAAGTCCTGATTTGTAGTGTTTGCTACAAATTTCCAAAGTATAAATGTTCACAATAAAAATTTAACATTTGGCTCTCTAGGATAAGCTGACTTCAGCACACCACTTCCTACATAGTTTATGATATCTAGTCTTGTACATAGGTCATACGTAGAATTATAGAGAAAGAGTTGTAAGGGACCTAGGAGGCCATCTGGTCCTATGCTGGACCAAGAATCTTGACAAGCGGTCGTACAGCTTCCTCTTGAAGACAACAAGTGAGGAGGAACTCACCACCTTCCAAGACAACTTATTCCACTTTTGGACAATTTTAGTTCAGAAATTTCACATTACATTGACTCAAAATCTACCTCTTTACGATGTCTGCCATTGCTCCCAGTGATGGCCTCTGGGAACAAGGAGGATGAGTCTCATTGTTCCTCCACTTGGTGGCCCTTCAAATACTTTAATGCAGCTGGCGTGTCTCCCATCAGTCTTCTCTTCAGGCTAAAACCCCGTAATTCCTCCAATTGTTCTTCATGTGGCACATTCTCTAGTTGTTTCATGTACAAAACCCTTAACTCTACAGCTATGTTTTGAGATTCCTCTGGCCTGTGGCTTGTTTTCATATTGCATAAGGCCCGCTATAAGCTCTGGACACCATTGAATTTAGACCGGAAGGAACCTTAGTGGTCATCTTGTCCAACCCTATTATGTTAAACACTAAGCAAACTAAAAACCAGAAAAATGAATTGCTTTAGTTTGTATAAGCACACGGCAAAGCCAGGGTTTGAGCAAGAACCTGAGCCCGATTCTCTGGCCCAGCTTGGTACACTGGCAAGATCAATGATTTCTGGAGTCACATCACTACCTATGTGACTACAGGCAAATCCCTTAACTTTTTTAGGCCTTAGTTGTTGTTCAGTCATGTCCACCTCTTTGTGACCCCCTTTGAGGTTTTCTTGCAAAGATATTGGAGTAGTTTGCCATTTCCTTCTCCAGCTCGTTTGATAGATGAGGAAACTGAGGTAAACAGGGTTAAGTGACATACCCAGGGTCATATAGCTAGTGAGTGTTTAAAGCCAGATTTGAACTCATGAAGATGATTTCAGGCCCAGTGCTCTATCCACCATGCCACCTAGCTGCCCCTACAGTCTTGTGTAAAAATACGAGGGTTGGACCAGATGATCTCTTAAAATCCCTTTCAGTTCCCAATCAATGATCCCATGCTCCCAAATCTAGCACTCATTCTCCTACTCAGTTCCCAAATTGGGTGCCATGAGGAAGGACAATTGATTTTTAGTCAGCTAGACATCAAGAGAGTCCCAGACTCTGGAAGCTGGTTAGTACAGATGCCAGTGGGCATGCTCATATACCTCGAAGAGAATGCCCACCACTAAGTCATCTTCAAACAATGGTCTGTGCCTTGTCATCCTATCAGGTCTATTAGGAAATTCCTCAAATTGATCAGTGACTCCCCTGATCACTTCTCTTCTCCCCATCCCCTGATAGTAGACATCATTATGAGAAGGAAACCAACTGGCTTCATTCCCAAGGAGGATTGAAAAAAAGGAAATGCCCAGCAAGAAAGAGCTTGGCAGATGCAAAGAAGGCTTTCTGAACTCCCAAGATAATTAAACAAGGCTACCAAGAAAGGCTATTAGAAACCATATCCTGGAGAGTTTTAAAAGAAGAACTTATGATCATCTAATTCAGATGTTAAGAGTCCTGTTAAGTACACCTGGATTGGAATTCTGGCTCTGACACTTATTTACTCTGTGGCTCTAAATTCCCTCACCTACGAAATGAAGATAATATTAGGGTTTTGAAAACACTATTTATTTAAATTAATAAGCATTTATTCTCTCCCCTCCCTTCCATGCCCCCCTATGGGGGAGGGAAGGAAGAGGAAAACAACTCTTTTAATGAATATGCATAGTCAAGTTTTTGACCTCGTCAAAAAATGTATATCTCATTTTGTGTCTTGAATCTACCAGCTCTTTGTAAGGAAGTAGGTAGTCTATTTCTTCATTAGCCCTCTGGAATCTTGGTTATCATTGCAATGATTATAGTTCTCATGTCTTTCAAAGTTCATTGTTTTTACAGTGTTGTCATTATATAAATGTTTGTCCTGGTTCTGCTTAGTTCTCTCTGCATCAGTTAATGGGTCTTCCCAGGTTTCTCTAAAACCATCCCTTTCATTATTTCTTATCATGCAATAAGGTTAATAATATTTGCCCTATCAGCTGCACAGTCTTCTGTGTGAGTCAAGCATTTTTAAAGCCACAAAGCACTATATAAAAATGTGTTATCGACAGTAAATAAATTTAAGCTATTATGAGAATTCTTGTCTTGGTAACCCCAGTGCCTTGTATAGTGCCTAGCACAGAGCAGATGCTTAATAAATACATGTTGATTTATTATTTGTAGTACTGAGGCAGCTAGATGGCACAATGGATGGAGTGCTGGGCCTGAACTCAGGAAGACTTGAGTTCAAATCTGAGCTCAGACACTTACTAGCTGTGAGACCCTGGGAACAGACACTTGAGCTCCGTTTGCCTCAATTTCCTTGATTATAAAATAGAGATTGTAATAGCACTGCCCTAGGATTGTTGTGAGGATCAAATGAGATGATATTTGTAAAGCACTTAGCACAGTGCCTGGCACATAGTTGGGGCTTAAATTCTTGTTTGTTTTCTTCTTTCTTTGTTTATCCTGGACTCAGTGATCCTCTAAGAATCTTTCTAACTCCAGGATTTATGATTCTATGATCATATCCTGTACCTAGAGCATTCTTTTTCAAGTATGAAATGGACTAAATGAACTCTAAAGTAGCTTCCAACTCTGCTATTCAATGCCTCTGTGAGTCATGGCCCTACTCTTCTTCCATATCCTTTCCCATTTCTGTATTGTCTTTGTATTCACCTATAGATTTTATCTCATTGCCTCAGATATTGGTAAGAATTCACTTGGTAGTTGGTGCTCACTCATAGTATCTTAGGATGATCTATTTTGAGCTGGAAGAGATCTTAGGTGCTTTTTAATCCAAACCGCTCATTTTACAGATGAGAAAACTGAGGCACAGAGAGGTTAAGTGGCTTGCCCAGATTCACACACCTTGACAAGGTATGATTTGAATCTAGGTTTCCCTTACTCCAAGTCCAATACTTTACCCACTATCCTCTTCCTCAAAGACTAGCAGTAGGTTCCAAGATCCATGGGACATTGGCCTTCTTTTTTTTTTATAATCATATGGTTTTTTTTAAATTTATTTTTAATATGTTTAGTTTTCAGCATTGATTTTCACATGCGTTTGAATTACAGATTTTCTCCCCATTTCCACCCTCCCCCACTCCAAGATGGCGTACACTCTGGTTGCCCTGTTCCTCAGTCTGCCCTCCCCTC
>CM053622.1:136475506-136560629 GCA_028646595.1 Phalanger gymnotis
TGTATGTTTTGGTCTTCTTTGTCCCCAAAGAAGGACTCCAGAGTCTGAGACTGAATCTGGGTGTGTTTTCGCCACCTGGCCATGTTCCCAGACAACTTACTTAACCCTTGAGTTTTTCAACGGGGTGTGACTAAAGAGTTCTATGTTCCACGCTTGGGCGGATGCGCTGCCTCACCAGCACTCCTCCTTCCCCAAGAACCCCCTACCCGAACTGGTCTTAAATCTTCAGCAGGCTCTGTACTCCTGCTCTGATCAGCCACTTAATTCCTCCCACCAGGTGGGCCTGGGGCCAGAAGCAACTGCAGCTGAATTTCTAAAGCTGCCCCGCCTCCATTGCCCCAGGGGTGGTAGCCGAACCGCAAACTCCGTCTTGTCCCGCAGCTTTTCCCACTAACCTTCTCTGTTGTCTTTGCTGTTTGTGGGTTGTGAGGTCTAGTGCATGCCACAGCTCAGTAATTCAGCACGCTAGGGCACTCTCCGCTCCACACCTGGTCTCGTTGGTCCACGGTCTGTCGCGCTGCGCCTCGCACGCTGGGCTCTGCTTGGCTCAGCTCCGCTCCCCTCAGCTGGGAGCTGGGAGTTCCATTTGGGACAGACCTTACCCCGAGACCATCCAGGCTGTCCTGGGCTGGAGCCCTGCTTCCCTCTGCCACTTTGTGGGTTCTGCAGTTCTAGAATTGGTTCAGAGCCATTTTTTTATAGGTTTTTGGAGGGACTTGGTGGGGAGCTTACGCCAGTTACTGCTTTCCATTTGCCATCTTGGCTCCACCCCCGGACATTGGCCTTCTTATAGCTTTCATAATACAGAATGATAAGAGAACAAGATGAATTATCTTCTCTCATTCTTACTAAGATTGTAATCCACCGCAGTGACCATGGCTAATCTAATGTACCCTGTGTGTTCCAGGCTGGGAATAAGTGTGTGTGGAGGAGAGAAGGTAGGCAGAGGCTGAATAAATCCCCCTTGATGATGATAGTGATGGGCAAAGACTCCAAATGACCCAAGGAAGTTTGAATTCTTTTATATAATCTGACCTCAGGGTACCCCTAGTGGACTTTAAGATGCACACACGTTAAAATGAAATGTTAAAAGAACTGTAAGAGAAATGACCTTTACTCTTCCTAGCCTGAGGACTGGTTTTGCACTGAGGAAAAAGGTAAGCCACTCTTGGCTTTATTCGAGCAGCAGTTGAAAATGGACTTCCTCAATGACAGAATGGTTAAAAAAAAATTAAATCTTTGTATCCAATTTCTCAGACAAAAATCTGGTATCCAAGATATATAGACAGATAACAGAAACATACAAGATCAAAAGCCAGTCCTCAATAGATAAGTGGTCAAAAGTTTTTGAAAGAATTGCAAACTATTAACAACCATATGAAAGCATGTTCCATATCACTACTAATAAGAGAAACACTGGAAAGCAATTTGAGATTATGCAAATAACATAGATAAACTTTCCACATCCTTTGACCCAGAGATTCCATTGCTAGGCACATACTCCAAGGAGATCATTGACCAAAAAAAAGAAAAAAAGGCTCCACATTCATCAAAATATTTATAGCAGCACTTTTTATAATAGAATAAAATTTTAAACAAAGTAGATACTCATCCATTGGAGAATGGATAAACAAATTATGGTACATGAATGTAATGGAATATTACTGAGCTGTAAGAAATGATGCACATGATGAATACTGGGAAGCATTGGAACACTTCCATGAATTAATGCAAAGTGAAGAAAGCAGAGCCAAGAGGACAGCAAATACAATGACTGCAACAATGTAAATGAAAAAAAAAAACAACCACCACAAAATAATGGAAAAAGAATGAAACAAATTTACAAAAAACAAGCTTAGCCTTTAAGAAGAAATACGAAAAGATTCTTTCCTCAGTCAGTCAGTCAATTTATTAAATGCCTACTATGTACCAGGCACTGTGCTAAGCACTAAGGACACAGAAAGAGACAAAAAACAGAGGTGGGGGATCTGTGGGTGTGAAGCAATGCATTTATTGTCAGATTTTTTCAATGTATTGATCAGTTTTGCTGATTTTTTCTCTTCTTAAACAAAATTTATTATAAAGGATGGTAGGGGAGGAGAGAATACAGAGGTAAATCAATAAAAAGGTATCTCAAAAAGAAAATAAGTTTCTCCTACTTGTCTGAGTTCTATACTATAGGACCCTGAGGAGCAAGAGGATAGAGGTTAATCCCAAATTCTGAGGAGACGTTTAATGCAAGAGACCCTTTGGAAGCTTCTCAGATCTCACAACATATGAGCTGTTACACTCTGAAATCAACATCTTTATTTAGGGATCAGCTTTTGTGATGTGATTTTGCTTTCCCTCTACTTGGACAAAAGTGCATCATGATTCATGTAGCATAGAAGGGGGGAAGGGAGAAAGAAAGAGAGAGAGAGAGAGAGAGAGAAAGAGAGAGAGAGAGTCAGACAGAGACAGAGACAGAGGAGAGAGAGACAGAGAAAGACAGAGAGACAGAGAGAGACAGAGAGACAGAGAGAGACAGAGACAGAGGAGAGAGAGAGAGACAGAGACAGACAGAGGAAAGACAGAGAGAGACAGAGAGAGAAAGAGAGACAGAGAGACAGACAGAGACAGAGGAGAGAGACAGAGAGAGAGAGAGAAAGAGAGACAGAGAGACAGAGAGAGACAGAGACAGAGGAGAGAGAGGGAGAGAGAGAGAGAGAGAGAGAGAGAGAGAGAGAGAGAGAGAGAGAGAGAGAGAGAGAGAGAGAGAGAGAGAGATTGCAATTTTTAAAGTGTGGAAAGTATCCATTCCACTGAATGAGCATAGGAGCTAGAGTTAGCCTGTGATGAGAGATGTGAACTTGCTATTTCTTCAGTTAGGCCTCATTCCTGTTCTCCCAAAGGGTGAGCATTTTACTATGCTGAGTGTGATTTCTCTGGTATCCTCCGCTGTCTGGATTGCTCTCCCTCCTGACCTTTCCCTCCTGGTTTCCTCAAGACTCAGCTCAAGTGTATGTGTTCCCCCTTTCCCCCCCCCCCCCACCTAGGCTATTAGAGCCTTCTCTCCGAGATTACCTCCAATTTACCCTGTATATATCTTGTCTGTATCTAGTTATTTGTGCGTTGTCTCCCCTATTAGAATGTGAACTCCTTGAGTTCTTGCCTTTCCTTGTATTCTCAAAGTTTAGCCTAGTTCCTGGCACATAAATATTCAATAAATGCTTGTTGACTTGATTCTTCATCTTATCCACAATCTATTCATTTTACTTAGGCTGGTAGAGCTAATAATGAAAGAGTTGCCCTTAACTGACCTTCTTAGGATTCCTGGTCAGCTAGAAGGCTTCTTTTGTGTTCCCTTTGACGTTTTTGAATCCTCTCATATCCTGGTCAAATGGTATGTGGTGGTACAATCACCATCTACTATGCATGTAGCCCTTTCAAAAGTATTTTCCCCCTACTTATCAGTTTTCTTGTCATCTAAGTCTTTACTTATTTTCGGTTTCTTCTATTCTGAGTATCAGGGCAGCTAGGTGGCACAGTGGATAGAGTGCTGGGGTCTAAAGTCAGGAAAATTCATATTCCTGAGTTCAACTCTGGCCTCGGACACTTACTAGCTGTGTGACCATGGGCAAGTCACTTAACCCCTTTTGCCTCAGTTTCCTCATCTATAAAATGAGCTAGAGAAGGAAATGGCAAAACCGCTCCAGTATCTTTGCCAAGAAAACCTCAAATGGGATTACAAAAAGTCAGACATAACCAAAAGACAACAAATTTTGAGTATAAGTCCCAGATCTTGCCTCTCCTCTGATCAATATTTTAGTTGGGCATAGTGAAACATAAAATTTGCTTTCAATTATTTCCATAGCAACCAACTCAGCTTCATCATGTTCTATTTTATAGAATGTTTACTTTAAAAAAAAACCGTCATTCCTTTCCATGGCAACTGCTGTAAAATACTATACTGTATTTTATAGACAATTTTAAAGAGATTTTTCTCAGGTAATTCTGACTATATTCAACCTGTTTTCTTTTTTGCTTTGTGATGACTTTAAAATCTGCTACCCCTTCCCCCATCTCCCAGTAAGATGGGACTCCACATGTTACCTATAAAATATAAGGGAAATGGACACCCTAAGCTACCATTTAGAATCCTGGCTTTAGAGTTAGAAGACATGCAATCCATCTCTGTCATTTAACTAACTGTGTCGAGGCAAGTTACTTAACCTGAGTGCCTCTGTTTCCCTATCTGGAAAAAAGGAATGGGTTGGACTAGATAAGTAACTAGGTGACGCAGAGTCCTGGGAAGGTCAAGAAAACCTCAGTTCAAATTTGATTTCAAAAACTTACTAGCTGTATGACCTTGGGCAAGTCACTTGACCTCCCTCTGCCTCAGTTTCGACAACTATAAAATGGGGATAATTATTATATCTATATCACAGGGCTGTTACGAGGATCAAACGACATAATTTTTTTAAGTGCTTAGCACATCACGTGGCACATAGCAGGCTCTATATAAATGAACTGTAAAATCTCTTTCAGCTCTAAATCAATGAAGCAACCACACTTTTCCATGCCTGTGATGGATAAATGTTAGCCACAATGTGACTTTCACATTCTCATCACTATTGAAGAGGAGTACCTGAGTTTTGCCTTCTGGATTTCAGTACCGATGGCATCTTAGTGCCCTTTGTTCTGTCCCTGAACTAAGGCACTTAGAGGCAGTTAAAGACAAACTCCCTCCAGACACCATCTGCGACCAAATAAAATACCCAGAGGCAATTTAGCTTGAAGTCTGAAAACAGTCTTCCATTTCTTTTTTTCCAACCTCTCTCCATATCCAGAACAAAGATTTTCCACAAAACAGTGAAGAAATAGCTCCCGTGCCCTGAAACAACCCCAATTCAAAGGATAACTTTCTGCCCACTGGGAGAAATGTCATGACATCTGCCTCCTGGGCTTTGTTTAACCCACGGGCCATCTGTACAGTGGCATACAGGATATAAAGTGGTACAAAAATGTAGAAGCCCTTAGTACAAAAGAGATACCCATCCTCAATGAAATGGCAAATGCAACTAGTTTGTGGGTTTAGATCTATGTGGCATAAATTGTTCAAGAGGTTGAGACCTTTGTCTCCCAGTGATTCGGCATTCCAAGGAGGTGCCCTTGCACTGATTTTATTACCCAGAAACAAATGACATCCCTGGACTGTGTTTTGATAATCCCCCCAAGGCCCAGTCTTCAGGACAGAGTGCCTTTCTATATAGAACCATGTCTAGCTTACCTTCCCCTCCACCTCAACTACCACTCTTATACTATAATTATAATTATATTATAATAATATTTAATATTATTCATATAATATTCGTAGAATAATTATATTACAATATAATTCAACATTCATATAGATAGTTTCCCAAACTCTCTAAACTCCCAATTCTTCAGTCTCCTTAAATCCCATGAGGTACTACTTCATTCCAACTCAGTCGCACATAGGGATGGTCACACCCTGGGTCTCATAGTTACCCAGAAGTTGTCCATTTCCCTAATTAAACACTGACATTTCCTTTATCTGCATCTCCCTGTGTGTCTTACCCCTTTTAAATCCATTTGCTGTTTAGTTTTTCAGTCTTGCCCAACTCCTTGTGACCCTGTATGGGGTTTTCTTGGCAAAGATAGTACAGCAGTTTGCCACTTTCTTCTTTTGTAAATTAAGACAAATGGAGGTTAAGTGACTTGCCCAGGGTCACACAGCTACTAAGTATCTGAGGCCAGTTTGGACTCAGGTTTTTCTTCCTGACTCCAGGCCCAGTGTTCTATCCACTGAAACACTGCCTCCAATTAAACTCTTATTCTCCCCTTGTTTGGATCTCCAATCTCTCCACCTTTCAATATTTTTTCAGACTATTTCCTCTGCTCTGACTTCTCTTCCCTTCATCTCCAGTCTTGAGCTAGTTCAACTCTATACTGTCCTTTACTCTTAAATCTCTTATCATTTCTCATTTGCCAAGCCTCAGCCCTGTATTATTCATACCACCTGATTCCTTAAGCGCTGATGAATGGATCTAGGGGGAAGTTGTACAACCATGTTTAATGGATCCATTATTAGTTTATGTTATTTAACTTCAGTTGAGCCCTCACTAAAGCAATGCAATCCTTTTATTCTTTCCCAGTTAATTCCTTGTTTTACTCTCCACAGAAGCTTCCCAAACCTTCTTCTCTCTCCTCAAGTCTCCCATACCTCTACCTCCCCCCTTGTTGTTGTGTTTGTCCTTTGTTCTCAAAGAGAACCATGACATCAGGGAAATGCTGACAAGACTTGCAGTTGACTTTGATTTGAATGAGGGAGGTGTGTGCTAGGTCGCCAGCCTCACTTTCTCCTCCAGAGCCATACGGGTCCAGTGGCCTGATATTCATCAAGACAACTGAAGATAGCCCAGGACCTCACCTCTTACTTTACTGACAAAATTATACAATGTGAGCTTCTTCTTCTCCCCTTTTCTCTTTCATGAACCCCTTGACATCTTCACCCACTCTCACCTCATTTTCCCCAATCTCTGACAATGAGCTGAACTCCCTCCTTGCCAAGGCTGTTCGCTCTACATGTGCACTTGGTCCCACCCCTCCCATCTTCTTCAGTAGATTGCCACCACAATCATCTTTCTAATTTTCAACCTCTCCTTATCTACTAATTCCTTCCTACTTCCTTCAAACATTCCCAGATATCCCTCATCCTTAAAAATAAATCTTCCACTCACCCCCACCATCCCCTCAAACTATCATGATATATCTTTCCTCTCTTTCTCAAACTAACTCTTAAGAAAAAAAGCCACCTCTCCTCACTGCCTCCACTTCCTCTCTTCATGCCTCAACCCTTCAAAATCTGGCTTTCATCACTCAACTGAAACTGCTCTCTCCAAAGTTCCCAGAGACTGGTGGTCTTTTTTTTCAGTCTTATCCTTCTCAACCTATGTACAGCATGTGGTACCCCTGACCACTTCCTGGATACTCTCTCTTTTGTGGGTAAACATGTCACTTCTCCCTCCTGCTTCTCTTCCCACTTGTCTGACTGCTCCTTCTTAGTCCCTTTTGCTGGTACATCATTCAGATCATGGCCTCTAAGTATAGGTCTTCCCTAAGGATATGTCTTAGATCTTCTTCTCTCTACATATTGTTTCTCTTATTCTCTCCGTCTCTCCCCAACCTCCTTTCACACACACACACACACACACACACACAACTTTACTTTTCATCTCTACGTAGATTATTCACAGATCTATCTTACTAGCCCCAGTCTTTCACCCTGAACTTCAATCCCATGTTACCAATTGCCTATTGGAAATTTCAAACTGGATGCTGCAGAGACATCTCAAATTCAACATGGCCAAAACCTTTTAACTCATTTTTCTTCCCAGCTTCTGTTGGGAGTATGCTACTATCTCTCTCTCACCTCATATACTCAATCAGTTGCAAGATCTTGTTTTTATCTCCACAACATTTTTAAAATAATATTTTATTTTTATTCAATTACATGTAAAAACAAATTTTAACATTCATCGTGGGTTTTTTTTTAAGTTTTGAGTTCCAAATTTTATCTTTCCCTCCCTTCTCCCTTTCCTGAGACAGTAAGCAGTTGAAATAGGTTATATATGTGCATTCATATAAAACATTTCCATATTAATAATTTCCCACAATACTTTTGCATTTGTTCGAATCTCTCCATTCACAAAGCCATTACCCTAATTCAGATCCTCATCACCTCTCACCTGGACTACAGCAATAACTTTGTAATTGGTTTCCCTTCCTAAGATTCTCCCCACTTCAATCTAACCTCCACACAGCTATCGATTTTTCTAAAGCACAAGGCTGACTATGTCAGCACACAGGGTGTTCAGAGAGGACTAGCATCTCTGATGTGAGGGCTTGTCAAGCCCTTTTCATCAACGCTCATCCACCTTTCTTGTTTACCTACACTCAGCTCTCACCTGTGGCTCCAAGAAGCTCTATCATGCACAGCAGCCACACCCTGGTAAAACCCTTTCTACAGACAGGCTAAATTGGGTTGAGGGTAACCGACAGGCCTCAAACCCACTGGTGACTTAATAGGATCCCTGCTCCAGGCATGTGAAGACTTCTCCCAGCAGAATGGGTGGATAAGAATAAATCGTTCTAATGGCTGTGAAGGTGGCTGAAGCAGGCACTGTGGAGTACTTAGAGATTGGTCAGATGTCAAAGACACTAAGGTCATCCACTGTATCCTGGACCATCACCAGACATCTTGACTTTTGTCTTACCACTGGATGACTCTAGAAGAGAGAATAAGACTGATGACTTTGAGCAATTCTGCCTCACTCAAATCCAATTCACAAGTAAGTCATCACCCACAGTGCCATTGGTCCTCTTTGAACATGAAGGACAAACAACAAAAACTCAATAACCTCCCATAGCTTCCCTTTCCTTCCAAAATTCAATACAAACTCCCCTTGTTTGATGCTTAAAACCTTTACGACCTGGCCCCAACCTCCCACTCTAGACATATTACACACTTCTCCCCATTGTATAAACAAGAGTCTGGCCAAACTAGCCATCTTCCTCTTTATCACTGTCTCCCATCTCTGCATCTTTGCACAAGCTGTTTCTCATGCCTAGAATCCACTTCCTAATCACAGGGTTATTGTTAGAATAAAATGTGATAATATATGTTTAAAAAAAAAGAAAAGAAAAAGAAAAAAGTCACTCAGCATGGTACCTGGCATGTAGTAGGCACTATATAAATGTTTTTTCTCTTCCCTTTTCCTGATCTCCCTAGCTGTTATTGCCTTCTCTACAACATATTTTGTCTCTCTTTTTTGAATAAGCTATATATGTATATGTTGTCTTCCCTCTGCTAGATTACAAGCTCCTGGAAGGCAGGGACTGTTCTGTTTTTGTCTTTGTATCTGCAACAGCTAGCACAGTGCCTGGGACTGAGTAGGTACTTAATGAATGTTTGTGGATTGATTGACTGTTTGTAAGCAATAAGGGATTGTTAAAAGATTTGGAGCAAAATAGTGACATAATCAGACCTATACATTAGGATGCAGAAGCACCGTCTAGACAAGTTGACTTTGACTGAAGACAAGAAGCTCAGTTGGGAAGTCTTTGCAATACTTCAGATGAAAACATTTGAGAAAAGGTGGTAACAATGGGAATAGAAAGAAGACAAATAGAAACTAGGGGATTTTGCAGCAGATTAGGCGAGGGGAGGAAGGTGGAGTTCCTAGGGACATTCAGATTCACTACAATTTTCCCTTATTCTTGATTGTTCTATGTTGTTCCCATGCTTCCAGACTTTTAGTGGATCCCTATAGCCTACAAGATGAAACATAAATTCCTTGACCTAATGTATAAAGGGCAGTTAAGTAGCTCAGTGGATATAGTGCTGGGCCTAAAGTCAGAAGACTCATCTTCCTGAGTTCAAATCTGGCCTCAGACACTTACTAGCTGTGTGATCCTGGGCAAGTCATTTAACCCTGTTGGCCTCGGTTTCCCTCATTTGTAAAATGAACTGGAGGAGGAAATGGCAAACCACTCCAGTATCTTTGCCAAGCAAACCCCAAATGAGGTCATCAAGAGTTGGACATGACTGAACAAATGTATCAAAGGTCCTCTACAATCTGTCTCCCCCTATCTTTCACACTATTCCAGACAAACTGAACCAGTTCCTGACCCTGCTCTGTGCTTTTGTGTTTGTGATACTCCCTCCAAATGCATTGCTCTTCTACCCTAGCTCTGATTTCCAAATTCTACCATTGTCACTATTCAAGCAAGGTGTATGTCAAAAAATATTTCCCATACAAAGCTTTTGCATCTTTCCACATCCCCCATGTGAAAGTGATAGCTCCCTCTTGAAATCATCTTAAATTAGAACCGGGGGGCACAGCCAAGATGGTGGCTGGAAAGCAGAGACTTGCTTAAGCTGTCCCCCAAATCCCTCCAAACACCTGTAAAAAAAATGGCTCTGAACAAATTGTAGAGCTGCGGAACCCATGAAATAGCAGAGGGAAGCAGGGCTCCAGCCCAGGACGGCCTGGATGGTTGCTGGGAAGGGTCTATTACATGGTGCTGGGAGCAGAGCATAGCCCAGCATGCGCCATGCCAGGACAGACCAGACTGGGAGTCAACAGATCAGAGCAGGCCTTGGGGCCATGAATCATTGAGCTGTGGCAGTTACCAGACTTCTCAACCCACAAACACCAAAGACCACAGAGCAGGTTAGTGGGTAAACTGTAGATCAGGTTAGAAAGCAGTCCGGCCCCAGCCCTGGGGGTGGTGGAGGTGGTGGGGTGGTCGTGGCAGAAGCAGCAGGAAGCTCCTGCGGCTGCTTCCAGAACTCCAGCGTCAGCTGCTTCTGGAGTCCCTGGCTCACATGGTGGGAGGAATCAAACAGCAGACCAGAGCGGGAGTGCAGAGCTTGCTTTGCCCTGCTTGGATCTGGGTCACAATCCTGGTTGGTGGTTCTTGGAGGAGGAAGAGCACTGGTGTGTCAGAGCTTGCAGTGACGGTGGAGTAGAAGTAGCTCTGAAAACAGCAGCACAGCCCCTAAAGCTTGGGACAAAATACTCTTTGCTCTACAAGCAGTCATACCCTGACAAAAAGCTCAAAGGTCAAGTAGTTGACTGGGAACATGGCCAGGCAGTGAAAAAGGACAGATTCAGATTCTAAAATCTTTTTTTGGTGACAAAGAAGATCAAAACATACAGCCAGAAGAAGTCGACAAAGTCAAAGAGCCTACATCAAAAGCCTCCAAGAAAAATATGAATTGGTCTGAGGCCATGGAAGAGCTCAAAAAGAATTTGGAAAAGCAAGTTAGAGAAGTAGAGGAAAAATTGGGAAGAGAAATGAGAGCGATGTGAGAAAACCATGAAAAATAAGTGAGTGACTTGCTAAAGGAGACCCCCGAAAATACTGAAAAAATTGTCTTAAATTATTTTTATTGGCTCTCTCTCCTCTCATACTGCCACCATGTTGGTGCAGGCCCACATCACCAACCTCCTGGATTATTTCATCAGTCTCCTGGTTGGTCTCCCTGCCTCAAGTCTCTCCCCATTCCAGTCCATTTTCTACTCAGCTATCAAAGTATAGTGAACTTCCTAAATCACAAGGCTGAGCAGCTCACTCCCTTATTCAATAAACTCCAGTGGCTCCCTGTTGCTTCATGTGTCTTTCAATACTCTTCGTAATTTGAACTCTTCCTACCTCTTCATTCCTCTTGCTCTTCTCCACATGTACTCTTTCATCCAGTGACACTGGTATCCTTGCTGTTCCTCAAACAATACAATCCAATTCCAACTCCATCCCTTTCTACTGGCTATCCCTCACACCTAGAATGCTCCCCCTCCTCACCTTCACTTCCTGGCTTCCCTCAAGTCTCAGTTAAAATCTCACCTTCTGCAGGAAGCCTTTCACTTCATGTTAGCATCTTTTCTCTGAGATCATCTCCAATTTACCCTATACATTGCTTGTTTATACCTAGTTTTCACTCCTCCGTGGTATCTGGAACATACATAGAACATGGACACTTAAAAATAAATGCTTATTGATGACTTGGGTCTCCTTTGCTATCATCATGTTAGCTTCTTCCTTGCCTGGTTGTTGCCAGTTGTATCCAACCCTTTGCAACTCCGTTTCGCATTTTCTTGGCAAAGATACTGGAGTGGTTTGCCATTTCCTTCTCCAGCTCCTTTTACAGGTGAGGAAACTGAGGGAAACAGGGTTAAATGACTTCCCTAGGGTCATGCAGCTAGTAAGTGTCTGAGTCTGCATCTGAACTCAGGAAGATGAGACTTTCTGACTCCAGGCCCAGCACTCTAGCCACTGTGCCACCTTGCTGCCCCTTCCTTACCTTAAGTCATAACTATTTGTGTTTGACTATTTGACTATAAGCTCTTTGAAGATAATTATTGTGTCATTCTTTGCACTTACATCCCCAGTGCTTGTACTGTAGCAGACTTATACTAAGTGGAGCTGAATTGTGCTTTGATTCCATACCACCATTCTAAACCCTCTACATCTTATAATGGGGACTTTGTGACCTATTCTTTTAATGGGGATTCATTTCCATGCCCTATAGAGGCTATGAAAACTGCATTCCTGGCAGCCCTTAAGTGCTTGAAAGAAATATGACAGGACTGCTTGGCATGCCCCACTCTGGACCTCACCCCTCAACCCCCTGGAAGGATAGAGGATTGGAGGCGGGTTTAATCCTAGAGAACTTTCTGAGGACCAGGATCTACTTAGTGAAATCCTTCTAGGCTCTGGATGGACACCTCCTATAAGCTGACCATAATCCCCTGGTGATGCCCCCCCCCCAAAGATCTCCTCTTGGGTAAAAGCATCTGTCTGAGCCTGGATCAATCTTTCTGGAAATAAACTAGTTTTTGGAAGCTGGAACTAGTGGTATATACATAAACCCAGAGCCCCCAGGTTCACTAGCAAAGAAAGGCTGGCAGAAGCCAACTCTGGGAGAAGGGGGTAGTGCAATTGAGTCGTCCTTCCTGGTGGATTACAGGAAACAAAGAAAGTTTATCTCTATGTCATATAGTGTACATGGACAAGCCAAAACCACTTTAAGGAGGTCTGCATGTCTGAGGCTGCTCTGATCTCTTGCTTCCTGTACCTGCTTTGAGGACCGTTTCTCTCCTTTGCAAACAACACATTTTTTTGGAAAGCTGCCACTCAAAACTCCAGCAAAGACTAGAAGTCTAGTTTTGGGGAGAATTTCAGTTCAAACAATTCAATTCAACAAATATTTATTCAATTCAATTCAATTTTACAAGCATTTATTCAGTATCAACTCTGTACTAGGCACTGTACAAAAACAAAGCTGTCCCTGCCCTTGACTTAATGGGAAACGATATGGCAAGGGAGGAGTGTTTTGGTCTGAGAAATAATTGGGATGTTGAGTTGAACCTTAGAACAATTGATTAACATGACTTCCTAAGGAATGGCAGTGTTAATTTGATTACTGTTCCCAGAGCTACAGATGGTTGGTGGTATACCAGAAAGTTGGCTGGAGGGCAACAGTAGACAGTGTGTTGAGTCTCAACCTACCTAGAGAAAATATACCTGTTTAAAGATCATTCTATGGCCATGTGGCCCAAGAAGAGATGGACTGCCCTTTCCCCTTGCCCTATAGAGTCAATGCTCACTTTTTTACTTCAGAAAGTTCTCAAACTTTCCAAGGTACCATTTCCACCCTGATTCAACCCTGCTAGGCACTCCTCATGTGTAACTTCTCACATTGCATGTTTTAGTACTTATAGGACCATGCCTATAAATTGCATTTTCCACTCCTGTGTCTTCTTAGTCCAAAACACCCCTTCTGGCCACCACTCCCTTATATGTGCTGTCTCTCAACATTAGAAGGAAACTCCTTGAGGGCAGGAACTTTCTTTTCTTATTTATATCTCCAGTGTTTAGCATAAATACTCAACACATTGAAAACACTTAATAAATTCTTTTTCATTTATTCATTCAGAGCTTGAGAGAAACTTAGAGCTCATCCTCCAGTTTTGTTGTGGTTCAGTTGTTTTTCAGTTGTGTTCCACTCTTTGTGACTCCAGTTGGGATTTTCTTGGTAAAGATACTGGAGTGGTTTGCCATTTCCTTCTCCAGCTTATTTTACAGATGAGGAAACTGAGGCAAACAAGGTTTAGTGGCTTGCCATGGGTAATATAGCTAGGAAGGGCCTGAGATCAGATTTGAACTGAGCCCTGGCACTCAAAACCACTGAACCCCTCATTGCCCACATCCTCCAGTTTTACATATAAGGAAACTGACACCCAGAGAGTTTACGTGATTTTCCCAAGGTCATCCAGGCAGTGTGTGTGCAGTAAGTATCAGAGATGGGTTTTGAATACAGTTCTTCTGAATCCAAATCCATTGTTTCTTCCTCTATCTCAAGCTGCTGCCCTGATCTACAGACAGAAAACCATTCTGGTTACAGCAGGGATATTGAGAGTGGTTACTCAGTACTTGCCAAAATCTGAACAATACAAATGTGGCAGCTTTTGAGAAAGAGAACCATTTATCTTGGCCCTTCCTGATCAGGCAGTATTGATCTTTATCAGGCAACAGCTTTTTATTCATTTTTCATTACTTCCTTTTCCTGTTCTCTTTCTACACCCCAGCTCCCCTGGCATATTTATCATTAGAGTGAAGATCCATATATTGATGTCAGGACACATTCACAAAATATATCCATCTAGCAGCTTTGCCCTTTAGTTTTCCTCTAACATCCAGGAAAATGATGAAATTCATAAGTATCAGGATTAGACTTGGGGTCAGGTGTCAGAACTTGTCACTCTGGCTCACTTATTTACTTTATAAGTGATTTTCAAGTAAGTCTGTGTAAAGACTACCAAGGACTCCTTCATATAGCTTTATATTTCTTCCTCTCATCCCCCCACTAATCCCTTACATACTTCATTTGCTAAAGGCTCTGTCCCGGGCTTCCTTCTCTTCTCTCTCTATAATATCTCACTCGATGAGCTCATCTGCTCCAATGAGTTCAATTGTTATCTCTTTGTAGATGATTTCCAAATATATGTGTGTATATATATATACATATACATACGTGTATGTGTATTATGTATATGTATATATACTTATACATATATTAATATACATATATGTATACATATATTTATATATCCATCCCTATTCTCTCTGCTGAGCTCCAGCCTTTGATCATCAACTGCCTTTTAGACATCTCAAACTGGATGTCCCATTGGTCTCTCAAACTCAGCACATCCAAAACAGAACTCATCATCTGTCTCCTCTCTCCCCAGCTTTCTCATTACTGTTGAGAGTACCACCATTCTTCTAGCCATCCAGGCTCTCCATCTCAGTTTCTTTCTTGACTCACTACACATCTCACTGCTCACATGGCCACCACTCTTGTGCATGCCTTTATCACCTCTTGCCTGGACCATTTCAATAGTCTTCTAATTGGTCTCCCAATTAGCTTCAAGTCTCTTCCCATTCCAATTCATATTCCATTTAAATTATGATACCTGGAGGGGCAGAGCCAAGATAAATTCCTTCCAAACAACTTTAAAAGAATGCCTCAAAAAGAATTCTGGAGTGGCCAAATCAACAAATGGAACAGGGTGAAACAATTTGCCAGCCCAAGACACCTTAGAAGATCATCAGGAAAGTTCTGTCTCAGACAGGTAAGAGTGGAGCACAGTCCAACTCAGGCAATACACCAGCAAGCCAGTAGGAGGCCTTGGGGGCAACTGAATTGGCAGCATAGCTTCTGGAACCCTCAGGCCACAGATGGTAAAGGGGTTGAACAATAGGTCAGAAGTTGATTACAGAGTCTCTTTGCTGGCACTGAGTGCAGGACACTATTGCATTGCCTATACATGGATCCAGGTTGCAGTCTTGGGTTGCAGTTCCAGGGTGAATAAAGCACTAGCACACCAGAACTTACCACTGGCAACAGGGGAGCAGAGACCCTGGTCACAGTTCTGGCATGGAAAAGAGTGTTTAGCTCACAGACCAGAGCACAGGCCAGGTGAGTAGTAAGCACACCTCTCCTTACATCATTCCACCTTGGAAGAACTAAAAACTTATCAACCCTCAAAACTATCTGCACAGAAAAGCTACATAAAACATCTGAACCTTGGGACAGTGTGTCCTCCACCCCATGAGAAGAGCCCAACTTTATTATAAAGTTAAAAATCAAGAAATAGACTGGAGAAATGAACAAACAACAACAAAAAAGAACCTTACCATATAAAGTTACTTTGGTGACAGGGAAGATCAAAACACAAACTCAGAAGAAGACAACAAAGCCAAATCCAAAGCCTCAAAGAAAAATGTGAATTGTTCTCAGGCCCAAAAAGAATTCCTGGAAGAACTCAAATAAGAGAGAGAGAGATAGAGAGAAAGAGAGAGAGAGAGAGAGAGAGAGAGAGAGAGAGAGAGAGAGAGAGAGAGAGAAAATTGGGAAAAGAAGCAAGAATAATACAAGAAAACCATGAAAAAAAGAGCTAACAGCTTGGTAAAGAGGGCTAAAAACAATACGGAAGAAAATAACCCCTTGAAAAACAGAATAGGCCAAATGTTAAAAGAGGCACAAAAATCCACTAGAGAGAAGAATTCCTTAAAAAGCAGAATTTGCCAAATGGAAAATGACATACAAAAATTCACTGAAGAGAAGAACTCCTTAGAAAGTAGAATTGGTCAAATGGAAAAGGCAGTGCAAAATCTCACTGAAGAAAAGAATGCCTTAAAAATTAGAATCGGTCAACTGGGAGCTAATGACTCCATGAGACACCAAGAAACAATAAAACAAAATCAAAAGAATGAAAAAACATAAGAAAATATAACATATCTCATTGGAAAAAACAACCAATCTGGAAAATAGATAAAGGAGAGATAATTTACAAATTATTGGACTAACTGAAATCCATGATCCAAAAAAAGAGCCTAGCTGTCATCTTTCAAGAAACTATCAAGGAAAACTGCTCTGATATTCTAGAACCAGATGATAAAATAGAAATTGAAAGAATCCACTGATCACTTCCTGAGAGAAATCCCAAAATGAAAACTCCCAGGAATATTATAGTTAAATTCAAGACCTCATCTCTACCTTCCCCACCTTCCTCTCTACTGCAAAAGCTCTTTCATGCCTCTTTTATGTGAAACAATTTATCCTATTCTACCTCTCCCTTCCCCTTTCTCTTAGTGCATTGCTCTTTCTCACCCCTTAATTTTATTTTTTAGGTATCATCCCATGCTATTCAACTCACATCCATGTCCTCTGTCTATGTATATTCATTCCTTCTAATTGTCCTAATAATGATAAAGTTCTTGAAAGTTACGTGTCATCTTCCCATTTCAGAATGTAAATGGTTTAACTTTAATAAATCCCTTATAATTTTTCTTTACTGTTTACCTTTTTACTCTTCTCTTAAGTCTTGCAATGGAAAGTTACATTTTCTATTCAACTCTGGTCTTTTCCTCAGGAATGCTTGCAAGTCTTCTATTTCATTAAATATCTATTTTTGGCCCTGAAGGATTACACTCAGTTTTGCTGAGTAGGTGATTCTTGCTTGCAAACCTAGCTCCTTTACCCTGTGGAATGTCATATTCCAAACCCTCTGATCCTTTAATGTAGATGTTACTAATTCTTGTGTTATCCTGACAGTGGCACCACAGTATCTGAAGTGTTTCTTTCTGTCTGCTTGCAATACTTTCTCCTTGATCTGGAAGTTCTGGGTATAGAAATCTATCTTACCCTACAAGAAAGTAGGAGAGGAAGGAGATAAGAGAAATGGGAAGGGAGATTGTTAGAAGGGAGGGTAGATTAAGGGAGGTGGTAGTCAGAAGCAAAATATTTTTGAGGATGGACAGGGTGAAAGGAGAGAGAGAGAAAAAGATAAATGGGGGGAAATAGAATGCAAAGAAATGCACAATTAGTAATCGTAACTGTGAAAAAAAATTTATATCAAGTTTCTCTGATAAAAGCCTTATTTCTTAAATATATAGAGAACTGAATCGTATTTATAAGAATACAAGTCATTCTCGAATTGAGAAATGGTCAAAGGATATGAACAGGTAATTTTCAGATGAAGTAATCAAAGCCATCTACAATGATATGAAAAAATGCTCTAAATCACTATTATATAAAGAAATGCAAATTTAAACAACTCTGAGATACCATCCCACACATATCAGGTTGGCTAATATGATAAAAAAGGAAAATGACAAATGTTGGAGGACAAGTGGGAAAATCGAGACACTAATGCATTGTGGGTGGAGTTGTGAACTCATTCTACCATTCTGGAGATCATTTTGGAACAATGCCCAAAGGGCTATAAAACTCTGTATGCCCTTTGACCCAGCAATACCACAGCTAGGTGTATATCTCAAAGAGATTTTAAAAAGAAAAAGGGAAAGGACCTACATGTGCAAATATATTTGTAGCAATTCTTTTAGTGGTAGCAAAGAATTGGAAATTGAGGGGATACCCGTCAATAGGGGAATGGCTGAACAAGTTGTGGTATATGATTGAGATGGAATATGATTATGCTATAAGAAATGACAAGCAGGATACTCTCAGAAAAACCTGCACTTACATGAACTGATACAAACTGAATTGAGCAGAACCAGGAAAACATTGTACACAGTAACAGCAATACTGAATAATGGTCAACTGTGAATGACTTAACTATTCTCAGCAGTACAATGATCCAAGACACTTCTGAAGGACTTGCGATGAAAAATACTATCCACTTCCTAAGAAAGAATTGATGGGGCCCAGATGCAGATTGAAGCATACTTTTTAAAACTTTCTTTATTTTTCTTGTTTGTTTGGGGTTTTTTTGGTTTGTGTTTTCTTTTACAACATGACTAATACAGAAATATGTTTTGCAATACTGCACATGAATAATCTGTATCAAATTGCTTGCCTTCTCAATAAGGAGGGAAGGGAAGGAGGGAGAGAATTTGGAATTCAAAATTGTAAAGAATGAATGTTAAATTTCTTTTTCCATGTAATTGGGAAAAATATTTTTAAAAAGAGCATGATACCTACTCCCTCTCCATAAACTCCATTGCCCTAGGGGAAATTAGTTCATCCTTATTAGAGGTCTGCAAGCAGAAGTCTTTGGGGCATGTTGTAGGGATGACTCAGGTATATGATGAACTGTATATGCTCTGAGGCCCCTTTCATCTCTGAGATGCTGTGATTCTGTTCACCAGTTTTCCAAATGTGCAATTTTGCTCAAGATATTTCCTCACTCTGGAATACCTTTTCTCCATCTGCTATCAAAAACATAATTATATTTTGAAACCTCCCTTGACCCCATTTTCCCCTCACAAAACACACACCAATTGTGATTCAATTCTCTCTCTCTCTCTCTCTCTCTCTCTCTCTCTCTCTCTCTCTCATTCTCTCTCTCTCTTCCCTCTCCAGAACTTTCCTAGCTATTTATTTGTACATCTCTTTCAATATGTCATTTTCTGCCTTATAACACATGGATTTTTGCTCTTAACCTTAACTGCCCTTCTAGACTATAAGTTCTGCAGAGGCAGGCACAGAATTGCAGTATCTCAGAGATGGAAGAGACTCTCCCATCCAATCCATACCTGACCAAGAATCCCCCATGTGATATCCCTAGCAAACAGTCAAACAGACTTTGCTTGAAGACCTCCAGCAAGAGGGAACCCACCATTTCTCAGGGCACTTGAACCATTATGGGATCATTTTATTTGCTAGGAAGTTTTTCCTTACATGGAACTGAAATTTGTTTCTCTGCAACTTCTGGCTTTCACTTCTAATTTTGACCTCTGAGGCCAAGCAATAAGTTTAATTACTCTTCCGAAGGACAGAACAATTTAATTACTCTTCTATGGACTTTGCCACCATGATTTAGCTGGCTGCCTTCTCATCCTGGAATTTCCCATAATTTATGGGGCTTTCACACCCTGAAACATCTCTTTGGATGCCAGTGGCTTTCTCTCGTTGTTGAACTCCTCTAGGGCCTCCGTGTTGGGGACAGGCCCAGGCTGGTCATGCTTCATTCCCTACCTGGTCATGCTTCTTTTTCTAGGGACTTTGAGGGCAGCAACTGTCTTTCTTTTAGCTTATATTTACTTCTGTTTTAATGTGGTGCCCAGAGCAGAGTAAGTGCTTAATAAAAGTTTGTGCCCTGCCTGTATGAAAGCTCTTCAAATGCTTGAGGAGGGGCATCAGCCCCTACCGAATCTTCTCTTCTTCCCGATAAACATTCCCAGTTCCTTCTATGCATTCGTATGCTCCTACTGCCTCGCACATAGTAGGTGATCAATAAGCATTTGTTGAATCATTGACTGGCTGAATGAACGTTAAATGTCAAATGACTACCTATTGGCCTTTATTTTTTTAAAGGATATGTTGTTAATGCTTTATTTAACAGCATCATCCACTTGGAACTGTCGATTAGCAATTGATTCTTCTCAAAGGAGATCCTTGAGTTTTTGCTTTCTTAAAGGGGACTTCGGTTGTTTTCAATTGCATTAAATAATTCACTCTCTTTTGACTGACACACCAGTGATTTTTGTGTGTTAGAAGTTTAATAGACCATCTCTGTCATGAGATAGGGCTGGGAGAGGTGTCACCAATTTAATCAAGAATACGTTTCCTCCCCAACTCTTATTGCTGCTATAGCAGATAGAAAGGGAGCAATTGATGCCACTTCAGAGAGGAGCTTAGAGGAAACCATTAGACTGCTGGTTTGCAGGAAAGGGTGTGGGGTGAGTGGTCTACTATATTGGGGAGGCAGTGAAGTGTATTAGAACATTGCAGCAAAGCTATAAAAAAGATATGTACAATTTAGTCATTTTTTCTCCATAATTCCAAACTATTTTCCAGAATCATTGAACCAATTTACAGCTCGATCGGCAATAAGTTAATGGGCCTGTCTTCATACAATAGTAATGCTTCCATTTTTAGCATATTTGATAGCTTGATAAAGTATAAAGCCTTTGTTTCATTTTTATGATGCCTGACATGAATGATATAGCCTTTCCCATAACTTTATGCAAACTTCTAAGCAGAAATGCGAAGAATGTTTTTAAAATACAATGGACCTAGAATTTAAATATACATATGTGTATGTATGTATATATATATGTGTGTGTGTGTGTGTGTGTGCATGTATGTGTTTGTGTAGACAAATATAATCTATATTAATCTTACAATATACTTCTTAATTTTTATTACATTTCATCTTCATTTCTGAATAAATCTTTTCCCTCTCTCTTATGCAGTATCAGGTTAAGCCAAGTCAAGTCAACAAACACGTTGAGTGCCTACTTTGTGCCAGGCACTGCGCTTAGTGCTGAGGATACAAATCAAATCTCAAGGCTGATGGTGGGGGCAGAAAATGGAGGGAGCGTGCATTTATCTAGCACCTACTATATAACAGGCACTGCATTAGGCACTTCACAAATATCATCTCATTTGACCCTCCCATTAACCCTGACAGATAGGTGCTTACTATTATCCCCATTTTATAGCTGAAGAAACTGAGACAGAGATTACATGATTTGCCCAATGTCACACAGCTAGTAAGTGTTGGAAGTCAGATTTGAACTCAAGTCTTCCTGACCCATTTCACCACCTAGCTTTCTCTAGATGTTCACAATCAAGTAGGGAGACAACAGGCAAACAACTATGTACAAACAAGATATATACAGAATAAAGGGGAGATCATCTCAGGAGAAAGGCATGAACATTAAGACAAAATTCCTGCAGAAGGCAGGATTTTAACTGAGACTCGAAGGAAGCCAGGAAGCTGGGAGAAGAATGTGAAGAGGAAGAGAATTCCAAGCAGGGCAGACAGCCTGTGCAAAGTCACAGAGTTAAGAGACAGAGTGTCTTATTTCTGGATCAGCAAGGATGCTGGCGTCACTGGATTAAAGAGTTTATAGAGGGAAGTAAATTTTGGGAAGATTGGAGAGGTTGGAAAGGGCCGGGTCATGAAGGACTTTAAAAGCCAAACCGAGGGTTTCATACCTCTTCTTGGAGGTAATAGGGAACCGCTGGAATTGATTGAATACGGGGTGGGCATGGTCAGACTTGAGCTTTAGGAAGATCACTTTGAGGGTAGAATGGCGGATGGACAGGGGTGGTGTAATATAGTTTATCCAAAAAAAATTAACTAAGAGAAAAAAAGGCAATTCAGAAAAAAACAACACATAAGCTACAATAAACAATATTTGACACTATTATTAGTCTCCTATCTCTGCAAAAAAAAAAGGGAGAGAGGTGCATTCTCTCAATTCTTTTCTGGGCCCATTATAATTACAAATGGTCATTTCATTTTTCTTGTCTTTCTGTTTACGTTGTTGTAGTCATCATGGCTCTTTAAATTTTCATGGTTCTGTGGGAATTTTAGGATATCAAGATTGGAATTGCATTACTAATGCTAAAACTTTGCAATGGCAAAGGGCCTTTATTCCATTCTGCATTTTGGAATGTGTGGGAATTTTAAATAAACAATGCAAGCTCTGAATTGGGGGCATTTTCTCTTGAGTATTTGGGGACCCATTCTCTCCAGCATTGCCATAAGCTATTACCACTACCTGAACATTGGAATCAAACCTGTTGGAGAGATGATGAACTCAATACGCAGAATGAGACAAATTTGGGGGCCTGGTCAATGTGGGAATTTGATTTGCTTGACTATATATATACTTATTAACATTTGCTTTTCTATTTTTTTTCTTTTTTTAGTTGGAGGGAGACACAGTAAGGTAGAGAAAATAAAAGCTCACTAATTGAAAGAAAACAATTAAAAATTTTTATCAGTTATCTTCTCTCAAGAACATCCTCTCCCAATACAAAAATTGGATGAGTATTTAATGTTTTAAAATAATGTTCATTCATTCTTGAGATACAAGCTTCATGTGCCCAAGTACATTTCAGTAGTCAATTGTTTGTTTGTTTGTTTTTTTAAGTGAAAATGTCTTCAAGACCCACTTCAAGAAAGGGCTTTCACTAACAAGGAAGCAAAGGAAAGATGGACAGCTCTCAACACAATGGTAATATTTATTACATAGGCTTTCCTGAAATGGAAATTTATTGCTATGTATTTTGAATCTTCTCTTACAATTCTGCTGTGCACATGGCAATGCTTTTTTTCTTCTCTTATTTTGTATCTAAGTTCCAGTATTTAAGTTTGTATTTCTTCTTATTGTGTATTTAAGTTTCGGTAATAAAAAATTTTTAATTAAAAAAGAGATAGAAAAAAAGAAAAAAAAGAAAGGACTTTTCATATTAATGCTTTGGAAGCAAGTTGGACAAGATGACCCCTGAGGTCCCAAGCCAGCAATTCTAAAATTCTGTGATTCTTAGATCCTGCAGAGGCTGGCTCTCATTGGACCATCCATACATAATGATGGCTTTGCTTTCTTTACTGGCCTGTAAAACTTTGATGCATGCATCACAACAGGCTTTATTTCATTAGTCCCAGAAGCAGCTACTCTGAAGACCGATACTCTCTTTATGAAAACTGCATAAGGTCAGGAAAGCCAAAGCTGGTCATCTTCTTGCCAGCAGCAACAGTTTAGGTGAATGCGTTCTGGAGAATGGTTTAAATAGAGAAGCCCTGGACTTGAGACTTAGAGCAGCATTTCTGGAAGCAGGTAGTTCCCCTCCCAGCTCTGCTTCTGACTTTCTGGACTCCACAACTATTCCTCAGCTGCTGTCTCATCTCATTCTGGAACTTCCCTCAGTGTCTGGGGCCTCTTGCCTCTAGATCATCCAAGAATCCCTGAGGCCTTCTCACCCAGGAACATCCCTCTACCATTGAAGAGTTACAGGTGGGGCCTCCATTTTGTGGAAAGATCCAGGCCAGCCAACCTTCATTCCCCTCTTGTGTCTGCTCCTGATGTTTGGACTTCTGAACCATGCCCCCTTGCTGAGCGCCTCCCCCCTCCCTTTTCAGTTCCTTCTTGTATGTTGTTCCCCCCTCCCCCATTAGAATGTAAGCTCTTCAAGGGCAGGCAGGGACTGTCTTTCTTTTTTCTCATATCTATGACTCCAATACTTAGCTGCATTATTGTTCAGTCCTTTCAGTCCAGTTCAATTCTTTGTGACCCCATTGGGGTTTTTTTGCAAAGATACTGGAGCGGTCTGCCATTTTCTTCTCCAGCTCATTTTATAGATAAGGAAACTGAGGCAAACAGGGTTAAGTGACTTGCCCAGGGTCTCATGGAGTTGAGCTCAGGAAGATGAACCTTCCTGACTTCAGGCCCAGCACTGTGTCTGAGAGAGGTTAAGTGACTCTCTCTGAGTCAGGATCTGAACTCCGGTCTTCTTCACTTCAAGTCTGTCACTATTCATTGAGCCACCTAGGTGTTTTAAAGATCACCTGGTCCAACCTACATTTTACAGATGAGGAAACTAAGTTCCAGAGATACTAAAGAGCTTGTTCAAGGTGACCCAGATAAGAAATGACAGTTCAGGGGTTTTAATCCATGTCCCTTGACCTTAAATCCACTATGCCATAGTTATAGGGGAGCAGTATACCCCCAAAATAAATAAGTAAAATTCAGGGTTTTATACACTAGGCTGCTTTTCTTGTTATCCAAGGTTTGATACTGTTACCTAGTTACCAGAGAACTCCGACTTGAGCTCCAAGCAAATGAGTTTGACACTAAAAACCTAAAAATGCCAGATGTACTTGAATGTTTAGACATTCTTGGCAGATGAAAAAGTCCAGGACTGGAAAATGAGACAAGTATTAAACCCCCTCAAAATTCACAAACCTCAGTGTATATGGCCATTTTCCCTACCCCAGTCTTCTTTTTTCCTTCCCCAAATCCCTTAATTGTTTGCATTTAACTTATAGAGCCTCAATGGCAGCATCTCTAAGAAATCTAGTCCTTGCCTGACAATCTTTGATTTTGTATCATCTTAATGTCTCTTCTAAAGTGGGTAAGTAGATAACCACAGGATGGACTGCCTCAGTGAACAGTCAGGCATTTTCCTAATAATCTGTATGTACTTGGATCTAACGTACTTGGATCTGTCTATAATTTCCATATAAATTTATTCCATTGGCTTTATAGTAAGACATTGTCAGTCACAGTTAGTTTGTTAGTTCAGCGCCTTAGAGGAAAGATAACAAGATAGGTTTTAATGGGGCAGGAGAAGGAGGAAGAAAGAAGAAGCTTGAGAACTGCCTGGTTTAGTAGGATGCAGAAGACTGGTCTAGTATGCATGCCAAGAGTCATGGAGCAAGACAGAAGATCCTCAAAATGCTAGGGAGAGAGAAATCACCTACTCTAGGTTGAGTGAATATACACAATAGTAAGCATATGATTTCATTAGGGAAGAACCCACTTAAACTCAAGTAAAGTGTGAAAGAAGTGACCCCAAGGTTAGTTTGGGCCAAAAAGGAGACACCACGGCTTAACATCTAGAGGACTGGTTTGGAAATCCAAAGATCTCAGTTTGAATCGAAGCTCAGTCATTAGGTCCAACATAAATTATGGCCTTGGACAAGTCACTTAAACACTCCGAGCCTCAATCCCTTTAAAGTAAGGAATTTGGACTAGATGGTCTCTAAACTCTAATATTCTACGAATCCATTGGCTAATTGGTAATTTTACTAATAATGCCGACATTTTAAATAAAAGATCAGTGACACACTTAAATGCCAAAGACAATCATGGTTGTAGGCTCATGGCTTACATGCCTTTGGAAAAGGGGTATTCCTGAGGGTGGCAATCAACTCTGATTGGTTAACAATTAATGAGAGAATGAATATTACAGTATTACCTATTCTAATGAACTTTGATTATGTCATTTACTTCTAAGTTATTCCCATGGGCATTCTATTCAAAGAACGTATCCTCCACCCAGGAGTGAGCAGAAGGGAATTTCCTTAGATTAGAAGTCTGATCTAGTTGGGTGGAGTAGCAATACCTGGAATGAGGAGAATGTTAATCCTATCTTCTATCAGCCTTGTCCTTGAGAGACCGGACAAGGAAACAGGTTCAGTGACCCAGGTCAGAGCTCGATCCACTGTACCGCTTAGCTGCGGAATCGGCTATGGTGCAGTCTGGACCCCAAAGGGAGACTTGGAGTTCAACTCGCACCTGGACCAGGGATAGTCAAAATGCAGAATTGGCAGGATTGAATCAGTCTACCTAAAACCAAGATTCTAGAAGAAATCAGTGAATTTGGAGTAGATGTTTAAACTCCTATAATGAACTGTCACTGAGCCTTCAACACTGAGAAGTATAGAACTCAAACCTAAAAAATTGGGGCAAAGGACAGATGTAGTAGAATTGTCCCCATCCTTGTCACTAACATTAAAATAGAATTCTAAGATTGGCATAAATCTTAGCTTTCAAGCTGTTCCTCCACTTAGCTTATGATTAATAACCAAATTCTCCCTTCTATCTCTGATTGAATTAGTTAGCTATATCCCATTATCACAGAATAGTTCTGGCATCTATAGTTCCCTAGTTATTACCTAAATGTTTTCCAATTCTCTGATTCTTCAAATACAAATTTCTTAAGCACACTGTACTTTCCATTCATTACAGTATTTTATAACTTGTCACATTAAAAATGAGCAACTGCTATCTCAGAACTCTGAATCAAACTTAATTTCAATAACCATTTGTCTTAGAATTCTGAGTAAAATTAGATCTTGGTGAAATAAACCGTCAAGGAAGACATAATTCAGCAAGTGTTTTTCTCAGAAGCATACAAGTCACTTCTTTATACTATGATGTTCTCTCTCAGAAGCATAAGAGCTGTAACTAGTAATTTTTGCACCCAGAGCAAATGGCAAATATCAAGTCAAGGGAAAGTAGCTTGAAATACATTCTTAATTCACTTAGCAGAGGAGCTATGCAATCTGCCATGAGAGAGACTTGGAGACTGGGAAGGGTGAGCAGGGTGGGCAGGTAAGTGGTGCTAGGTAAGTACAGCAGCAAGCACCCTAGCATACCAAAGATGGCCTTCTAGCACAGGTTCTTAGATCTCCTTTTAAAGGAAAGCAACTTTAAAGGGGTCAACAATCTTCTTTAATTATATTCCCTAGTTCAGAGGAAAAGTCAGCCCCCTGAACGTCAAAGAAAATACAAGCAGAGAAATTAGCATAAAGACCAACAGACAGGGCTCTTACCTGCCCGATCAAAGCAATATTGCTATGTACTTTACATACACCACTGAATTGAGAGAGCCTTTACATCTGAGCAGTTGGGAGGTCTGAACATATGGCTACTCAGAGTCTCGACCAGGAAATCCTTCTCATAATTGAGCTCCCAAAGCAAAATGTCAACCTCAGAATATATATACACTTTTGGCTAATAGACTCAAGAGCCAGAAGGCATCACAAACCTCATGACTTATTGCCTAATTAGTTTAGTACCAAAAGGTGTGAAAGCCTTCCTACTAGCAAGCCTTTCCCTAAGCAAGCTCCTCCCCCAATGGGCTCTATGTGACTCAAGGTGCATCACAGCTGGGCACATAGGCCTATTAATGGGTGGGGAAGATCTTATTCCGTTAACATTACTGTAAAGTAGGAGGAACTAACTGAAATGATGGTAGTAATTTATTACTTACATACTATTATATTATTTGACATTCTTATTATTACCAATCATTCTTCTAATTGTTAAATTCCTAAGCTACTAAAGGAGTCAAAGTGTTGTGTCAGAGGCCTAGATTAAAGCCCTTATAGCCCCACACAAATTGTGGCTATGCTTTGAACTCTATAATTCTTAATAATTTTCTTTTTCTTTTTCCCTGTGTAGTCCCCTGTTTTACTAGTAGTAAAAACAAATTCTCAGAAAACTTTAAAAGATTTTGTTCTTTAGGAATATATATACATATATATATATATATATATATATAGAGAGAGAGAGAGAGAGAGAGAGAGAGAGAGAGAGAGTGATTTAGTTGTCCAAGAGCTATATTTTGTCATAGGGCCAGGTCCAGAACAAAATTGTAATAGAAGCAATTGTATCACAAGTTGTCCCTGCTCTGATTTTTTTGGAAATGTCATATCTGTGTCCTCAACTTCTCACATTCCGGGTAATGCCATATATATATATACATATACATATATGTGTGTGTGTGCATATATAGATATATATACATATATGTATATATAAAATGTTACCTTTAGATTGTTTGAAAGGAGAGAAAGACGTACAATCACCTGCACTTTCTTTAATTAGTCATGTTTTTGTTGACACTGCTCTGATAGAAATATTGGGCAGGATCTTTTCAATATAAAAATGTCGAATAGATAATCTCTAAGGTCCCTTCTAGTCCTGAATCTTTTATCTTAAGGCCTGGATAAATTAGAGCTACAGCATTCTCCTGATTTACCAATCCAACAAATCAAAATAGGTAACTATTTTTGATAAATCCATGTGATCATGCTTTCCTTTTCCAAGGATTCACAAACCATCCCTTTAATAACACATTCTAGAATTTTGTCAGGAATCAAAGTCAAGCTCACGACCTAAGGTTTCCTTTTGAGAAAATTAGGACTGCGTTTTTGCTTATCCTTTTGGGCATCATGCTTCAAGTTTTGCATGATTTTACAAGATCACTGGAAATAGTGCATCAATTATATTGCCAGTTCTTTAAATAACCTGAAAATGTCAGTTGCTACCCTGGGATGTAAGTCATCTGGTCCACGTGACTTAAACTCATCAAAGACAGCCTAGCATTTTCCTAATAACAAAATTTAAGAATAAGAAGGGACTCCAGTAAGCACCTAGTGAGTTGGGAGCATTTAGGGTTATTTAGGGTTAGGATTAGAATCAGGAGACATTTAAGGTTAGGGTTAGGGTTAGGGTTAGAGTTAGGGTTAAGGTTAGAGGAATCCTCACGATAACATACTCTATAAGTGATCATCCAGCTACTGCTTCAAGACTTCCAAAAAGGGGGAACCTATCACCTTCTTTGCCTCCTCCTCCTTCTCTTTTTTTTTTCTTCTTCATCTTCTTCTTTTTCCTCTTTGTCTTTTGATATTAGCTTCCTCTATTTCTAGTAAGCTGGAAGTTCATTGGCCGCTCACATGCCTGATCCTAATGTTTATCAATATATAAGTTTTAATTTGCCATTTTTCCAGCTTAAGCTGGTTTGCCCTTCCTTAGGCAGCTTGATGGCCCTTCACTTTAAGGGGCTCACCATACAGTGTCAAACTATGCAGCCACTATTGCCCTGCTGCAGCTCAGAACTCCTGAACTGAAGTGATCCACCAGCCTTAGCCTCCCCTAGTAGTAGGGATTATAGGTGTGTGCCAACCCAGCCAGACCAACTTGCCACCTCTTGAGGCAATGCATCCTGCTTTTGCACAACTCTTGCACCACTGTTAGGAAGACTTTTCTGGCATCAAATATAACTAGCCTCTTGGCAAGTCTTACCCATTTCTTGTGGTTCTGTCCTCTGGGGCCAAGCAAAACAAGCCTAATTCTTCCTCCATATGACAGCCTTTCAAATTCTTAAAGGCAGCTAATGTCCCCCTGAGTCTTTTCTCCAAGTTAAACATCCCTAGTTTGCTCAGTCAATCTTCATATGTGTTATGGACACAAGGGCCTTCACCTTCCTAATTTCCCTCCTCTGGACACTCTCTTGCTAACAACAGCCACAACAACAGTTAACATTTATATGGCACTTACTATGTGCCAGGTTTTATAATCATTAGGTCCTACACAATTGTTATCTCATTTGATCCCCACTACAACAGAGAGGTAGGTGCTACTATTATCCCCATTTTCAGATGAGGAAACTGAGGCATACAGAGGTTAAGTGACTTGCTTAGAGTCACAAGTCAGTAAATATCTGAAGTCAGATATGAACACAGGACTTCCTGACTTTCAGCCCAGTACTCTATCCACTGTAATATCTAGCTTCTCCTATTAATGTTATTCTTTAAAATTGGCACCAAGACCTGAGCGCTATAGACTAGATTGGGGATGGGGAACCTGCAACCTCAAGGCCACATGTGGTCCTCTAGGTCCTCAGATATGGCCCTTTGAATCCAGACTTCCCAGAACAAATCCCCTTAATAAAAGGATTTGTTCTGTAAAACTTGGACTCAGTCAAAAGACCACATCCAAGGATACAGAAGGGCACATGTGGCCTCGAGGTCATAGGTTCCCCACCTCTACACTAGATGAAGTCTAACAAGGACAGAGTACAGTGGGATGATCTCTTCTGTATTCTTGGAAGCTATGATCCTCTTAAAATATCCCAAGGTTTCATTAGCTTATTTAAAAGCCACATTACACTACTGGCTTACATTGAGCTTGTAGTTCACTTAAGAACCCCAAATCTTTTTCAGAACAACTGCTATCTACCCTTGCCTTCCTCATCTTAAACTTACACAGTTGAATTTGTTTACTCAAGTGCAAAGATATATTTGCATTCATTATTTATCCCTACTGAACTTTCTCTTATTTGATTCAGCTCAGTGCTCTAGCCTGTGAAGAGCCTCTTGGATCCTGACTCTATGAGCCACCATATTTGCTATGCCTCCTAGCTTTGTACCATCTGCAAATTTCATGAGGTTGCCATCTATGCTTTTATCTAAGTCACTGATAAAAGTGTTAGCTAAATAGCACAGAGTCAAGTACTGATTTCTGGGACACTCCAACTGGAAACTTACAGCCGTGATAAAATTGAACTATTAACCACAACTCTTTGAGTCTGTCCATCCAACCAGTTTTAAATCCATTTAATTGTATTCTCTTCTGGTCCATATCTTTCCATATTCTCCTTAAGATTAGTATCAGATACTTTATCAAAAACTTTGCTCAAATCCAGGTAAATTAGATATCCAGAGCACTAACCCTCATTTCCAAGTTAATAATCCTGTCAAAAATGAAAATGAGGTTAGTCCGGCATGACTTGTTCCTAATGGAGCCATGCTGGCTCTTTATAATCACCACCTCTCTTCCTACACATTCACAAATCACAATTTCTTCAATGATCTGTCTTAGAATTTTTCAAGGAATCAAAGTCAAACTGACTATCCTATAGTTTTCAGACTCTGTTTTCTTCCTTTTAAGAAAAATGAAAACATCATTTGTTTTTCTCCAATCTTGTGTTACCTCTCCTGTTTTTGAAGATCTTTCAAGTATCACTGACAGTTGCTCGGCAAGCACGTCCGCTCATTTGTCCAGAACCTAAGAATATAGTTCATCTGGCCCCACAAGGTGATCTCTTACTATGTCCTTACTCCTCTTGAGCATTAACTCTCTATTAGTAACTTGTTCTGGAATTTCCAGTGTTTCTCCTTTGCAGAGAAAACAAAGTAAGAATTAGTACCTCTGCCTTATCTCTGGGTGTCTCTTATCATTGTCCCATCCATCCTGAGCGATGATCCCATATGTTCTTTGATTCTCTTTTCTCCCAATAGAGCTAAGAACAAAACAAAACAAAAAACCCAAAGTTTTTGTTGTCATTAGCTCACATTTCTTGCCTCAGCTGATTCTGAGTTTTAACAATCTTAACACAATTTGTAAGGACCATGGCACGCTCTCATATTCACCATCTGTTACTTGGCCTTGCCTCCATCTCCTAACCATTTCTCTTTTTTAAATCTAAGGTGGTGAGTTTTCTGTGAATCCACACTGATATTTTCAGACAAATCTCATTTTTCCTCCTCATTGGAGTTGTTTCCTTTTATGTCTTCAGAATTTTATTCTTGAATATCTCCCATCCTTCCCCTGAAACATTTTACTCCATGGAATCCCACCTATCTTCCCTCTAAACCCTTTGCAATCTGTTTTCCCCAAGTCTAAGATTCACATCAGACAATGCCCACATTTCCTCTTCTTATCTATCAAAAATCTAGCTTGGAATGATCACTTTCCCATAATGTTCTGATTATTTCCATCCCAATTTCTCCCTAAGTGAGTATCTAATCGAGAAAAGAATTTCCCTTTGTCAGTTCCCTCACATATTAAAGGATGAAATTTTTATAAGGCAAGTGATAAAGTAGTTAACTGCTTTTTTTTTTAGGAATGAGAAAGTTCCAGATGATGCATGGATAATTGAAATTATTCATTACTATTATATCATGCTACAATGTCAGGCTTGTAAACTTTTCCCCAAACTCCTCAACTATGTTCTCTTTCTGTCCAGGTGACCTGTAGTATGTATACTCCAAAGACAAGATCACTTCTTTTTCTCCCTTCTTTGTCCTTACTCCAAACATTCTCAATCATTCTTTCTCTTCCTAGTTTCTGGACTTCCTTACGTGAGTCTCCCTTTTTAATATACATTGCTACCCCACCACCCCTTTACCTATCTTTTTCTTTTGAATAAAGTATCCCCATTCAGAGATACAGTTCAGTCAAGAGTTTCATTGTACCAAGTCTCAGTAATTACCTATGATGTCGATTTTGCTTCCTTGCATTAGGACCTCTAGTCTCTCCTACAGTTTGGACATTAGGAAGTAACCCAGATTTCAAGCCTAGAACATTTATTTGCTTCTTCTCACTGCTGCAGATAATGATGCCTCACTGCAGTATGTCTGTGTGAGGCATGGAGTTGGCACTAGATCACTAAAGAGGTCAGACCTTGCGAGGAGAAGTAGCTTCTCTCTTTACAGAGCATCTCTTCTCTTCCAGAGAATTCTCAAGTTTCTTTTATAACTCTCATTGAACAGCCATCCTTTTCATTCCCTTTCTCCTCTGTGTAACACTCTTCTATTCTTCACTATCCTGACAAATCATCTTCCTCCCCCTAAGATTTTTTTCTTTTTCCATTGAAGCCCTGCATCTGTTAACTTTAGGAATCTTTCCATCTCCCTAACAACCTTCACCTTCTCCGTGAATGAGATAAGCTTACACTTGGGGCACAGATAAAAGGCCCTTGGCTATGACTGGCAGAAAAACAAACATCACACACTGGAAGCAAGTTGCTGTACAATTTTCTCTACTCTATAATGACTGAGATTTTAGCTTTATTTCTTGTAACTATTTCCAGACATTCGCACCTCAAATCTAAACACCTGGTTAAGATTTTATAGCCAATTATCCCTTCTTAATAACTTTATAACTGTACTCTGCAACTGTACAGTCACAGCCATAGCGAGCTTCAGTGTTGTACCAAACTACTAGCTGTTTCACCAATTTTCCCCATCCACCAATCCACTCTGTCAAATTGCTTAACCTTCTAATGGTTTTATAACCAGAGTTTTTGCATGTTGCCATATATATGGGAGGCACATGACTCAGAACAGAGAGGATTTGGGATATGACATTGCATAACTAAGTAAAGGGTAGAATGTGTAGTAGATATCTTCTGAGAGAAAAACATGAGGTTCCAGAGACTCTCTGGGAAAGATAAATGCAGAGGGGGGGGGGGGGGGGGGGAGAGAGATGTGGAGGAAACTGGCTACTCAACATGTTGCTGATTTCCAGCTTCTCTGCAGACTGCTAGAATGAACCTCCTTGAGTGAGATTGGACTTTCTGTCTTGGTTGGACCTGAGATCTCATCTCTGTTTCCAGCTAAAGAGCTCATTCACTTTTATAGATTCTTTGGTATATGGTAATCTGTGTGACATCTCCAATTTCTGTCTCTTGTTTGCTTGGATAAATGAATTTACTTCTTACTCTATTTGTGATGGTCTTAATCTTCCTTGATCCTCCTTAATCCTCCTTAGTTCTTGTATATCCTTCTTAATTGTCATTGATCCTACTTCTCTTCAACTCTTAAGTTGAGTCTAAACCAGTTTCTGGCCTGGAGACTGTTCTCCAAATTCTTCTTAATTAATCCCAAATTTTGCCAAATTTCCCCTCCCCAAATTCAGCCTCTGACCTACTTAACTAGTCCGAATCCTTGCAAGTCACCTATAGAATTTTCCTCTCCTTTTTTGACTTGTTTTTCACCCTCCTCTTCTTCCTTCTCCTACAACCTTTTCCCACAGTTATTTACCTATTAGATTTTTTTTTTGTCTTTAGTAACCCACAGAAGGAAAGTAAGAATAAAGTCCTTCCAACTCCTCTGCATTGTCTGTTATTATCATCCTAGACAACTAGAGCAGAGACTCTATCCATTCAGTGATTCTCCTCTTTTCCCAAATATTGTTTTAAACCAACCAAGGTTGTCCTTAGCTTTATTTTTTCTTTTTTGGTCAGCTCTTTCTGAGCTTTGGCATTCATGACATCATTCTGACTTGACAGTGCCACGGATTGGAATTCATCCTCCATCGACTACTCTTCCTTCCATCTTCTTTTTAAGATTTAAATTGGTTGAGGAGTTTACTGCATATACACACTGGTCACTTTAGATATCTCACCATTTTCTTACTCATCAGAATTGTTTTTATTTGTGTGTCTTTAGAATTCTATCCTTGAGACTTTCTATTCCTTCTGGAATGGTTTCCCTTGTAGAATTTAGTCCACGAAATCCTACCTATCCAGGGTGCGTGTGTCACTATGTATTATTTTTCCTCTTCACTGTTAAAAATTCTAAAATGAAGTGGTCATTTTATCTTTCACCCACCACAGTGTTTACTTTTCCTCCTACCTCCTGACTCATACTTGTTGGTGGGATTCCAGTCCCCACCCTTCTGTACCTAAAAATTCCCCTTATTGATCTTTATGCCTGAGATGAAATCTTTGCTTTTTTTTATTTAGAGAGAACCTCAGCTGGTGTCTGGATAATTGATGTCACTCTTGTATTCTGCCTCCATGCCAGGTTTGTGATCATTTCCCTCCAAAATTCCTTATTAATTTCTTCTTTCTGTCTGTGTGACTTTATAGTAAATTCTGATGACGGCATCACATTTATTTTTGACTCTGATTTTTATTCAAATACTCCTTCCTTCCTAGATCTCTTCCTTCCCTCTGGTTCCCAGATTTCCTCACATGGGTGTGTCTTCTTAATACATAACACTCCTCTTCCTTCCCCTCCCCTTTCTTTCACTAATTCTTTTTTAAAAGTTACATGTATTTTCCCAGAGCTACGGTACAATCATGATTACTATCCTGACAATTCTCAGTGATACCCATGAGGCCAAGCTGCCTCTTTGCATTATTACCCTTAGGTTCCCTTGCTTTTTATCACTTGCTTTATGCATTTTTATCCATATGTCTGACATCATGGGTTTTATTACTTTGGATTTTACATTTTTGTTTCTTGTGAATTTCTGGTTGTCTTTATTTATATTCTTCTTCCTGCATTGTGACTACTCTCTTTGGCAGCAGCTCTCAAACTTTTGGTCTCTTTATACTCTTAAAATAGACTTTATACTCTTAAAAATTATTAAAGATGTCAAAGAGCCTTTGCCTATGTGAGTTATAGTTATTAAATATTTATCATATAGAAACAAAAATTGATTAATTTTTAAAATAGTTATTAATTTTAAAACAACAATAATAGACCCAACACATAATAAGTAACATTTTTATGACAAATAACTGTATTTTCCAAAATGGAAAAAAATTAGTGAGATGAGTGACATTGTTTTAAACATTTTTGCAAATCTCTTTCAATGTCTGGCTTAATTAAAAGACATCTGGATTCTCCTATCCTGTTTTTATATTCAATCTATTGTGATACATTGTTTTAGTTAAAGTATAAAATCCAGCAAATCATACAGATATGGAGTTGGAAAAAGAAGTTGTATTTTAATAGGAAAATAACACCTTTGTGTTATTATGAAAACAATAATCTTTGAAAAGATATCAAGAAACCCCACCCCAGGGGTCTATAAACGGCACTTTGAGATCCATTGCTCCATGTAGTGAGATAGCAAAATGGATAGAGTTCAGGGCCTAAAGTCAGGAACACTCATCTTCCTGAGTTCAAATCTGACCCCAGACACTTGCTAGTTGTGTGAACCTAGGCAAGTTACTTAACCCTGTTTACCTCGGCTTCCTCATCTGTAAAAAGAACTGAAGAAAGAAATAGCAAAGAACTTCAAGATCTTCTCCAGGAAAACCCCAAAGTCACAGGATGACACAAAGAGTCAGACAAAACTGAACAACTGTTTCAACAAATTGGCTAGCAGCTGCTGTGGGGGCTAAAAACCAGCACAAGCCCAACGACAAGACCCAGGCAAGCCCAGGTTCTTTTGTGGTAACTAAGGTGGGGCCCCAGGTAGGGCCAATGAAGGGAGGTCTGATTATATCCTCACTCCTGAGTAGGCCCAAAACCCCTAGCTACTAGATGCTAAGCCTATACAGGCAGGAAGCCCTCAGGGTCAGAAGTGGAGTTGCTAAGACCAGACCTGGGGCCCCACCTTAGTTACCAATGCAACAACATGAATCTATATTGACATATCATATTTATATACAATATTTTCTTTCTCTCTTTGCAAAGTAAAGCCCTTTTGATGATATTTACAAGACTCTATGCAAATAAAGACATTTTTATCATTACTTATTAGATGTCATCCCCATCTAGGATCCTGTCATTCTCATATATTAAGCCATAAAACCAAATAATCAAACTCCATTCTCAGATACTATCTTCTTAACCAGTTGTTCATCTCCTAAGTCCTTTAATCATCACCAGTGACAAAGACACCACTTAGATCACTAAGGTCTTCATTCTCTTACCCAGTTCCAGTCAGGGCCCAGCTTACAAATAAGAAGAGTGAGCCCTGACACCCTGCCTCCCTACCTCCCACTGTCAATTATGCATTCATTATTTCCAATTATCCTATCCAATAATTTTAGCCTGATTTGGGTAGAGGGACCTGGATATTGTTCTGCTGATTGAAAATCCTACAATGAGGAGCTCATTCTTTGTGGGAAAATATCTTTGTCAAGGGCTTTCAAGAGTTCCTAAAAAATGCCCTGCATGGTGTCTATCACATTGAGCAGTGGTGTTTATTAGATCCTTACCAGAGTGAGTCCCTCACTGAGAGCAATGCCACATGGGACTGGAATACTAGGATAAGTGAATTCTTACAGGGAGAATAAATAAAGAGGTGAGATCAAAGCAGAGAAGACAGAACTGAGTGCAGCCCTCCTGGAGGAGACTGTTGGACACTTGAGAAGGAGGTGCTAAGATGGGAGAAGAAGGTACTAAAGGAGGAGTTTGGATAACTCCAAGGACCAATCTTGCCTACTTTGCCTGGGGCCATCCTGAAACCTGGCAAATGATGTTCTCATAATGGGAGACATACCAGTGAGGAAGAAAAACAAATGGGTATTTTGTAGTAAGACTTCATAGAAGAAAAACATATTTCTAGAAGTAGGGAGAAACAGCATGGTATAGTGCAAGACTGGGGCCTTCTAGGCTTTTAAGTGTGGTCCGTTGACTGAATCTGAACTTCACAGAACAAACCTGGACTCAATCAAAAGGCTGCACCCAAGGACCTAGAAGACTACACGTGGCCTTGAAGCTGCAGGTTCCCCTCCCCTGGTATAGTGGATAGAGAATTGCCTTCAGAGTCGGGGAGGCCTAGGACCAAGTTTCACTTCTGACCCACGTAGGCTGCATGACACTGGACAAATCACTTGACTCCTTTGCGGGCCCTGGCAATTCTCTGGCAAAGAAAGTTGCAATTCTGGCTGGAGGAGGAAGTTCTCTCTTCCTAATAAGTAGTTGCTTATAGGAATGAAATCATAGGTCCAGTTACCATCCCTAGAAGTAAGCATGCCTGGAAAGCAATGAAGAGCTAGGAACTTAATGATTCTTTCTCCCATGGAATACTTTCAAACTGAGTGCTATGATCTAGTAGAAGTCTATGGGGATCATAAGTACAGTAGCACAGTAACAGGAAGCCCCTATGCTCCGTCAACACTATTTGCATTCAGGTTTCACCATGCCACACCCTCCTGCTTTGGTGCTCTTTTCCTACCCCTCAGTTAAATCAAATGAAAAGTGCTGTGTTGGCCATATTTAATGAGAAACCACTATTATTTCAAGCTATAAATAAGGGCAGGAAACCTCCTGCTTCAATCATTTTCACTGGTAGGCTGTTTCAAAGACTCTGCAACCCACAGGGGAAAATCTGATCCACAGGAATGCAGCTGTTTTTTTCTTTTTTTTGACTTTGGGGCTGTTTGTTTTAGATAAGGAGATGACAAATGGGTCAGCTTAGGTATTTCTGTAGGAAAATTTGAAAGGAGTATTCCGAGTCTACCTGTAACAGTGCCGATGACACCATTGAGTCATAACACAAAATCCCACCCCCTCCTCTGGTTACTGCCATTCTAACGAGATTTAGTCCTTCTGTTTTCATTTTAGCTCCAGCAATATCCATACATGGCATATATCCGGAGAGCCTTTCTTAGGGCACAGTGAGTCAGGGGGATGGTACCATACTTTAAGGGGTGGGGCATGTTGTGACTCAGGCAAGGAGATAGAGAAGGCTGTATCTTGAATTGACTTACCTGCCTCATCAAGTATGCTCCACAGTCATCTAACAGGATTCCCTATTTAGGAAGGATCTGCAAAGATCATCTTAACTTGGGATTCTTAAGTTGGTGATTGTGGGGCAGGCAGTCAATGGAATCCTAGATTTCAATCAAACATTCATAAACTTGGATAAGAAAAAATATATCTCTTTATTTCCAAAATCAGCAACTGAAATTTATATTTTTTAAAATTATTACTTTAAAAAAACTATTCTGAGGAAGAGTCCATAGTCTTTATCAGATTACCAAAGGGCAGTCTGATATATATGTGTCCATGACACACACAAAAAGTTAAGAACCCTTGATCCAATCCAACTGACTCATTTTAGAGATGGCTAAACTAAAACTCAAAGAGATGAACTAATTTGTTAAAGATTACATGGAACAGTTATTCACTTTCAGGACTTTTTATTCCAAGTTATTATATCTTTTTTACATTTTCCATTTATCAACTAGTAAAAACTTGTCTTTAATATTAACCCAAGTGAATCTTAGGTCAAGTATCATGATTTCATGAATGTAAGGAAATCCCCATAGCCAAGCCAGATTGCAATCAACCCAAATATCAATAGATAGTCATCTGGGGATTAGAGAGATTAAACTTGTCCAAATAAGTGAACTAGTAAGTGTCAAAGATGCCATTTGAATTCATATATGGTTAGAGTATATATCCAACACTCTAGTCACTTCATCACACTGCCTCTTGAGAAAACCTCCTAGGAGAAAAAAATCATGACATTCATTCCAAAGCTACATTAAAGGATTTTAAAAAAAATTATTGATAGATATTTTGGATTATCTATACTACTGTTTGTCTCCTTTAGTGTGAACAATGGACAACTGACTTTATTTCTACCCAAAGAAATATACACATGTTTAACATTTTTGCTTAATAAAGGTAGCCAGTGAACAAAAACTGAGTAGAATAAGCTAGGTCCTGCATGACTCATTCTCCTGACTAATGCCCTTGGCTTCCATTTTGAACACACTCCCATATTGATTATCAGTGAGTAATTTCCATGACTCATTTGACCTTTTTTACCCATAGATTACTTCCTCTTAAGGCTTTCTCTCTTTCCCACAAAACAGTCATTATTTGGCCTACTTAGCTCTCAGAATTTCAAGATTCCACAAATAATATGAAATATGTAAGGAAAATGATGCAGATAAACCCAACTTTCTTCTCTAGTAAGGGTGAATGGGCTGTCAAAGTCACAGGGGAGATGGGAGGAGGGAGTCTCAACCTTTCCAAGGTTTCTCTAGCTATTTATTGCCCCACTCATCCTTGGATATATATCATGGATATAGAGCTGGAAAAGTCCTCAGAAGTCATCTAGTTCAATATTCTTGTTTAACAGATGAGGGAACTGAAGCCCAAAGAGTTCAGGTGAGAAATTAAGTTGCCCAAAGTCATATGGGTAGAAAATAGCAGAACCTAGATTTGAAATCAGGTCCTATGATTCAATGCTCTTTTCACAGCTTCATATTGAATGGCAAAGAGGTAGGGGGCAAAATGAGTCATCTCTGTTCTTCTGTAGCTATGGTCTTAATGCATTTTCAGAGTCCCTTTAATGGGATTCGTCTACACACACTTGTAAACAGTCAGGTCCTATGGTCATTTGTCGTATGACTAAGAGCATACTTATTGGCCGCCACTGGGCTTAGAATCATAGAATCATAAAACTGAAAGTGGTTTCTAACATCATATAGTTCGGCCCATAACTGAAACATGAATCCCTTCTAAAACAACCCCAATAATTGGTCATTCAGACCCACAGAGTCCTGAAATCTTTCAGAATTGGTCAGAGGACATGTTCTGTACTTTGTCAGTTGCTAGCCAACCAGCCAAACACATGCCCGAAAGACGAGTCATATGTTTATAACCTCAGAAAAAAAGTGAAACTTTTGTCAGAGTTTTTGTTCAATCTGCAGTTTTCGAAACAGGCCATTATAAATCTTGAGTAAGGAGCTAAGTCATACAGGTTGTTTCTCTTTTCTCCCCTACCTTGATAGAATGTAAGCCCTAAGAGGGATGGGAGAGATTTTGTTTTTATCTCTGTATTCCCAATGCTCAGCACAGTGCCTGGCCTATAGTGACTGCTGGATAAATGTTTGTTGAATTGAATTGAGGTTTTAACCAAATACATCCCACAGATGACAATGGAAGGCATCTAAGGCTTCTGTGTAATTTCCTCCCTTTCCTCTCTCACATTGGTTTCCTTCTGAGCCATCCAAAAGCAGAGTGTGCAGCCTGAGATTTTGGACCTGGAAGGAACCTTAGAGGTCATGTAACCTGACTACCTTCACTCTGCAGATGAGCAAACCGAGGTTCAGAGATGTTATGATTTACACAGATAATGAATGTATCAGAGACAGGATTCAAACCCAAATTCTCTGACTTTGAAACTAGTACTCTTTCTCATGGACGAAAAGACAGACAATAACCTGGCACTGGAAATCTTCAGCCAGAAGCTTGACTAACATCTATCCGGGACATCATAGAAAGGATTTTTGCTTAAGGACAGGGTGTACCACATGACCTATGAGACCCCCCCTTCCAACTTCAAGAGTCAGTGTGGCAGAATGCTTAGGGCATCGGATGTGGAGCCAAGAAAAATTCCCCCAACGTGTATTATTTATCATACAGCCTTTCTTGAAATGAAAATTTATTATTACATATTTCGAATCCTCTTTTACATTCTGTTATGCACATGACATGCTTTTTTTTCTTACTTTGTATTTAAGTTCCAATATTTAAGTTTATTATATGTTTTGTTTCTTTTCTCTATTCTGTATTTGTGTTCTGGCCCTTGAGTCTAAAATAAAATAAAAAAAAAGAAATAAAAAGTCACTGGAAAAGTTAAAAAAAAGAAAAAACAAAAAAGAAAAATTGCCCTCTGCCTCTTAGACTGATATAACCCTGGACAAGTGATATAACCGCTCTAAGCCTCTGTTTGTAAAATAAAGTGTCTGGACTAGAGGGCTTTTAAGGTCCCTTCCAGCTTCATATCTATTCATATCTATCCTGAAGCTGGCCTCAGATATTTAACTAGCTGTGTGTCACTTAACCTCTGTTTAACTCAGTTTCATCTGTAAAATAGGGATGATAATAACATCCATCTCCTAGGGTTGTTGTGAGGCTCGAATGAGATTGCAATGTGCTTAGCACAGTGCCTGGCACATAGTAAATGCTATACAAATGTAAACTATCATCATCAGGGATAATATAGCACATACCTCTCCGAGTTCTTCTGAGGATCAATTGAGATAATAACTGTAAAGTGCTTAACACAGTGCCTGGCACATAGTAAATGTTATACCAATGTAAACTATCATCATCATCATCAGGAATAATATAGCACATACCTCTTCGAGTTCTTCTGAGGATCAATTGAGATAATAACTGAAAAGTGCTTAACGTAGTGCGTGGCACATAGTAAATACTATACAAATGTTAGCCATTATTACTACTATCGCAATCCATAAAATGGAGATAGTAATGGTACCTGTCTCCCAGAGTTGCTGTGAGGACCAAATGATATAATAATAATAATAATAATAAAGCACTTAGTACAATGCCTGACATAGACTAGGCATTATAGAAGTGGTAGCTATTATTATTATTTGTTGTCATTCAGTCGTTTTCAGAAATGACTGAAACGACTCAACAACAACAAAAGTTGTTTTCAGTCGTGCCTGACGCTTCGTGATCCCGTTTGGAATTTTCTTGACAAAGATACTAGAGTGCTTTGCCATTTCCTTCTCAAACTCATTTTACAGATGAGGAAACTGAGGCAAAGAGGGTTGGTTAGTTAGTGTCTGAGGCAGGATTTGAACTCAGGAAGAGGAGTCTGCCTGACTTTGGGCCACTGTGCCACTTAGCCGCCCCAATTGGTATTATTTCAAATCTAAATCTGTGACTTCCAGGAATAGGATACTCACCGCCTCCTAAGGCATACTATTCCATTTCTGGGCAGCTCTCTATATTGGGAAACTCTTTTTTCATATGGAGCTAAAATGTGTTCACTGTTATTTCCATCTATTTATCTTTATTTCTAACTTCAGGGGCCAAGTAGAATAATTCCAAGCCCTCTTTCACATGATGCAACATTTCTTCCATCATTGTCATCTTCCTCTGGACATATTCCTCCTAATAATGTGGGACTGAACTCAGTTCTCCAGAAGCGATTTAATATAAGCAAAGGGGAATGAGACTATCATTGCTATTACTACAGGTAATAGTATCTCAATACTGAGCTCATGATTGCATTTTTGGCTTCCCTCTCACTATTGGTTCCTACTGAAGTTGCAGCTCACTAACATCTCCAGCTCTCTTATTGCTTGCCACCCTTAGAAATAAGGGATGGGGATGAAAAAAGGTTCTATTTTCTTCCATTCATCAAGTTACCCCCTGCCCCTGCTCCATAAACTCCAGTTGCTCCCTATCACCTCCAGGATCAAATTTAAAATCCTCTGATATTTAAAACCTTTCAACCTGCCCCCTACCCTGCAACCACACATACCTTTCCAGTCTTGTTACATTTTACTCCCCTCCACATTCTCTGCGATGCACCAAATCTGGTCCCTTTGCTGTTGTTCCTTAGACAAAACACTTAGACTCCCAACTCCAGACATTTTTACTGACATATTCATGATACCTTAAATTCTCTCCCTCTTCTCTTCACCCCTCTCCCTTTGTCTTCCCCCCTCTCCCTTAATCTTCCCCATTCACATCTGAAACCAGTTTCTCTGGCTTCAAGTCCCTGCTTCTGTCAGGATCCTTCTCCAATCCCCCTTAATTCTAGTGTCTTCTCCTGTTGTTTATTTCCAAATTATCCTGTGTATAACTTGTTGGCACATAGTTGTTTACGTATTGTCTCCCCATTAATGTGAAAGCTTCTTGAAGGCAAAGATTTTTACCTTTCTTTGTATCCCACTACAGAAACCATAGGAACATAGTGAGTTTTAATGGCACATGGAGTTTGGGCACAAACTAGACCAAGATTTGGATTTGCTTAGAGCTCTTGAGTTAGAGTCAGGAAGAAGCAAACACTTCCCAAGTACAAGCTGTTTCACCTCTCTCTGACTCAGTTCCCTCATCTGTAAAATAAGGGCAATTATAGCACCTACCTCTCAGGGTTGAAAGAAATGGGTTGACATGGAAAGCACTTTACAAATCTCAAAGTTATTACATTATTATTAATTACTATTATTATACATTACTATCATCACTATTGTTACATTAAAAGGAAAAAAATGGGACATTCTTAAAAACAGCTATAGTTATCAGTTATGATATCTGAAATACAGAGAAGATAGGGTTGACAATTAATGAAGCCTATAAAGAATTCTACCTCGGGCGTGAATTGGGTCTTTGTTTCCATTGTGGTTTCAGTGATGGAGGGAATTCCTTCATCAATGCTGAGAATTCTCCCTCCACCAATGCAGATTTGCAAGTGTTCCACAATTTACTGTCTGAGACAATTGCCTTTGAGGCACTGAAAAATGAAGTCACTTGCCAGACACAGCTGGTATGTGTTAGAAGTGGCCTTGAACACGGGTCTTCCTGATACTGTGACCAGCTTTCTTACCTCTATTTCATACTGCCCCTCTGGGTCTAACAGCACCATGGAATCAAATGTTGTTCATTAAAATCTTGTTTGCACCCAGAGCTATAGCAACAATTACATTCTGTCAGTGGTATTTAGTGATAGGGAAGCATGCCTCTAAAAGTGGAAGATAATGGAACCAGTGATGCTCCTTCCCCAGCTTCAGAACAAACTGAGAAGTCATGGGGAGCAGTATAAGGGTCTCTAGGCTGAGATTCTGAATACTTAGGGAAATTGAAATCATAGAATCTCAAAATCATAGAACCTCAAGGTTGGAAAGGACCTCAGACATCATTAAATCAATCCTGTACCTGAATGAGAAATCCTCCCTCCTCCCAGAACTGGAGACAAAAAAAAATGGTTATCTCATCAATTGGGGAATGGCTGAAGAAATTGTAGTATATGAAAGTAAAATAATATTATTGTACTATTAAGAAAGAGCCATGGAAAGATTTGCATGAACTGATACAGAGCAAAGCGAGCAGAACCAGAAAAATGATTTATACTGTAACACCATGTTATAAAAATAATCATAAAAACTTTAAGAACTCCAATCAACCAAGTGATCAAAGAGTGATAAAGAGTGCCACCTACTCATGACAAAGAGATGATAGACTAATATGCAGAAAAAGATACATATTTTTGGACATTAAAAAAACTGAATCCCCTCTACAACTTCACCAGCAAATAGTACCTAGTGTTTGCTTGAAGGCCTTCAGTGAGGGGGAACCTATCATGTCCTAAATCAGCCTATCCCGGTTTTGCAGAACACTAATTCTTTTGAGAAAAAAAAAACTGTGAATATCACCTTCATTTCTGAATATATACCTTCCCTTCCCCTCCCCAGTGAGCCTCTTTGGAACAGAAAAATATAAAAGAAAGGGTAACAAGGCAATTCAGCCAAATCAACCAATATATCAACCATGTCTGAATGCATATATAATATTCCACACCCACAATCTCCCAACTCTGGAAAGAAGGGAGGAAAGTTTACGTTATAGCAATATAGCTCAAGAGCTGGAGGAGACCTAAGAAGTCAGCTAGATCAACCCCCCTATTTTACAGATGAGGAAAATGAGGCCCAGAAAAGTAAAGAAATTACTAAGAGAGCCAGGAGTCTTCCTACTTTACCATGATGCCACAATGTTTGGTTATCTTGGTTATTATAATCTTCCAGCATATAGAGTTTGTTGCTGTGGCTGTAATTCCTGTTTCCATTTACATTGTTGTAATCAATTCTCAGCCCAGTTACTGAATAAGCACTTAATACATTTGTGAGCTCTTTCTTGATCTGTGTCTCTCTGTCTCTACCTTTCCCTGCTTATCTACTTTTCTACTTACTTATCACTATTTCTATTGCTTTTCTGCTTACTATACTTTGCATCAGTCCGTATAAGCCTTCCCATATTTCTCCATGTTCATTATTTCTTATTTCACAGTAACAGTCTATTACATTCATGTTCCACAATTTGTTTAGCCATTTCCCAATCAATGGACATCTGTGTCCAGTTTCACAAAAAGTTCTTGGATGGATTTTATGCTTCATAATTTCTGCCTTACACCAAGTCTATATCTGCCTCTCTCTGACTTCTAGCCATAATTCCTAGTTCTTTCCTCTGACACCAAGCAGAACAAGGTTGATCCTTCTTGAAATGACAGATAATTGAAGCCTTTCAGATAATTAGAGGTAATTGCCACATTACCTTTTTTTCCTCAGGGCTAAACATTCTAAGCTTCAAAAATTTGTCTTCATATGTTATGATCTCAAATTCCTTCACCTCCCTGTTTGCTTTTTTCTAGATACTCTATGATTTATCAACATCCTTTCCAAAATGCAACACTCAGAACTGAATATAATATTCCAGATGTGGTTTGGCCAGAACATAGTAAAGCAGAACTATCATATTCTCAGGTCCTGGAACATATCTCAACATAGCTTATGATTACATTAGTTATTTTGTTGTTGCCATATTATGTCAGAAGTTTCTTCCTGACACAGAGGTCCTGGGCACACTTTGGGGAAGTTTTTACTTCTCTAGATTATTGCTCTCTTTCCATCCAGCTCCAGAGATGATTTGGGGATGCCATCATTTTGTGATTCTCAAAGGCAACTACCAGCTTCCCTTATAAGCACATAGGCTCACAAGGCTCATAACAGAAATAATCTTCTTTGCAAATAGATATCTTGCACCTGGCTCCATGAAAGGAAGAAAATAAGCATTTATTTAGTGCCTGCTATATTCTAGGCACTATGCTAAGTGCTTGACAAATATTATCTCAGACTCAGATTTACTTAGAATCTAGCCTGCTGGGGGCAGAGCCAAGATGGCAGAGTAAAACCAGTGACTTACCAGAGCTCTCTTACAAATTCTGACGGATAGCTCTAAAAAAGTAAATCTGAGCAGATTTGAGAGAGGAAGAAGCCACTAAAAGACAGTGTAGCAGATTTCCAGCTGAGGAAAATTCTTAGAGGAGGAGTTAAGAGAGTTATAGGAAGAAATAAAACATAAAACTATACTAGTAAGGGACCTCAACCTCCTCTCTGAACTTAATAAATCTAACCTCATAATAAGCAAGAAAGAAGTTAAGGAGGTGAATAGAATTTTAGAAAAGGTAGATATGATAGACCTCTGGAGAAAACTGAATGGGGATGAAAAGGAATATACCTTTTTCTCAGTGGTACATGGCACATAGACAAAAATTGACCATGTACGAGGGCATAAAAACCTCACAATCCAGTGCAGAAAGGCAGAAATAGTCAATGCATCCTTTTCAGATCATGATGCAATAAAAGTTGTTTGTAATAAAAGGCCATGGAAAGATAGACTAAAAACTAAGCGGAAACTAAATAATCTAATCCTAAAGAATGAGTGGGTCAAACAACAAATCATAAAAACAATCGGTAACTTCATTCAAGGGAATGACAATAATGAGACAACATACCAAAACTTATGGGAGGCAGTGAAAGCATTTCTTAGGAGAAGTTTTATATCTCTGAATGCTTACATGAATAAAATAGAGAAAAAGGAGATCAACGAATTGGGCATGCAACTGAAAAAGCTAGAAAAAGAACAAATTGAAAATCCTCAATTAAATACAAAATTAGAAATACTGAAAACCAAAAGAGATATTAATGAAATTGAAACCCAGAAAACTATTGAACTAATAAATAAAACTAAGAACTGGTTTTATGAAAAAACCAATAAAATTGATAAACCTTTTGTCAATTTGATTTTAAAAAGGAAGAAAACCAAATTATCAGCCTCAAAAATGAGAAGTGTGAATTCACCTCCAATGAAGAAGAAATTAAAACAACAATTAGGAATTACTTTGCCCAATTGTATGCCCATGAATTTGATAACCTTAGAGAAATGGATGAATATTTACAAAAATATAAACTGCCCAGATTAACAGAAGAGGAAGTAAAGTACTTAAATAACCGCATTTCAGAAAAAGAAATTGAACACGCCTTCAATGAACTCCCTAGGAAAAAAATCTCCAGGGCCAGATGGATTTACAAGCAAATTCTATCAAACATTTAAAGAACAATTAATTCTAATACTTTATAGACTATTTGGGAAAATAGGCAAAGAAGGAGTCCTATCAAATTCTTTTTATGACACAAAGAGGTACTGATACCAGGAAGAGTCAAAACAGAGAAAGAAAATTACAGACCAATTTCCATAATGAATATTGATGCAAAAATTTTAAATAAAATGTTAGCAAAAAGATTGCAGCAACTCGTCACAAGAGTAATACATTATGACCAGGTAGGATTTATTTCAGGAATGCAAGGCTGGTTCAATATTAGGAAAAGCATCAGCATAAGTGATCATATCAACAACAAAACTAGCAGAAACCATATGATTATCTCAATAGATGCAGAAAAAGCTTTTAACAAAGTATAACACTCATTCCTATTAAAAACACTAGAAAGGATAGGAATAAATGGAGTCTTCCTTAAAATGATAAGTAGCATCTACCTAAAACCATCAGCAAACATCATACGTAATGGGCATAAGCTATATGCATTTCCAATAAGATCAGGTTGAAACAAGGATGTCAATTATCACATCTATTATTCAATTTGGTACTAGAAGTGTTAGCTTTAGCAATAAGAGAAGAAAAAGAAATTGAAAGAATTAGAATAGGCAAAGAAGAAACTAAGTTATCACTCTGTGCAATGATATGATGATATACTTAGAGAATCCTAGAGAATCAGGTAAAAAACTACTTGAAATAATACTTTAGCAAAGTTTCAGGATATAAAATAAACTCACATAAATCCTCAGCATTCCTAGATAATATTAACAAAGTCCAACAGCAAGAGATAGAAAGATAAATTCCATTTAAAGTTACTGTAGACATTATAAAATATTTGGGAATCTACCTGCCAAGACAAACCCAAGCACTATATGAACACAATTACAAAACCCTTCTCACACAAATAAAGTTAGATCTAAATAAATGGAAAAACATCAGTTGCTTGTTGTTAGGCCAAGCTAATATAATAAAAATGGCAATTTTACCTAAATTAATTTACTTATTTAGTGCCATACCAATCGAACTACAAAAAATTATTTCATAGAGCTAGATAAAATAATAACAAAATTCATGTGGAAGAAAAAAAGATCCAGAATATCAAGGGAATAGACCAATATCTCACTCCATATACCAAAATAAAGTCAAAATGGGTTCACAACTGAGATATAAAGGCTGATACTATAAGCAATTTGGGAGAGAAGGAATAATTTACTTGTCAGACTTATGGAGAAGGGGAGAATTTATGACTAAACAAGAGATAGAGAGCATTACAAAATGCAAAATGGATAATTTTGATTACATTAAATTGAAAAGTTTTTGTACAAGCAAAGCCAGTGCAAGCAAGATTAGGAGAGAAGCAGAAAATTGGGAAAGAATTTTTATGACCAGTGTGTCTGACAAAGGCCTCATCTCTAAAATATACAGGGAACTGAGTCAAATTTATAAGAATACAAGTCACTCCCCAATTGAAATGGTCAAAGGATATAAATAGGCAGTTTTCAGAGGAAGAAATTAAAGATATCTATAGGCACATGAAAAAATGCTCTAAATCTCTATTGATTAGAGAAACGCAAATCAAAACAATTCTTAGGTACCACATCTCTCCTATCAGATTGGCTAACACGTCAAAACAAGAAAATGATAAATGCTGGAGAAGATGTGGGAAAATTGGCACACTATTGCATTGTTGGTGGAGTGTGTACTGATCCAACCATTCTGGAGAGCAATTTGGAACTATGCCCAAAGGGCTATAAAAATGTGCATATCCTTCGACCTAGCAGTACCACTTCTAGGGTTGTATCCCAAAGAGATCATACAAGGGGGAAAAGGACACGTATGTACAAAAGTATTTATAGCAGCTCTTTTTGTGGTGGCAAAGAATTGGAAATCAAGGGGATGTCCATCAATTGGGGAATGGCTAAACAAATTATGATATATGAATGTAATGGAATACATTGTGCTTGAAGAAATGAGGAGCAGATGGACTTCATAAGAAACTGGAGAAACTTACACGATCTGATGATGAGTGAAGGGAGCAGAACCAAGAGAACATTGTACACAACCACAGACACATTGCTTCTTTGATGACTAACTTTGATAGACTTGGCTCTTCTAAACAATCCAAGGTTCTATCCATATCCAGAGAAAGAATTATGGAGTCTGAATGCAGATTGAGGCAAACTATTCGCTCTCTCTTTTTTCCTTCTTTTTTGGTTTTGTTTCATCTTTCTTATGGTCATTTCATTGGTTATAATTTTTCTTTACATCTTGATTATTGGGAAACTAAGTTTAATGTGAAGGTATATGTAGAACCTATATCAGATCACATGCCGTCTGGGGGGGAGAAGGGAGGGAAAATTTGCAATTCAAAAACTTATGGAACTGAGTGTTGCAAACTAAAAAAATAAAATAAAATAATTAACTTTAAAAAATATTACCTCATTTGATCTTCACAACAACCCTGGGAGGTAGGTGCTATAAAAAGTAAATATACACCCCAGTGAACAAACTTTTTCTAGGGATGCTTATAATTTCCACCATCTATTGTATTGCCCTGTGTTGAGCTCCAGTCTAAGGTGGGTTGGCTCCTCCCACACTGAAGCTCCCTTCCATGGCTCACTTGTCTGTGTTTGTCTATTTGTATTGGGGAAGATTTGTATTCCCCTTCCCCATATTTATATTCCACAATTTAATTGACCACAAATTTAGTATTGTGCTCTATGTACAAAGCTATCAATTCCATTTACAAAAGAGATGCTTTAATGGCATTTACAACAACATAGTTAGACAGACTGGTTGATTGGTTTTAGATATGGGCCAAGCCTAACTCCCTTCTTTGCTTTTGCTTCCTCCTATCAATTCTTACTGCTATCACCTCATCCTTTGTCAATGGCAACTTTAGAACAGAGATACCAACAGTGACAGGAACCTGAGCCCTCATGGCATTCAAGAAAACATTTAAGAGGTGAAGGGAAAGAAAAGTTGCCCTGTTCACCAATGGTCCAGGATTACATCCATACCAGAAAACACTATATAAACCTTGATCTGAGCCATACCAAGACTCAAGCAAGATAATAAAGCACGTCCTACTGATAGACTATTTACTTTAAAAATTATGTAAGCCCCAGTCTTCAGTCTTCATATTAGAATTATAGAGACAATAAAATATTGCTCTGTAAAGCTGCACAATTCTTCTATTTGTTTACCAAATATTGCTTAACATTCATTCTCAGACCCTAGGGATAAAGGCTTGTGTTTGCCAACTTCTGGTTTCCAGAGCATAACATTGGGAAAGACTGAAAAGGAAAAATTTAGTTCATTTCGAACAATAAATTATATTTATTGAGGCCTACTGTTTTTGAGACCCTGTACTAGGCTCTGCAGGGGGGAGGCAAAGGGAAATAAGAAAGTCTCTGTCTTCAGATAATTTGCAGTATAATGAAGAACATCAGACAAGCACACAAGTAACTATAAATGAGAATACAAAAATGATGTCTGAGAATGAAGTGCCACATGTATTCAGAGGAGGAAGCGATCACTTCCAGTAGGGAAGCACCATTTTCCTGAATGTGTATGTAACTCTTTCTGGGGTGCCATGAAGAGTAACAGTATTCAGGGAGGAAGTAGAAGGAATTGTGGGAAATGTTAAAATAGTGAGAGGCATCCAAAACACTCAGAACTTATTGGACTGAATGCCACACTAATGCTAGCAATAATGAATGAATCAAAAAATCATTTATAAAGTACTTATTATGTGACCCTAATTTGCATTGTTGTCTCTCCTGTTAGATTATAAGCTGCGTTAGGGCAGAGACTTCTTTTTGCCTCTTTTTATATCTCTAGTACTTAGCATAGTGCCTGGCACATAGTAGTTGTTCAATAAATGTTTATTGATTGAACGATAGTTGCTGTTCTAGGTGTTGAGGACACAAAGACAAAAAAAGTGAACAGACTGCTCCTCTAGGAGTTCACGTTCTATCAGGGGAAATGACATGCTCATATATTGTTTTTGCTGTTTCTGTTGTTGTTGTTGAGTTGTTTCAATTGTGTCCAACTCTTTGTGACCCCATTTGGGGTTTTCTTGGCAAAGCTGCTAGAGTGGTTTGCTGTTTCCTTCTCCAGCTTATTTTATAGATGAGGAAACTGAGGCAAACAGGGTTAAGTGACTTGCCCAGGGTCACACAGCTTGTAAGTGTCTGAAGCAGTCTTCCTGACTCCCGGCCCAGTGCTCTATTCCACCTAGCTGCCCCTATGCCCGTATATAAGGACATACAAAATATATGCACTACATTTGGTTCTGCAGCCAGGCGGTACAGAGAATAGAGTCCAGAAGACTTGACTTCAAATCTTACCTCAGACACTTAAAAGTTGTGTGACCCCGGGCAAGTCACTTAATTTCTAATTGCCTCAGTTTCTTCAACTGTAAAATGAAGATTATAATAGCACCTACTTCTCAGGGTTGTTGTAAGGAGCAAATGAGATAATATTTCAAAAGAAGCTAGCAGAGTGCCTGGTACATAGCAGGTACTTAAGAAACGTTTGTTCCCTTCCTATCTCTTGAAGGGCATATCATCTAGCTCTCAGAAAGAAAGAAGGAAGACTATATGCTATACACATGACACTGACCAAAGTGTCCCTGGCCTTAGAATCTCATTGTGTCCATTGACAGCTGACACTTAAGCTTAAGATACAAGTTCCCTGCTCAAATATCCAGATGGATTTGTGATATCATTGATGCGGGCATTCTATCCAGTGATTGAGATGGGTGCCTGACCATTCTCTGGCACTCCCAAAGGTTCACCACAGGCATTCTACCCAATATGCCAAGGGCCTTCCTCAATTTCTCTTAACATCATATTGCTCCCAACAGAGCCCACAGATTGTCCATAAAATTACAGATTTAGAATTGGAAAAGGACCTTAGAAACCCAGAATCCAACCCTCTTATTCAACATATAAGGAAATTGAGGCCCAGAAAAGTTAAGTGACTTGTCTAAGATCATGCAACTAGTAAGTGTCTGAGGTGGGATGCTTCCTATCTACTTGGCCACCTTATCTACTGGTCTTTTCTTGCTCAGGCTCCAAAACCAGCCCATTTTCTTCCTAGTTCATACATTCCTTTGATGTCATGCTTGACACCTCTTCTCCTGTATAATTCTTGATTTGTGGTACACAGTATCCTGCTCATGCCCATCATGCAGCTCTCCATTGCTTTCTGAGTGACTCTCCATTTAAATTCTCCAGAGACTCACTGCTATGCAATGACTCATGAAACAAATGGTAACAAAAATAAAAGTAAGAACTAAAGCAGTCACTTCGACTTCTTTCTTGGGACCCTGTGAAATGTGAGGGTGGTGGTGGTGGTGAAGAAGTAACAGTAATATCTCCATCCATTGAACAGAAAAGGGAGATATACCTGCACACTCTAAAAATAGAACGGCAAGTTAATGTTGGATTAAAATAAATTACTCTATACCCAAAGAGGTTTCCAAAAGAACTTTAGTGGGAAGGAGAGCTGTCACTATCACTTACCCATTAGCCCTCTCTTCAGTAGGTTAAATCATCTGAATTCCTTTAACTTTGATCCTGTTTTCCAGCCCTCAACACATATGGGCTGCCCTCCCCCATGACTGTCTCCAGATTCCCTACAACAGACCCAAACTGGGCCCACTTGATAGGCCTGAGAAGCTCTGAGGCAAGAGCAAGAGGATGAAGTCCTGGCTTCCTCAGACTCTTCTTCTGTTTATACATCCCACTGTCATATTTGCTTTTTTAAAAATAACAGCACTCCATTACTTACTCATGAACTCATCACCCTCGGGAAAGAGATAAGTAGCATTACAGATGGGAAAAACATAGAGAGTGAGAGAGAATCTGCCTGAGTGGAGGGAGTTGAGAGTTCAGCCACAAAGGTAGAGAAATTGCTGATGGTGTCACTTTGACTTTAATTGGAGAGAGGAAAGACAGCTGGGTTTCTGACAGTCCTGTACTGTGCTGTTTATGTAGTAGGCACTGAGCTCATGAACAGAATGAAACAGTCCGTAGGGATTCTGGTAAAGGGTAATCACTGGCCAAGCGAAGGTGAAAGCAGCAGCAGCAGCGCGTGGATGTGTGATGTCCTGACTCAGTACGACCCTGTTATAAAATGACTCATTGAGAAGGCAGCTTGACACAGTGGAAACTATGTGGATTTTGACTCATGGGACCCAGGTCTCTGCTACGCACTCTCTGTAACCTTGGGGCAAGTCATTCCCCCTGCCTGGGTCTCAGTTTCCTCCTATATATAACTGCATTTAGATTAGGTGAGTTCTTAAACCTATGATTCTGGGATCTTCCACTCCCTTGGCCATACATACCATCCGTCAAATCACCTCACTTAAGCATAAAGACTACGTGTGCTGAGTGGCTGGCATAACACAGATCATGAGAAGAGTTAACATCTTTGTACCCTGGAGACTAAGGTGTATCTGATGAGGTACTACAGGGATTCAGTTCAAATGACACTGCCAGAGTATTGGAAGTCCCAATTATTGAATAATTCTTTATTGGGTGAGATGGACTGAGTTTAGGTTTTTTGTTAAAGATCAGATCCTTAGTGTAGGGGAAAGGAGATAAGGAAACTCTATCAACATATTTCAGCACCTTTTCTTCAATATACAATCTTGCTTAGAGTATGTTCAAGAGACAAGGCAAGACTTGTCATTGGGACTTCAAAGCCAGTGTGCAATCTCTCTCTCTCTCTCTCTCTCTCTCTCTCTCTCTCTCTCTCTCTCTCTCTCTCTCTCTCTCTGTGTATGTGTCTTTCTGTCTCTCTCTCTCATATATATATATATATATATGCATCTCTCCTTTTCTCTCTTTTTCTCTTTCTCTCTGTCTCTCCCTATATGCACAGCTCTCTTCCTTCCTTCCTTCCTTTCTCTCCTTTTCTCTTTCTCTCTCCCTATATTCATACCTCTCTTTCTCTGTCTTTTCCTATATGTGCACCTCTCTTTCTGTTTCTCTCTCTCTCTCCATTATACTAAAATGACTTCTTTCTCTTTCTTCTCTCTCTTTCTTGTCTTTTCTCTCTTTCTCTCTCTCCATTATGCTAAGATGTCTCCTCTCAAAATCTAGTTTACTCTAAATAAATCCACCTTTTACATAAGAACTCCATCAAGCCTCTTGCTTAGCCTTTTGTGCCAAGCTCTTTCTCCCTGTAGGAAGATGAAGGAGCCATCTCTCCAATCAAACCCTTTTCCCAGTGCTGGGGTATAGCCATTCAGCTTTTGCCTCCTTTTCTACCTTCCCTTCCTCCTCCTCCCCAGAACCTCTCTCCCAGTCACCCCTGCCTCCTGCCAGTCAAGAACATGAGACAGAACCTTACTAAAGCTGTCATCTGTAGTCTTTCTCTCTGGCCACATAGACAGTAAGTAGAATAGACTGGAATAGTGGAATCGGAGGGTTAGAAGAGATCGTAGAAGTCATTTGGCTCATGCTATCCGAAGTATGAAAGACAGGGTCAGCTACACTTGGTGAGTGGGAATTCTACTTTATTCAACAAACATTTGTTAAATGCCTACTGTGTGCAAGGCACTGTGCCAGTGAAGATACAATGTTTGGGTAAGATATTGTCCCTATCCTTATGAGGCTTATGGTTTAAGGGGAGAAAGGACAAAAAAAAAAAGATAACTACAATATATGGGGAGGCAGGACATTCTAGATGAAGCATTTGTCTCTAGGGCTCCTTCCTCAAACCCTCACTTGCACTGGACCCTTTTACATAGTCATAGGGCATAATCCGAGTAAATGCACTGAACAGGGAAAATAATCTTAAACCAACCATTCTATTTTTATAAAAGAGGGAGACTGAACCTGTGGTCTAGGGAACTCCTGGGCAAGGGAACTCATTCTAATGCATGTAAGCAACTTTTCTGTAATTTATAATCTCAGAGAGTTGCCAGCACACTAAGTGATTAAGAGACTTGTCCAGAGTCATACTGACTGCATATATCCAAGTTGGAATTTGAACCCAGGTCTTCCTAACAAACTCTCTATCTATTATATCAAAGCTTCATCTATTCCATTTTTAAACAGCTCTAATTATTAGGAGGGTCTGTTATACATTGAGTTGAAATCTGTATTCTTGTAACTTCCAACTACAAACATAATATTTCTAGGTGTGGAAGAGCCCTTTGCTTAAGATATAAAACTCAAATTTATGCCAACGGCCAGAGCCCTTACCAAATATTATTCTTTCTCTTCTCACGCTGAGATTCTGGGAATCCCAGGTTATAGCTTTCCTTTTGATATATGTTTCTACAGTCAGAATAAAGCACAAAGATGCCCATTTAATTTTCAGGCAAAAACAGTCACTAGAGAAAATCACAGAGGTGGGGGGAGGGAGAGCTGATGAAATGGAAGGTTAAAACCAAAATAGCAAACCATGTCCCCAAGGGTTGCTCCCATTGGCCTTTCATATCCTGAAAGAAAATAATTAAAGCAAGGCCTGGTGCAAGTTTAAAAGTTTCTCTTTTCCCATAAAGATTTATGGATAGAAGACTCAAATAACTCAACTTCTCTGTCACTTTGCTTAATTGCTGTACTATCACTGACTTCCACAATGGAAAATCTGACTACATGGCGGTCACGGCTTAAACACGGCTTTGACTGTTTCCAGCTTGCACAGCAGTTGTGAGAAAGAGGAGGAGGAGGGAGAAGAGGGGGAGGAGGGGGAGAAAGGAAGAAGAGGGAGGAGAGAAGGGAGGGAGGAGGGCAAGGAGAGGGTAGAGGAGAGTGAGAGGGGGAGGAAGAAAAGCATACTTCTGTAGAGGCCAGTTTGACAGCTCAGTGTTTGATGTATAGCTTTCCATAAAAATACACACATTCAGGAGTGTACGTGAGGGGAGGGGTAGAGTGATGGTGGAGGAGGGGGTGGAATTTATTGCCAATAAGCATTTCCCCAAATTTAAGTGTCTTCCTGAGTATCGCATGTACCTCAGAGAGCTAGTATTAGCAATTACTTCTTTGTCATCTAGTCCACAAAGTCTCTTCTACAAGCATGGCCAAACACACATGCCCAACCTCTTAAAAAGAACATTTTGCTAGAAGAGAGCTGTGGGACATTGAGTTGTTTAAAGCTTCAAGAACTTCTTAGAATTTGTATCAATCGAAGCCAACTGTGACTTCATGTCTCAAAATAGCGAAGTGAAACATTACCAAACTCAGCCCAGAGAGTGCAGACCCCATGGAAAACAGAGGAAGGGATGTCCAGGCCTGGCTGTGGCAGTGCATTAAGGCAGCTGACCTTGAGCTTGGATAAGGACAAATCCCCATTATTTTTCCATCTGTTTTTCTATTTTTTAAAAAAATTATTCTAGATATTGCTTATGTGCTGTGTTTAAATATCAGAAAACACAATGGACCCTCCATAAGGAAATACATACACATGCACAAAAAAAGGGTGCAAAAGAAATTCATCTGACTTGTTCTTTAGGTCTGCTTGCTTTCTTTCTTTCTTTCTTTCTTTCTTTCTTTCTTTCTTTCTTTCTTCCTTCCTTCCTTCCTTCTTTCCTCTTTCTTTCTTTCTTTCTTTCTTTCTTTCTTTCTTTCTTTCTTTCTTTCTTTTTCTTCCTTCCTTCTTTCATTGTTTTCTTTCCTTCCTTTCCTTTTCTTCAGCAAGGGCTTTGTTTGTTAGGGATTTGTTAAAAGAGCATTTGTGCTTGACCACCAATTTCTGCAGACAATTTGCTGACGAAATTCATAAGCTTTGGGTTGCTCTGATATTGAGACATATCTGGATTCTTTGCCACATTTAGAAACACCACTTGGAACTTTCTGGATCCTAAAGCACTGCAAACACTTCTGGGTCACTAAGAATTTCATTGAACTCTGATATTCCTTCCATCCCAGGCATGGTCCCTCTCATGCCAGGCATGTCTCTAAAGTTCCCAGCCATGCCTCCAGAAAAACCAGATAGAGAGCCAAACTGAACTCTCCCACTTCTCTGGGCTTCTTTCTCCCTTTAGGCTACTTATGTTCCTCCTTGCATTTTCTTTCATATTTGCACGGGTGCTCCCAATCTTCTGGGCCCTTGGTTATACTTTGTTCAGTGTAGCACTGGCATCTTCATCCTAGTCCGGTTTATAACCTATGGTAAGATCATAGTCTAGCTCCTCCCAGTGGCCAAGGAGCCTTTCCCTTTATACTTGCAAGACTGAGCATTGTTGGAGTTTATTTCAATTGCTCTGTCACAATCTACTAACAGCATTAGGCTTTTGCAGTTTCATAAACATACTAGTTCTCTTGGCACATAAAATGGCCAAATGGAGGATTGAGTCTGATGGCCTCTGTGAGAATTCAATGGCTTTCTGAAGCTCACTGCTTTTTAGGGCATCACTGGCCACCATCTTCTTTTCATTAACTTGATCCATCATCTTACGTCTTACCTCTAAAGTTTCATCTCCCATTTCTTGAGGGAAATCCAAGTCTTGTTCAATCATTCCTTCCTTATCAATTTTTCCTTCTCTTTCTTCACTTTCTTCTGGACTCGAAGGCTTCTCTGGTTTCTTACTTTCACTTTTTTCTTCTTTGATTCTTTCTTCCGATTTAGTTTTATATGGAACAGGTGGGATTTTATCACCCATCTTCTCCACTCAGTCTGGTCCATGTGCAGGAGGCCCGGGTCCTGCTGGCAGAGCTTGATGAAGGTCTGGATCTCATTAAGCTTTCTGTTGTCCATATTGTGAGGAACTAGGGGCTGGGCCCAGGAGGTTAGGTACTGTATTTCAATGAGTGGCCCTTAGAGAAATCACTTCTGAGCCAACAGAAAAAAGAGGCAGAGAGACTTTCTTTCATCAAATAAGATGCTAGTGAAACTAATCCTCATTGTTTTCCTGATTGGGAAATGTCATGTATGTGACTCTGAACTTAATCTCTTGACTTTAGTTTCCTTTCTTATGTCTACTTTCAAAGATACAGAAGGATAAGGCTTATTTTCCCCATAGAATACGAGATCTTTGATGGCAGGGCTTGTTTTGTTTTTGTCTTTGTATTCCCAGCACCTAGTATAAACCCTGGTACATAGTAGGTGCTTAATAAATAAATAAATTTAATTTTCTTACATCTAAACAGCAATGATAGCAAGAACATAGAAATATATTTTGCATGACTTCACATATATAATGGATATAACATTGCTTGCCTTCTCAATGGGTAGGGGAGGGTCTGGGGAGAGGAAGGAAATTTGGAATTCAAAATTTTTTAAATGATGTTAAAAATATATACATATTTGTGTCTAATGGTAGCCATCTCTAGGGAAGGTGGCAGGGAGAGGAAAGAAAAAAAAGAAATTTACATGATAACGTTATTATATATTTAAAAGCAACAGCAAGTTGTACATAATAGATTTGCAGTTTCACACACATTTTTTTTTATTATACTATGTTATGGAAATGCTTTTTTTGTTCCATAAAATAAAAATAAGATAAATAAAAAATTTTAAAAATAAAATGAACATTTAAAAAAAAAGCAAAAGAGAAATAGCAGGGTCTTGTGAATGGAAGATCAGTCTTGAAGTCAAGAGGCCAGATAAGTGTTATCCTTGATACATACCGACTGGGTAACCTTGTCGCTGCCCCAAGACAGCAACAGTAAGTTGTTGACAGCTGCATTAGGAAAAGGAATTTCCACACTGGAAGTTCCCCACACTGATGAACAAAATGTAGACATATGGATGCATTTAGTTTGGCTCAAATATTTACATCTACAAAAAAAAAACTTTACCGATTCTCCCCCTTCCCCAACTGCTAATGTCTTTTCCTTAACGACCTCGTACTTTTGTATGTATTTTTTCATATAGATGCACATATTATCTCCCCCAATAGAGTGAGCAGTGAGTGTTCATTTTTGTCTGTGTGTCTCAGGGCTCAACATAGCACCTGAAATATAGCAGGCTCATAGTAAACTTTTGTTGATTTATTAACTCTTGAAAGGACAATTCTAACAGACTTCATCTAAAACAATTTCAAAAAAAGATAAAAGACAAGCAAGTTACTAGGTTTCTTGTTCCATCAACATTATCTAGTTAGAGGTGGCAATTGCGCAGCCAACAGGCATCATACAGCCTGCAACACTACCAAACTCAGCCCAAACCAGATTAAAATGTAATTGTGAAATATTTAACAAAATAAATAAAAAAACACTAAGACATAGATAAGAACATTACATTTTAAAACTAAGTCAATGTGCAGTTTGTAAGGATCTTTAAACACAAATTAATGGTCCCTATTTCTACTCGAGTTTGACACCATTGACTTAGTTCATTTTTTAGAGCAAAACTTATCTATTTATGCCTTGAGGTCTTGTAGTGGAGCTGTTCTCAATTTGGCCAATCCATAAGCTATTTGAAAAAATAAGAATATTGGGACTTAAATGATAAACACTATAAAAGGACCACAATTGAAAAGCAAATAGTAGGGAACAGAGATAAATTTCTACCCATATGTAGCCCAGTCATGTTTTCTCCCTTCTAAGTTGGCTTACTCAGCTAACTACACTCATACTCATCAGGTCTGAGGTTCCCACAAAAGTATATTTCATACTTCTAAAACTCAAAATGATAACAATGCCAACATTTATATAGTACCTACTATGTGCCAGACTCTGTGTTAAATGCTTTATAAATATTATCTCATTTGATCCTCACAACAACCTTGAGAGGTAGATGCTATTATTATCCCTATTTTTAGTTGAGAAAACTGAGGCAAATAGAGCAAGTGACTTGTCCAAGGATATTCAGTAAGTGTCTCAAGCTCTCAGGGCCCTAAGAATAATTCTAGTGTGAAGGGAATACATTCCCACTTTGTTGTTGTTGTTTAGTTGTTTTCAGTCATGTCTGACTCTTCACATCTCCATTTTGGGGTTTTCTTGGCAAAGATACTATAGCGGTTTGTCATTTCCTTCTCCATCTCATTTTATAGATGAGGAAACTGAGGCAAATAGGGTCAAGTGACTTGCTCAGGGTCACACAGATAGTAAGTGTCTGAGGTCAGATTTGAACTCAGGCCTTCCTGATTCCAGGCCAGGTGCCACCTAGCTGCCCCTACATTCCTACCACCCACCACTATAGCAAATGAGCCCTCACTAGTGTGCTTCCCATTTACTGCAACTAGTCGCCATGACAGCATTAACTGTTAAACATAAAACATTTACTTAACAATAAAGTAAAAGCAGGAATAATTATAACATTTGCTCATCAGAAAGCAAATGCAGGAGTAATCATACCATTTTCTCAATAGAAGGAAAAAAGCAGAAATAATTATAATGTTTACTTGACGACAGAAGCAGGAATCATCAAAACATTCACAAATTATACAATAAGCCCAGGTTATACTCTCTCACTGATATGTCCAGTGTCTGTGGGAGAGAGGGCATATACTTATAGAAACCTAATAAAGAGGCATTTGAGTAAAGAAACCTACGTGCCTAGAACATTTCTACATTGCAGTCCGTGATATCCTAACCCCTTCAATCAACCAATCAATAAGCATTTATTAAGTGCCTACTATGTGCCAAACACTACAGTACAAAGAAGGAAATAATTCTGGAAGCATTTATTAAGTGTCTACTATGTGCCAAACATCGCAGTAGGTACAGAGGTTACAAGTACAAAGAATGAAATAATTCTGGAAGCTATATTGTTTATAGATGAAGATTCTGAGATTAAAGAGAGGCTGTGATGTGGACCATGAAAGTTGCAATAATTACGTATTTTTAATCCAGTGGAGGCTGGATAACTCCTTTGGGGAAGGGGAAGGACATTAGAGCGGAAAGTTGAGCTAGATGACCTCTGCGGTCTCTTCCAACTCTAGCACCCAATGAGCCTCTAGGGATTCCTGTGCATATGTGAGACATTCGTGCATCAGTTCTATTCCATGTCAGGATCTCCAGTTTATGGATTCTTTTGCCAAAAAGGATGCATCAGAGTAAATACTGGAAAAAGACTCAGAAGGAAGGGGAAACAGCTGTCAAAGTAATGTCGTTTCATCTTGTGACAGGGTCTCTAGACTTGTGAATCAAAGGAAGGTTACGGGCACAGCGGACTGGTTTCAGGAAGACATTTGACAAAGTTTCTCATGACAAGAATGTCAACGAAATAGCAGAAGGTAGCAAGACAATACAGTTAAGGGAATTGGTAGCTGGCTGGGCAACTATAGCTGAAGAGTGTTAATTAAGGGATCATTTGCAGCCAGAAGGAAGAAGACACATGTAGTGTGGCTTTGTACTCACCCCTGTCCAGTTCTACATTTTGATCGGTGACTTGGATGTAGAAATGGAAAGCATGCTTGTTATATTTATAAATGACACCAATTGGGGATGGGAGGGTAGATTTTTTAAATGTCAGATGAAAGAGTAAAAATTCAGAAAGATCTTTTAAAATCTTGAAAATAGGGTAAGACTAATAAGATTATTTCATCAGTGTGAGAAACTCCTGCTTGTGGATAGACACCTTCTAACAATATAGATCCTAGGACCCTAGATCTTGAGCTGAAAAGACACTCAAAGACAATTAGATATAACAGCTCATTTTACAGGCAAAGGGATGTTATATGACTTGCCTAACAACACACTGGTTTTAAGAGTCAGAAGCAGGATTGAATTCAAAGTCTTCTGTTTCCCCTGCTTATTAACTTATACTTTTAGAAGAAAAAAAGAAGTTTCTTTATAACATGAACTTATGTGCAATTATATGAAATGTGTTTTATTGTTGTTGGATCATGTTTTCCGTCATCTCTGACTCTTCATGGCCCCATTTGGGGTTTTCTTGGCAAAGATACTAGAGTGGTTTGCCATTTCCTTCTCCAGCTCATTTGACAGTGGAGGAAACTGAGGTAAACTGGGTTAAGTGACTTGCTCAGGGTCACACAGCTAGTAGGTGCCTCAGTTGAACTCTGGAAGATGAGTCTTCCTGGCTCTAGACCTAGCACTCTGTCCACTGCACCATTTAGCTGCCTAGCTGTTTTGTTAAGGTACATTAAATTGAACACCATAGTTACAAATCTGCCCTATTTTGTGTGCTCTTGTGAACTTTTTTGTTTCTCTTTTGTATATTTTAATATTTTATTGGTGCTCCCTTCCTTTTTTCTGTATGTCCATATCACTACCCATTAATTCTCTCCCTCCTGCCCCTCCCCTGATACAGAGCCTCTCTTGTAACAAAAAAATAATAGTCAAAGAAAGCAAATCAACATATTGGCTGTCTGAAAATGCATCTCATTCTCCAACTCTAGTCCATCGCCTCTCAGACGAGAAGAAGGAGGGCTACCTACTTCATCATTGGTTTTCTATAGTAATGATTGGTTCCTGGGATCAGAGTCCTAAAGCCTTTCAGAGTTATTTTCCTTTACGTTATTGTGGTCATTGGGTAAATTGTTCTCCTGGTGGGCTCGTTTCACCCTGCATCAATTCACCCAAGACTTTCTAAATTCCTCTGAATCCTTCACATCCATCATTTCTTATGGCACAACAAGAGCTCATTACATTTATGTGCCACAATTCATCCAGCCCTTCCTCAGTGACGAGCACCTACTTTGTCTCTCTTCTGCTTACTGTCTTTGCTGTAAACACCCAAATACATCAAAGATCCGTACATGCTGCAAAATGGCTCATGGTGATGGTTGATGTTCCGTGTTATGATATCTTAGTGCACATGCCCTCTCACCTAATGATTTGGACTGTTTTGACAGGGGAGGTTGATTCGCACACTGTTTTTTCATCTTGATCTCAAGTCATTGGACTTTGATCTTAGAAAATTGAACCGAAAGAGAGGAAGGCAGTCCTTTAACGGGCCCATTTTCCCCATTAGAAAGTGAGGCTATTTAAACCCTTCCCACAGCAAGGAGATTTCTTCCTTCTGTAAGAGGGCACAGATCCTTTCCTCTCCAAACCTAGATGAGCACGAGCTATTTGGGGAGAATGGGGGGAAAAAATCAGCAAAAATGTCTGTCAGAGGCAACTTCCAAGAACAATCTAATACATGATGTGCTAAGACGGAGAGCTGAATTTCTGATCATTACAATGATAATGCAAGCTACCATTTACATAACACTTTAAGATTTGCAAAACACTTTATAGGATTGGTTTTTTTTTCTTTCTTTCTTTTAGAAGTGGCTGCAGTGGCCACTTTTTGCTTCTCATCTGGGATGACTTGGAGCTGGGCAACATGGCAAGAGAGTCCCAAAAGTCTCAGTTTTAAGCTTTAAGTGGCATTGGGACTTTTGGGACACTCTCTATTATCTCTTTTGGGAAATCGCAACAACCTTTCGAAGTAGGCCCTTATTACCCTCATTTTACAGATGAAGAATGTGAGGCTGAAAAGGTAAAGTGATCTGCCCAGAGTCAGACAAATAATAAAGATCCGAGTCAGGAATGGAACTCAGGTCTTCCTGACTCCAGGTCCAGAGCACTCTCTATTATGCTACCTAGATACCTGATATGATACAACAGATAAAGTCTGTCATGCTATTTCTGATTTTTACTTTAGGGTCTTATACACATTGACTGAATTACTTAATTCCTTCTGTGCCTTGGTTACCATCTTGAAAATGATATAGTAACATCATCTCACAATAACACTTCCCTCAAAGATAATGATTCTATCTTACACCACCACTTACCTAAATGGAAACCTCGCTTCCTTCTTTCCCCTTCCATATGAGTCCAAATATTGACTTATTGGGATATAATGAAAGGTTCTAGAGGGAGGTAGATGAGACATTGTCTATAAAGCACTATGCAAACCTCAAAGTGTTATGTAAAGGTTAGCTGTTAGAATTATTATTATCAATCAAAGCCTTGAAGCCACTCAGACTAAAATACACATGTTTATTCTAAAAGTGTTCTCTGTTACAGACACCCCCATAAACCCACTTCATGTTTGCTGCACTATTATGCACTAGTTACTAGTATCACCATGGTCATCTATACTGATCCAGAGAGGGTTCTTATTTGTTATCTTAGCCTGAAAGGTGAGTTTATTTCTTTTTTCTTTTTGATGAGTCTATTTCCATGTTGTTGTTGTTGTTGGGTCATTTCAGTTGTATCCTACTCTTTGTGACCCCATTTGAGGATTTTTCTTGGCAAAGATACTGCAGTGGTTTGCCATTTCCTTCTCCAGCTCATTTTACACATGAAGAAACTGAGGCAAAGAAGATTCAGTGACTTTCCCAAGGTCACACAAGTAGTGAATATTTGAGGCTGGATTTGAACTGAGGAAGAGTCTTCCTAGCTCAAGACCTGGCTCTCTATCCACCGTGCCACGTAGCTATCCATAATAGGACAAAAAGGAATGAATGATTTTTATATCAGATAAAGATTCCAGGAACAAGGCTGCTCTTTAATATAATCATAGAACCTAAAGTTAGAAGGGACCTCAAAGACCATCTAATCCAATCCCTTTAATTTACAAATGATAAAATTGAGTGGAAAAGTGAAGTGACTTGCCCAAGCTCACATCCACCACAGTGAAGGATTTGACCCACCTGTGTCTCTAGGGTTAATGGTCTTTCCACTGTACTATCTTTTGCATATGAATTGTTAATGGAAAAAGATTTGACTGAAAACTCCCAAAAGGTTCAATGATAAGATATTTTTTAACCCTTTATAAATATTGATATTCAGTGGCCCCCTCCTTCTCTCTCCATATCTTTTCCATTTTTTAGTCTAAAGGAATTTTCCCAGAAAAAAAAGAAGTAGAAAAAGCTACCTAGAATACAAATGTATTTCCTTCCTCCTTTTCTTCCTTCTTTCCTTTCTCCCTCCCATTCTTCCTTCTTTCTTTCTTTCCTGCTTTCCTTCCTCCCTCTTTTCTTTCCTCCCTCCCTCCCTCCTTTTCTTTTCTCCCTCCTTCCCTCTCATTCTTTCTTCCTTCTTTCCTTCCTTCTCTCCTTTCCTTCACTTCCTTCCTCTCTCCCTTTCTTCCTTCCTTCTTTCCTTCCTTCCCTCCCTTCCTCCTCATTCCTTGCCTTACCCTGAGTGACTGATATGACAATAAAAATTGCAGACTGTAAATACCGCCTTAAGTTTTACACAGTACATTCTTACAACACCCCTGTGAAGTGGGTGGTTTAAATATATTCCAATTTTATAGATGAGGAAACTGAGGTTCAGAGGTTAAGTGACTTGCTCTAGTCAGACAACTAAAAAGTGTCGAAACCAGGGCTTTGAACTCTTCTTCTGTTGAACTGGTTTTTAAAATATGATCATGAAAAATGAAGGGAAGGAAAAACAGCAAATGCAAAATCAGGTTAAGAAGTAACCAGATATTCTAACTACATTATTAAATATGTGGATTTTACCATCTCTACCCAAGGCAGCAGGTCAACATTGCACTTAATGCTGACATATTAAACATTATAATAATAAACTAGATACATAAATTAGTTCCATTATAATATAAATATTTTTCTGCCTTTACTTTTCTATATCATTGATATTCAGTCTGTTGATATTTCAGTTGACTTGCTAGATAATAAATGATCCTACCAAGTTTAATCTACTAGGCCATAAACCTTAGCTTACACAGTGCTCTAGGTTCCTATTTGTCTGCCTTATTCTTTGTAGCTGTTACTTAGGGATTTGGACTTTTGGTGGTGGTGGTGGGGGGGGTGCTACATAATTACGGTTTATTCAGAAATCTATTACTTGCTAAATAACCACAGAGCTCCCACATTTAACTTTCAAAATGCGATTACTCAGGGGTTTTGTTCTCCTGCTGAAATTTCAGATATGGCTTTTATTCCTGACCAAAAAATATTTGCATGATGCTAATTAATATTTGCATGGACAAACAAAAGTTTACAGAGGAAAACAAATAAAATCCTGCATTGAACTTTGTCTTTGAAGACTTTAAATCATTTCTAAGAGAGAGTCTTAAAGTAAATATTTGGGCAGTCCTCCATTTTGGAACTCTAGAAACTACAAATGTCCTTGGGGACAGAGACGGTATCGTAATCACTGCTGTGGACTAGATAGAGGCTTCAGAAAAGAAAGATGAAAGTGAGCAGCTGGTTTAATAAAGCATATCTACAAAAGGAAGTAGATTTAGATTGAGAGGCACAATGGCGTATTACTCATAAAGGACTGGGCTCCTTTCCCTCCCATCTATATTATTAAGTATATATTTTGTGGGGCACTAGGTGGCCCATAGTGCATACAGTGCAGGGCTTGGAGTCAGGAAGACTCATATTCCTGAGTTCAAATCTGGCCTCAAACACATATTAGCTGTGTGGACCCAGTCAAGTCACCTAACCCTGTTTGCCTCAGTTTCCTCATCTGTAAAATGAGCTGGAGAAGGAAATAGCAAAGCACTCCAGTATCTGCCAAGAAAACCCCAAATGGGGTCACAAAGATTTGGACACCACTGAAAATGACTAAACTACAAAGAATATATTTTGTATTTTCTTGTCTCTGTACACACTGTCTCTCCCTCCTCCCTCCACCCCCAATGAAGCGAAAGGTAAATGTAAAGGTGGCTCTCAGAGCTCCAAAGGGTCAGGTAGGGATTCCCTACTGCCTGGCCACAAGCTTTGAACTCATTGCCTCTTAACCAAGCTTGCACCTGAAATGGGGGCGACCTTCTGTTTGCCTTGGTATAGTGTCTTGTGAGATCTTGAAAGGTAGCTGATGCCTTCCCTTTTTCAGTGGGATAGTGACTGCCGGAGTAGATGCAGCTGCAACAATAGCAGAGGTAAAGTGACCTCACAGGGAAAGAGTCGTCCATACAGAGAAAGACCACCCCCCCACCCCCAGAAAGACAGAGCCCACTCAGCCATTGATTAGGGTGTACTCAGTGAAATGTAGAATAGCTGCTAAGCCACCTGGCCAAAAAAACAACTGTTTGCAAACGTCCCAAGGGGTCTTGAATAACTAGCCCATAATGACTATAATCATTCTATAATTCTTTATTGCTTAGCATTCCTTTTACAATGAGAGAATAAAACCACTCATTCCATGCTTTTTTCCTTATTTATATTCTGTGTACCGGTTTTTTTTACTTCCTCTCTGCTTGCTGGGAGGGACCCATAAGACTAGAGCCACAAATAGAATTGTTCCTCAAGAATGTTTAGTGAGAGTTTAGAAACTCTATCCCTAGGTTCTCTTCTTTTCTCTCTTTATGTTCTTTCCTCTGGTGGTCTCATCATCTCTACATTGATGATTACCCAGACTTAATCTTTCTCCAAACCTCCAGACTTTTACCTCCAACTGCCTATTAGAAATCTCAAACTGAATGTCCCATGCACATCTTAAATTCAATATGTCCAGAAGTGAACTTACTATCTTTCCCTCCAAATCTTCCTCCCTTTCCCTACTACTGTGGAGGTACTACAGTCCTCCCAGTCACTCAGGATCCCAATCCAGAAGTCATCCTGGACCAGATGTGGATACTGGAGTGCCTTGCTATTTCCTTCTCCAGCTCATTTTACAGATGAGGAAACTGAGGCAAACAGGGTTGGGTGGCTTGCCTGGGGTCACACAGCTAATATGTGTCTGAGGTCAGAGTTGAACTCAAGAACATGAGTCTTCCTGACTCCAGGCCTGGCACTCTATCCGCTGTGCCGCCTAGCTGTCCACAAAATTATATACTTAATGCAGATGAGGGGAAAGGAGTTCAATCCTTTATCTCTCACCCCCACATATTCAATCTGTTGCCAAGTTCTGTTGAGTTTATCTTCATTAACATCTCCCCTGCATCCCCTCTTCTCCCCTCTGAGAGAAGGAATATAGTAGGCACTTAGTAAATGCTTACTGACTGACTGAGCCTAGAGGAGATGCTACATGTAAACTACATCTCAAACTTTAGATAGACATCAAAATATTCCTTATTATTTCTGGACCACTATTTAAAATATAGGTGAATAGGGTTTAAAATGACTCCCCAAGCATTATTTTGAATGTAAGATTGAAGCCTTAGGATATGTTTGCAGGCACATTGAGATTTTACTCGTGGATACAAAGCTCAGCCCTGACCCCTGGACTTTTTGCTGGACTTTTGCAGGGTCTTGGAGTCTACTCTTCACCATTCCATGCTTTATCTCCATGCAGCTGAAAGCTGAGAGGTGAACTGAGGAGCCACACAGCAGATAGCCACACTGACCACAGGAAGCTGAAGCTCTAACTCTCTGCAACAACCCCAAACCCAGGGAGTTGCAGCACTAAGAATGACCATTTCCTCATAGCTGCCATGAACAAAGTAGCCAGTCTTACTGTGTGCTGTGACTACCATCAGATAGAGTCATGAGAAAGCTGCCTACTGGTACCATAAGAACCCTAGCGCTACTAGGGTGTTAGGTCTGGAGCAGAGATGGATATTGGGATGTCTTGACAACTAGCACCTTTGTAAAGCTGTATCAGCTGGTGAGGCGGATGAAAGACAAACTTCTTTCCTATAATGTTTTCTTGTCCCAGTTGACTGAGGCCCCTAATCTCTGAAAAGAGCTCCAAGAAAACTAACTCTCACCCCTAATGTTTTCAGCACTCAGGAAAAGCAGAAGGCACATCAGGAGGAAGTTTTCCATATGAAAAAATGAATTTCCATATGAAAAAAAAAAGCAAGAGAATCCGAGAAGAAGAAAATTAGGTAAGGGTGTTTCCTTACAGCTTTGCTGTCCAGCATTTCCGTTTACAATTATATTGCTTACAGTGTCTCAGTAAATCATATAGCAACTAAAACGTCAACCATCTGCGTCTAATGAATAAGACTGTCAGACAAAGGCAAGAGATTTTGAGCTGCAGGATCTGGGTCTGGGTGCAGGGATGAGAGATTAGCTATTATTTCTATTTTAATTGTCTGGGAGTATATATTAGATCATGCTCGTAGATCAAAATTGAACTCAGCACCAGGAGTGGCTACAGATAAGCCCCAAAGAGCTCAGGGTAGTGAGAAGGGAAGTAGCTACAGCTGGTAGGCGGAATGAGTGGATGACTTACTAAGCATTTACTATGTGCAGGGCACTGTGCTAAGCGTTAGACACAAAAAGAAAAGCAAGACAATCCATGCTCATCAGGATCCTGTGTTCTAACAGGGGAGACACCACCTATGGATGATTTTAGCTGCAGATCAGATGGACAGGCCCCGTGGTCCTTCAGGTACAACAGCAAAGTAGATCTTAATGCCTCTTCTTCAAAGTCATTTCTACTGAGAAAATCACATCAGTTTCTGATGCTGAGACATTTTATCATGTCGGAGGATTTTGTTGGCAGGAACTTCCTTTCCTAGGACTTCAGTAGCTGTGGCTGCAGCATCTGTAGGAGCAGCTACCAGGCTGTATCTCCATAGAAAATGCTTCCCAGGCTGATGACTGAGGGCATTGAGCTAGAAACATGGCTAATCCAGAGGCTCTTGGGTTCGGGGTCCTGAGCGGTCCTCATCAGGGTCTGATGGGACATGGTCAAGCCAGAGGTGATGGTTTGACTTGGCTGGCATATGCTCTCTTTTGTCTCTCCCTCTGGGTATCTTGCTGTTTCCCTAGTGCCCCATGGTGAGCAAAAGGGATAATTCAGGAAAGCTGGCGTTATCATCAGCGTTGAATTGAGAGTAGCACCACCTAGTGGCCAGAATACATATATCCCTACAGCGATGATGTCAAATTCAAATGAAAATGGGGGCCACTAAACTATACAGATGGACCCCAATGGACCTCATATAGACTTAGAAAGCCACATATTGGCATTACCTCTGTTCTACTGTATTTTTATTTTGTAAAGTATTTCCCAATTACATTTTAATCTAATACGGGTGTGTCAGGAATGTTGTGGGTGCTTGCTGGGAGGGACCCATAAGACTAGAGCCACAAACAGAATTGTTCCTCAAGAATGTTTAGTGAAAGTTTAGAAACTCTATCCCTAGGCTCTCTTCTTTTCTCCCTTTATGTTCTTTCCTTTGGTGGTCTCATCATCTCTACATTGATGATTACCCAGACTTAATCTCTCTCCAAACTGCTTTCTCCATAGCAGTGTGGCCAAAGCCTTGTGTTTGATACCTGTGCTCTATTGTATAGCTGGTTAATTAATGGATTAAGTGATAGGTTTCTTTCCCGTAGGTTACAGAAAGCAGACAAATGAGTCACATATGTATGGTTATACATTTCTGGAACACCATTCAGTGTATACTTGATTCGTGCCACCGGTGAGATAAGATTGATGGGCTCTTGACCACAGATGAAGCTCTTCCAATGAGATTTGGAGAAAAAAGTGCCAAGAAAGGATAGGTTGGATCCTAAACTTCCACAGAAATTGGTCCAAGAGGTTTGAGAAAATCCACAAGCAGAAAATTTTGAAGATACAAACATAAACAAGTCAGATGACGAAGAAAAGGGGGAGAGCTGTCTGACTAGACTGGTTACTTCAAAGAGGACTCACTGACTAATTTAGCCTTATTTTTAGGCATATAGGATAGATTTTTATCTGGCTCTCTCCTTTGCCCCCAAATATTCTATTATAATTTTAGACTTATTCGTGTATATGGTGTAACCCCTTGACTCAAAGTCCATTTGCATAAGACTCTCCTCATTGGTGGAGATTGATTACTCAATGTTCCATACCTGGATGAGGGGTGATGTAGGGGAGAGATCTTAGTCTTCTGGCTTATAGATTTGAGAGAGAATCCAGTTTAATTAAGAGAGAAATTCCCATATCTCATCTATAAGGAAATTCCCTGAAGTCTCTAGTATAATATGCCAGGAATAGGACACAATTGAGGTGTTGGCTCCTCTACATGCTGGTTTCTTCCTAGAGTCTTTCTGTCCCTTAAGGAACCCAAAGAACCACATGTTTTCTCTCTTGAAGCTGAAAGTTAGAAGACTAGGATCTCTCTCTCTTCTCACAAGCTCTCACCAATTCTGTCTCTTACCTATGCATGGAGCATTGAGTGATCACTCTCCACCAATAAGGAAAATTTTATGCAACCATTTGCAAATGTAACCACTGGAGCATCAACATAGTTTTCAAGGACCCAGAACTCTTTATACAATGATGAGGCATTGGAGTGCGAGGACATTAGTCAAAAAATTAGCATCTAGTAGGGACTTAATTCATTTTCTGCTTAATTTGATAAATGGAAACAAGAGACAGTAACTGAAGGTAAATAGAATAGAGTGGCATTATCCTTTAACAACAGTGTCAGGAGCAACCGGGGAGTGAGCTGTGTTGAGCATGAAGAGCATATTTGGATATGCTGGGGGCAAGAGAAAAATCACAGGGAAAGGACCATTGCTTATAGTGAATCAAACAATGATAATGGGAGACTGAGAAGGCAGAGCTTCTGCTAGAAAAGACCTAAGAGGCCATTTAATCCAATCTACTCATTTTATAATTGAGGAAAGATGTAAGACAATAGCTTTGGGGGATGGCAGGGTCAAGTGAGAAGTTTTTTTCCAGCTGAATATGTTTCCAGATGCAGAGAAATGGCTAGTAGATAAGGGGAGGAATTGGGGGAGGGGAGGTGTTAGTAATAAGAGATGAGCCAGGCTCCTAGAGAAAACATGAGGGGATGGTATTGAGGAGCACAGGTAGAGGAGTTGGCTTTGGCAAGGTGAAGGGCCAACTATTCCTCAAAGATAAGAATAAGGCAAGAAAATATGGAAGAGATTTAGAAGGATTTCATGATATGGAATAGGAGGAAAGAAAGGAGAGAGTGAGAGTGAAAGAGAGAGAAAGAGAGGAAGACAGAGAGAGAGAGAGAGAGAGAGAGAGAGCAAGCTCATTGTAAATGACATCTCTTCTTTCAGTAAACAAGGCCTCCAACTGAGAAGGATATGAGTGTAGGAGGAGCTTGAGTAAATAAAAGATTTTAAATAGCCATTAAAGGGATTAAGATAGGGAATCAATCAAAAAGGGATAAAAAGTTTGTGGGGATTTTCTCTGTAATGGTGAAAAACTGGACATATCAATAGGTTGGTGTTATGGCTTCTTTCAGAAGTCTTTGGCTGTGAATGTGATTCAAGACTGAGGACTGACAGGTTATGAATGTCAGGATTAAGAGACAAGAGAGTCAAGGGTGTGATGGCACAGTATATAAACGAACTAGTTAACTCTAGGGCAAAGACTATGATGAAAGGAATGTAAGGTTCAATCAAGCAGGAGCAATAAACCAAGAGAATAGGGACAGGAGGAATGACTGGAGATGGCAGGGAGGATAAAGAATAGGCTTACAAAGAATGAGACAGTGGGATAGAAGGAAAGTGAAAAGACTGATCAGAATGTAGAACTGTCGTATTTAAAATCTTGGAGTTGGCATAGCTGTGGGCAATGCTAAGGTTTCAGTTGTGTATCAATGTGGGTGGCTGATGGAGAGTAAAGACATAGGTCGTGGTAGCTGAAGAAGCTGGTGAACTAGGCCATCCATTTCTCTGCTGGAGGCCCTAAGTATGAGAAAAGGATCAGACTAGAAAGAAAAACTATGAGTAAGGTACTGAACTCTTTGAGGAAGGAGGAAGAATGCACTAGAAGCCAGTAAATCACAGCAAAAAAGATCTGGACCAGATCATATGTAGAGAGAAGGTGAGCCTTGAAAAAGGAGGCATTGCAGGGTGATGAAGGAAGAAAAAGTTTCTGGAAGCAGAAAGGGGAGACCAAGGATTGTGCCGCGTCTTCCAGGACCAGGCTGTCAGAAGAGGGTGGTCGTTGATACAGTGTCTTCTGAAGAAAGCCAGGTTTCTATGAGCACAAAGTAGAAAGGACATAAAAAGAAGGGATCAATGATGAAGAGAGGTTTGTTAACAATTGAGCAAGTTTCCAGAAAATATAATGGAAAGGGGAGACAGAGGAAGGGAGAGACTGGGGATTGAGCTGCGTAGAGATGAGGGCATAAGAAGAGACCATGAGGGAAGAGGGTGTTCACCTTCATGAAACACTGAGTCTGAATCACCAGAATTAGGGGAGCAAGAAATGCAAATCTGCTAGTTATAGCCACCACTTGGTTGAGACCTCTACCTTCCAGGATTCTTTGATAACGAAAGGTAGTGTTAGTTTGCTGTTTCTCTTTAAAATACCTGGAATTGGAGGGAGAATGGCAGAGAGTTTATACTTAATGTCTTAAGTTACCAGGGACTGGCCTGAGCTTACATGTGCTACTAGTTCCCATCCCAGATGGAGGTCCATGAGGCATAACCAGAACATACTCCATATGTGGAGATATAGTTGGCTCTGTGTTTGGCCTGGTATCCAAGGGCCTGTCCTTTGTGGCATCCTGTTTGATGTCTGAGGCCCCAGGTTGACTAGTACCCGGCTTTTCCAGAGGCCCTGATCTTTCTGACTGGAATTAGATGGCATGCTTATTCAATTTGTAGATGACGTATATTTGAGAAAGATAGTAGTAATACATTGGTTAGAATCCAGATATTTTAAAAATGACCAGAGACTAAAATGATGGGCAGAATGTAATTAGATGACATTTTAAGAGCAAAGTTTTATACTTCGGTTCACAAAGTGAACTGCATAAGTAGCAGATAAAGGAAGTCTGGTAGTCCTAGTGGACTACAAGCTGAATGGAAATCAACAGCATGGTAACAGACACCATAAAAACTAATGGGATTTTCAGCTGCATTCGGAGAGTTATAGTGTCCTGGGGGAGTGATAATCCCACTGTCCTCTTCTCTGGCTATACCATACCTGGAGTACTGTACTTAGAGATGATCTTTGTCAGGGATGTTAGGGAGAAGATTCCTGTTTGAATATGAGTTGAACTAGAATTTTTTGAAATCTCCAAAATAAATACCTGGAGACAGGTTATTTTTAAATTTGAGTTAACATTTTCTCCATCTTTCCTAAGACAACCAAGAAAAAATAAATAAACCTCTAATTGCTGGTTTCCAAGGTATAAATGCTCACACTGAAATTTTAACAATCAGCTTTCATGAGGTGGCTCCAGCATAGCCATTGAAAGGATCCATCCATTTTGGCCTGAGCCCTTGACCCACCCCCATCAGATCCACTGAAAACAATTGTTGTAAAACCAGCCTCACCCTCAATTCCTAAAATTTTGCCACAGCCTCCAAACTCTCCTACTTCCTTTCTGAAGTGAAGAAACAAGTCCCCTTAATTTGTCTGCAATTCTTCCTGCTGCTGACCACCTCACTGCTAAACTACTCTCTCTTCGTTCTCCTTTTGCCTATGTGAGAACCCTTTCCCAGTCTCCTTTGCTACATTATCATCTGTAACCTCTGGAGACTCTGCCTCCAGCCCCCACTGACAAAATTTCCACTCTTCTACCTCTCCCAAACCTTCCATACCCTACCGCAGGAGTCCCCTCTCTCTCCCAGGAGATCTCTCCCAAACATCTAAGGACCACACGGGGCAGGAGGGATTGGAAGAATTGGTCTCCATTGCAAAGGATGGGATGAATATGCTTATGGTTCCACAAACTCTATTCTCGACTTTCCCATTTGGTACTTCAAACATATTTCTTGGTAGAAACAATCCTAAAAATAGTTGTCTGGTTCCAGATTATTGTTTGGCCATTGTGTTCACCTCTGTTAAGGGTCAAAAGGGCTTTTAAAGACTAGCCTGGGAACCTTATATATTTCCCAGGATCACATTAGCTATGGTATACTTGAGGAAATGGGTCGGGAGCCAAACAACTGTCCACCCAAAGAGACATGGGAAATAGCATCCTTTGGGTGGTAAACTGGACATTGACCCTGCTGGTAGTTTGCTTGCAAAGTACCCTGTGGTTGTGAAAGATGGTCCCTTTTGTCAAAAAAGCAGGAAAGAAAGTGCCCAAAGGAATATTTTCTTGAAGCTTGAGGTTATGATGGCAGCCCAAATGAATGCATGGTATTTTCCCAGCACTTGACTAATGATGCCTGCTATAAATCTTCACCACAATCATATTGTTGTTCTAAGATCTTTCGAACAATTCCAAATGATGGTCTTCGGTAACAGCCACTGGGAAATGGCAAGATATTTTCATTCTGTTGTTCTCAATTGCTTTATGATGATGACAGTGACTTTGACAAGAAAGATTATTGGCCAAATAGGAACAGAGAGACAGCTGAAAAGTGTGGCTGACTGGCCATTAGAGGGATGACAGGAAGAATACTTGCTATCTTTTAGGCAGTAACTTATTGAAGGCAATCAGGAAAGAAGAGAGGGTAGTGTGGTCTAGTATGCAGAGCACTAAATTTAGAGTCAGACATCTTCTTTGGGCTCAAGGTCTTCATATGTAAATGGAGGGAAGGAGTCTAGAATTCAGAAGTTCTTAACCCCAGGTCTGTAAGCTTTAAAAAAAAAATCATAATTATATTTCAATATATTTGGTTTCCTTTGTAATATGATATAATTTTATGCATTTAAAAACACTATCCTAGGATGGTATCGATAAGCCTCACCAGACTGCCAAAGGGTACCATGACAAATAAAGAACTTCTGCTCCAGACCTATCATCCTATGACTTTGTTATTGTTTGTCCTTCATTCTCAAAGAGGACCATGACATCAGCGAGGTGATGCCATGACTTGCACATGAACTGGATTTAAGTGAGGCAGGGCTGTACAAAGTCACCAGCCTCACTTTCTTCTCTGGAGTCATCTGGGTCCAGTGGCCAGATATGGATCAGGATGACTGGAGATCGCCCATGTATTTTCTGGATTACTTAGGCCCTAATGCTGACTTTGATACTTGCTACCTGTACGACACTGGACAAGTCACTGAAACTCTTTAGTTTGGTGTCTTCATCTCTAATGTGAGGAGAATAGTTTAGATAATCCCTAATGTCTTCACCAGTTTTAAATCCTTCAAGAGAAACTTAGTATGGTAGAGAGCCTTCTGGAGAGCTCAGTTCAAATCCAGTCCCAATACCTATTGTGTCAGGTAAGATTGAATAAATTGGTTCATTTTTCTGAGCCTTATTTTTCTCATCTGTAAAATGGAGCTAATAATATTTGCACTGTTTGTCTCATGGAGAAAGTATTCTGTAAATGCTGGTCTGTGCTATATGAATTTTGATGATGATCTGAGAGAAATGATTATTAATAACCAATGATTTGGAGAGAGTGTTGCTCCTTTTTCTAAAGTCCTTGTTTCAACCTTCAGTCTTTGAAGGACATTGCTGATAATAAGATTGAATGAACTTTCTCCTCAATCTCGGTCAGACCCCACCCAAATAATTGAATCTAAGGTGAAATTCCCAGCCTGTTGTGTTCTGCTCAGGCTTGGGTGAGGGATATACATTCTTTGATTAGATTGTCCAAGGCTGGGCAATTTAGAAGTAAATGGTATAATCAAAATCACATTCTGCCAGCCCCTCATTAGAATAGGTCCACCTCTCATTGTAATATTCATTCTCTCTCATTAATTGTTAACCAATCAGAGTTGATTGCCACCCTCAGGAACACCCACTCTTCCAAGGGCATGTAAACTGTTAGCCTACCGCCATGAGGGATCTTTAGTATTCGGGAGTGTCACTGCCCATTTTATTAATAAAATGCTAACATTATTAATAATGTGGTTAATTACCCAGAGACTATGGCTCTTGAACTTTTTAAACATCACAGATCCCAGATAACACAGCCTATATGGGAAAGACATGACTAGCCCACCAGGGCAATTAGCAGAGCAGGAGGAAACCTCCCTCTCTACACAGAAAATCTGCAAAAGAAACAGACACTGACTCGGGTCTCCAGAATGGGGTATAAAGTTGCCTATTCAGGTAACAGTGTTTAATAGGACCACCGAAGCCTGGTCAGGGCTTTAGGATAGGCGCCAGCAGTCAGCTTGACTATTCTTTCTTCATGGTAATAAAATGGGTTTGTCATATTAGCTTAATAACCACCTTGAGAAGGAGGGAGCATCTTTCCCTGAAGATGAGAAGAAGAGATGCAGGAAACCCTGAGAGGAGGTAGGTTTCCAAATGGGGACAACAGACTCTTCTCTGATGCTGAGAAAGGACTTGGTCTGTACATAGCCTTATGGTTTTTATTCATCTCTAGCATCTTGTCTTGGAAGTCAACAGGGCTCAGTCCCCATTCGGAAACCTCCTTCCTCTCATGGTTTCCTGTATCTCTTCTTCAGGAGAGTGGACTCCAAGACCCTGCAAAAGTCCAAAGATGGTATTCAGGGGAGATGTTAATGAAGATAAACTCAACAGGACTTGGCAACAGATTGGATATATGGAAGTGATAGATAAAGGATTAGACTCCTTTCCCTACCAACTGTAGCTACTTCCCTTCCCATAACTATGCCAACTCAGTGCCTCATGCTCCCCTCCTTCCCCATGCACAGTACCCATGATGGTTGGGTCTCCTCTCCTTAGCTATTGTCCCCATTTGGAAACCTCTATCCTCTCAGGTTTGCCTGCATTTCTTCTTCTCCTTCCTGTCTTTAGAGTCAGAAGCTTCCTCCCTCCCAGAACGGCTATTAAGCTAATATGACAAACCCATACGACTAACACAAGAATGGAAGGAGGCTCTGGAGACAACAATTACAGTCTGTTCTTTCTAATGTATTATATTAACATAAAAATTAAATGAATCATCAAAAATGTTAGCCAGGGGGTTCTTACTTGGATGCCTGCTCATGGTATAGAAGGAGCCCAGCTGTGCACAGAGACTGGGCTAAGGTGTGCTGGTGCACTCTTAAGTGAGCATTACCATTGCCTCCAACAAGGGATTCCCTCCTCAAGGGGAGGGTTAATGACGGGCAAAAGAGCAGGTTATCAAATATTCGATATGCACATTTACACCCTGGAAATCCAAAATGCTAAAAATCAGGAATTTATTGTTTTGTTGATTGTCTAGACTTAAGAAAGTGATAAAGAAAATGTTCATAATATAAATTAAACTTAAAAGTGTATGGTACGCCTCTTTTTTCAGAGAACTGATACTTAAATATTTACCATCACATCCCTGACTAATGGTAACTGATAGTAGCCCTAGAGAGTGGCACCAGGGACCACATTCTCTATATGCCTTTGGTATGGAGGCGATCCGGGGTTCTCAGGGAACATTGTTGTGGTACTTGGAGGGAGAGAGGGAAACTAGACAGGCAATACAGTTGCTAGGTCAATGAGATGCAAAGAGAGATTTTTCTGAGTACAAACTCCACCAGATTTTCCTATAGGGCTTGTTTCATGCAGAAAAGCAACACAAATCAATGGATTGCACAAGTCTTTATTGACAAAGTGTTCCAGCTTTTTGACCCTTGCCATGTATTTATCTTTCCACTACCCTTTGGATGACTCTCAACTTTAATTCTTTGGAGACTGTAGGATTTCACAATTCATATTCATACAGCATCATCGGGAGACTAATATTGTTAAAAACGTGGGCTGCTATTTCCAAAAGAAAGCTTGGAATCATTAAAAGCACCCTGTAATTCCACAGGGCTAGTTACACAAGGGTAAGATGGATGTTAAGATCACATCAATTGGCTCTTTTATAGTAAAAATTTGCAATCCCTGGTCATCTTAAGGAATTTGATAAAGAAAAGGCATGAGTTCAGCACTGGCCTCCTCATTTCCCATCCAGCTGCGTTACTTTGGGACTTTTCTGACTTCTTCACCTGGCCCCAGGAACCTCATCATTGGGGAAACCTCACCATCCTGCAAGACCCCATCAGGCTTGGTTCTCATACCCCATCACTATCCGCTGCCCTTCTGACTGAAGGGTGGAGCCATGAACTCCAAAATCTCCATTTAAGCAGGGGGCCCAGCTCAGCCATCTACTAATTTCCCACCTGGTTACACTACTTTTGGACTTCAGTATGTCCTGCACCAAAGGCCCTCCCTTCTTCCTACACTTTCGGCTGTCTTTTGTGTTGCCTGCCACTGTTAGATTTTAAGTTTCTTAAAATCTAATCTCTTTTGTTCCTATTTGTGTCCTCAGGGCTTAGTATGGTGCCTGTTACATAGCAGGCACTTAAAAATTTTTATTGACTGACTGATTAGTCTACACTCCCATTGTGACCAGAGCATCAATCAGTTCAAAGTTTGCTGTTTTTCAAGATCATGACCAAGAATGGGAAAAAAAACAAATCACAACCTGGGCAAGACTTGGGCTCACTGGCCCTCACACATAGAGTGAGTTATTAAGGAGATTGTGCTGGATTAAAGAAAAGCCCTAAGATTATAAACTTTCTCTTTGTTTCTCTGTTCCCTTAGCATCGTCATCCTGATGAAAGTGTTCTTCAAAGAATATTGCGTTGGGCTGTTTACAAAACAGATCCGGTCTCTGTCCCCCAGGAGTCTAGGCTGGAAAACTATGACGCAAACACATTCGAAGGGCAAACAAAGGAACAAACACATGCAATGAGAAAGCACGGAGCAGAGATAGTTAAGTCATGACACTGGGCTTCCTGTGTGGCACAGAAGTCGACTCTAGAGGTTATTCCAACAGAGGAGCTCCCAAAAGATTTTGAGCAATTAGTTTATTACACAAGTGGGATTTGGGAACTCTCCTCATTTATTTAAAGTTAATCGTTGAATGTGGGAATTTGTTTTGCTTGACTCTGCATATTTGTTAAAAGGGTTTTCTTTTTCTTTCCCTAATGTGGGAAGGCAAGTGGAAGGATGATAAATTAGGTGTTTGCTAGTTTTTTAAAATTTAATTTTAAAAAAGGACAGCTAAGTGGTATAGTGGGTAGAGCACTGGCCCTGGAGTTTGGAAGAGCTGAGTTCAAATCCAGCCTCAGATGTTTATTAGCTGTATAACCCTGGGCAAGTCACTTAATCCTGATTGCCTCCCCCAACCCCACAAAAAAATTTAAGGTATTGAAACCATAAAAAAATAAAGTTCATGGTTGCAAATAAGAGAAGGAATAGGAGCAGGGACCAGACATCTGATTTCATTTGCACTGTGGAAGGAAAGTCATATAACCTTGCCAGAATGTATTAGAGACAGAACCCGAATCTAGTTTCTATTTGGAGGGCCAACCTTCAACCAGATAATACTTTAGATAATATTTGTAAAGCATTTTGCAAACCCTAAAGTGATATATAAATGCTATCATCATCATCATTATTTGCTTCATTATGGATTCTTCCTATGGCTACAAACACTAAGAGATAATATAAAGAAAAAATGTAAAGGAAAAATCTCCTGTATTCCCTCTTCCACGAGAGTCAATGCTCCTACAGCTCACATGTATTTGCTTCTAAAGGAGCAACCAGATTCATTGAATTCAAGAGTGTTACATTTTTGTCTTTCTATGCCCTGTACTCAACAGAGATCTTAGCATGTAGTAGGTACTTAACAAATGTTTGTTGATTTGTATTAAAGAAATCTCTATTAAGAACCTACTATGTGTGTAGATACAACAAAGAAAAACCATCCCTACCTTCATTCTATTAGAGGAACATAACATTCTACAAGAGGACCAGTGCACAGAGCACTAGACTTGGACTCAAGAAGACTCATCTTCCTGAATTCAAATCCAGCCTCAGACACTTACCAGCTGTTTCCTCATCTGTAAAATGAGCTGGAGAAGGAAATGGCAAACCACTCCAGTGTCTTTGCCAAGAAAACCCCAAATGGGGTCAGGAAGCATTGGACATGACTCAGAAACTACAACAAGAGGAATTTACTCCAGGTGTCTAGTAATACTAATAGCTATGATAGTTAGAATTTATATAGTGCTTTAAAGTTTGTAAGGCATTTGAAAAATATCTCATTTCATCCTCACAACAACCCTTGGAAGTAAGTGCTATTATTATACCCCATTTTACAGATGAGGAACCTGAGGCTGACAGAAGTTAAGTGACTTGCCCCAGGTCATACAAGAATCTGAGGCTAGATTTGAACTCAGATGTTCTGGATTCCAGGTCCAGCATTCTAACCGCTACAAGACCTAGTTGCTTTGCTTGTGCAGACTGGAAGCTTAAAGGAGCAATTCTTTGAGGTCTCTTTGGTTATGTGTCTCCTAAGGAGTTCTGATAATGTGTGTATGATGGAGAATATATTAATAATGCTGATTAAAGTTAAAAGTGTACTGTGAGTATTTTTTCATAGAGCCAGTTGTTAAACATTTACCAGCACACCGCCGCCTCCAATGAAGTGTTTTGCCATTTCCTCTTCCAGCTCATTTTACAGAGAGAACTGAGGCAAACAGGATTAAGCAACTTGCCCAACAACCAACGGTACCCTATTAGAGACTGCAGGGGACTGCTAGGTGGTGCCATAGTATACAGAGCACGGGGCCTGGAGTCAGAAAGATCCACAAATCTGGTCTCAGACACGTAACAGCTGTGTGACCCTGGGCAAGTCACTTAACCCTGTTTGCCTCGGTTTCCTCATCTGCAAAATAAGCTAGAGAAGGAAATGGCAAACTTTCTATCTTTGCCAAGAAAATCCTAAGTGAGGTCATGAAGAGTCAAACATAACTGAAAGACAACTTAATTGACCTGAACTGAATCCTCCTTCCTTGAGCTAATGTAGCAATAGCTCAGTGTAGGTGAATCAGGCCTCTGGGTCCCTTATTAAGGCATATATGAAAGACTCCTGAACCCACACACACTACTCAAGAAACTAGGCCAAGCAGACTAACAGGATTCAGGCACCAAGCCTGTACCCATCATAGCAAAGTTGCTACCTGATAACTCTCTATCCCATTGAACTCACTGCCTTAGTATCTTCTGAGGGTGAAGGGTTTGAGTCTCATGCAGCAGTAGCTCAGTAAGTCTGGGAACGAAGTGGAGTCTCATGAGCTATCTTCCATTCCCCTTCCTAACCTTCTGCTCCCAGTTCAGGAAAGAAATAAACCTTAGAGTTTGGTTAATGCTAACCCTTGAGAGTCAGTGTAGTGAAGTGGAAAGAACAATGGATTTTGAGTCAGAAGGCCTGGGTTCAAATCTTACCTACTACCTGTGTGACCTAGAGCAAGTCAATTAATTTCTCTGGGGCTCAATTTCTTCAACTGTAAAATGAAGGGATTGGATTAGATGGCCCCTGAGGTTCCTTCTAGCTCCAAAACCTATGATTCTGTGATCCTTCTGGGACTTCTGGCTCGTCCAGTCTGAGTTAGAGATGTTTCTGGTTTAGCTCTACAGTCAATGATGGAGCAGTAAGGAAAACTCTGAATTTAGTTTCAAATCTTCACTTTCACTTGCTACCCGTATGTCCTTGGTCAAATCATTTCAATTCTCCTGTGTATCATGAGGGTGAGCCTTCTGGGAAACAACTGAGAATTACACGGGGAGAAAAAATAACCAGACTGTTCATTCTTGACCCAGAGATCCCAGTACTGGGTGCATACATGACAAAATCAAAGACAGAAAGAAAGATCCAAAGCCAAGATGGACCAAACGTGTCAAGATATTCAAGCAGCAATTTTGTGGTAGGAAAAAACAAGAAATTAAGTAGGTGCTTACCGATCGAGAGGAATGGCTGAACAAATCGCAGTATGTGAATGTAATGGAATATTATTGTCCAGTGAGCAACGCATATAAGAGGAATTCAGAGAGACACAGGAAAACTTGTGTGAACTAATGTAGAGCAAAGTAAGTAAAACCAATGAAATAAAATCCACAATGTTACAGCAATGTAAGCGAAAACAACAATGAAAATTTTGTGTTATTATGATACCCCAGAGAAAAACTGAGGAAATGTACCTTCTTCTTTTCCTTGGACAAGTGGGGGGCTATGGGTGTGTAACGTTGCATATATCGTCAAGCAAGGTCCAAGTGTAGACTGGTTCTGACTTTTTTGGTGGTTTGTTTGATTACAAGGGAAGACTTACTAAAAGTGGCAGAGTACAAGGTGCGAAAGGGGTATATCCAGAGATGACAGAAGATATCAATAAAACTTAAAATAAAATGAAGGAGTTGGACTAGATCCTTTCCAGATCTAAACCCACATGTCCACAAATTTTTTGTACTTTCCCCAGGGAAGAACTCATTAGACAATCCCTTAATCCTCTCAAGCCCTCATAGGTCCTCTGGGCTCTCACAAACCTGGCTGAACTTCATCCCATTTCAGGATCTTGGTCTCTGGGTTCCCCCTTCATATTTTACTGCATGGGCTAAGCCTGAAAGTGCTGCAGGCCAAAGCCTCCTCCACTGAGAATGGAGGAATTCAGGGAGAACACTGAAACTTTAAAACTTCCCCCTTGTCTTATTTAAAACCCCCATCTGTTTTCTGGCAGTTACTAAAAGCTCTTAGAAAATCCAAGAAACAGTTACATGCTTATCATAAAGAAAATATGTCTGTAAAAAAAATATTAGATAAATTGTAACAAATTACATTTATTTTTAATGTCTTTCAACTACAGGGAGATCAGGATGCTGACAACGCGCTTTCCTCTTAACAACTCCGTGAAGTAAATACTGCAAGAATTAGCCCAATTTTACAAATAAGGACACTGAACCTCAGATGGTTAAAAAAAACAAAACTTTCCCAGGCTCTCACATTGTTAGCAAGTATCAAACCTGCAGTCAAGCCCAGTTCTCCTGACTCCAAATCCAACACTCTTCCTGCCATACCACACTGCCTGTGTACCTTTCCACGGTAGGTCTGGGGCAAAGGAACTAGGAGAGAAGATGGCAGAAGATGTGAGAAGGTGATGGTGGTGAACACCAAGAGTTAAGACATGAATAGCCTTGGGCTCACTGGATGAAAGAAATGGAGTAAAAGGAGCCAACTCAGGTTCAAGAAGTGTTTCCAGGGGCTTAACACCAGCAATATTCTCCTTCTGGCATCACAGAAGTTCCTGCTCTCAAGGAGCTTACAATCTAATTGGAAAGTACATATACATAGAAAACAGTTACAACAAAGAAAGGCAGTATAGAGTTAGGTATCTAAATCAGTGACAAATGATTTCCCTTTCCTCTCTTTCTTACTCTTTTCCATTCCTGTATTTACTCTACAATACCCAAGCACTGAAATGTTTAACTTTTTTAAAAAGAGGCTGTATTCATACTCTCCATGAGTTACCTTGCTCTTCCTGCCTTTGGACTTCAGGGTTGTAGATGAAACATGGCATAAGGTAACATAAGCAGTTTCATTTTGGGCCCTCTTTCTAGATGTCCCCTACAGCACTGGAAATACCATCGCAATCCATGTCCAATTTCTGAATATAATATTTTTGAAAGATAATATTCACTCCTCATGTTGATGCTTCTTTTATAACTTAGGTCATAACACTATGACTTTATCGATATGGCTTCTTTTAACAGTGCAGTATATTGTCTATACGGGCCCTTCTCATCCTATCTCATACAGACTGCTCTTTTCTTCTAATAAATCTTGCACAGGAGATCTGCCCAACATGGCAGGTTTGGTAGCTATAAAACCAGTCCATCTCCTTTTCTAGCTATACATATCTTTGATAACATCTCTTATACTACTCCCTATATGTTTGCAAAATTTTCATTGATAATAGTCTGCATTTGACTTAGACCTACCATGAGTCTTCTCCATTGTCCTCTCAGTGGTTCGTAGCCTTAGTTCTTAAGAGACTGTAGTATCCAATGACTCATAGTCATCCAATATCACTGGAAGAATATTGGGGTTGAAAAGACAGACTTCTGTTTCAGGGAGGAGTTTGTGGGAGAGGATCCTTAAAAGTACTACACAATTTGCCAACTACACTCCAGCCTGCTCTCCTCTTCCCCCTCTTCAATTCTGGACACAGTTCAACATCCATTTGCAATGTCTATACAAGACAGTCACAACAATGTATGGGCTATACTTCAAACTGCATATTATAATCTAGACAACTGGCATTTGTCATCCATTTTTCCCCTATGTGAATAGTTAAGCTGAGCTCTTGAGTAATCATCTATGTCATTTAAGAGTCTCTACAATCAAGGGTCCAGGGCTCGATGCAGTCAGCACAATGTTACTACCGCCAAGGACATCTGTAGGCTCTTACCATCTGTAGAGAATAAATTTTTCATTTGGATTTTATGCTGGATGTTCTCCGTGACAGGATAACACCTTTGGGAAGCATACATCTCCCTATTTTATCCCTTGCTCAATATATATGTAGTAGGAAGGCCGAATTTATGATCTCAAAAAGGATCATATAAATATCAGAATGGTTCGAAATCGATGGGTATACAGAATTCTCCAAGCAGAAGGCATCCAAAAATTTATTCAGGGCCCAGAGCAACAAATTAG
>CM053622.1:136561129-136698322 GCA_028646595.1 Phalanger gymnotis
CAGGGGTTTCACACCTGATAGGGCTTTGGGCCTGGGGCTTAGCGTTTAACAGGTGAAAGTACTTTCACCATAAACAAAAGCCAAACTCCTCAAGCACACCCGTTAAACTAAGCCCATTTTGCCTTACTGGCACAATATATAATCAGAAAGTTGTCAAGATGTTTTCTCTGTTGTTAGATATTCCAGAGGACCTTATGTTGCTCTGACATGGATGGAAGACGCCTCGTTGGAGGAAAGGCAGTGTTCTGCTCTGCCCATCTCACTGCCCAACATCTGATGAGATAAAATATGCAAAGCATCACAGAGAGCCTAAAAGCACCATATAAATGTCAACTATTGTTATTTTTGAGCCAAACACTTTTTTCTAGTCAATAAACCACAATGCAGTGGGTTATTTTATTTCTCTGAATCTTTCCAGCAATCTGGTGACTGTAAAGATGTTGTTTGCTGTAGACTATCATTTATGAAGCCTGTCTATTGCCTTCTCATACCTTCTTCAAGGGTGTCTTTGATATACACATAGGTTATTCTCATAAAGATTTTGTAAAGGTGGAAAAGTAAGCTTATGGGTTGGTAATTATCATCATGTTTCAAAAGGAAAAATGTTCATGACAATGGAGTGTAAACTCTGGATGACTCAGACCTACCATGAGTCTTCTCCATTGTCCTCTCAGTGGTTTATAGCCTTAATTCTTAAGCGACTGTGGTATCTAATGACTCATAATCATCCAATATCACTGGAAGAATATTGAGATTGAAAAGAGAGACTTCTGTTTCAGGGAGGAATATAAATTCTGGATTCCCCAATAACCTGCAAAGTCTTCAAGTATGAGTCCAATCATTATTGGCTGTCATTTGAAGACCAACCTAGCTAAATTCAGAGAGGCTTGTCACAAGATTTGACTCTGGGGTGATAAATTTGTCAGTCACAATTCTCTAAGACATTGTATTGTGTCACAGAGGAATTACAATCTGTTTGGGTGGCTGGAACACCCATATCAATGAAACTTCTGGCTATTGTCATATTAAAATACTTTAACAAGACACCATAAAAGTGAATTGGTGTGGGGTCCAAAAAAATGAAAGCTCTCAAGGAGCTATAACATAATAAGAGAGATAATGCATATAAAATAATTACAATCAAGGCAGCAAATGATAAACACCATATAAGAGTTCAAAGAAAGCGATGTAGAAACTTGGAAAAGGGAGACATTCTTACTGTTTGGGGTCATTAGGAAGACTTTTTCATGGATGTGTCTCTAAACTGTGCTTTGGAAGATGGGTAGGGTTTTTATAGGTACAAAAGAAGAGGAATCTGTACAATCCTCCAAATGGCACAATCAATGACAGAGAGGCAGGAGAACACAGAAGAATGCTTTTGAGGAAGGTCAAGTTGAAGTGGAGTATAGCTTTCATGTAGGAAAGCAGTGGAAAATAAAGCAGGCAAGATAGGTTAAACCAGATTGTAAAGGGTCATGAAGGCCAGGCTGAGGAGCTTGGTATGTTAGGGTAGGCCACTGAAGATTCCAACTAAGAGAGTCAGGTGATGTTTTAGGAAGATTAATTTAGCAGAGAGTTGCAGGATGGATTTGAAGGCAAAAAATGGATATGGTTGTGATGGGTAGGTTATAGTTTTAATGTTGCAAAATTAATAGAAAGGCACAGGATCAAGCAATCATTCAAGTAGGCATCAGGGACTAGACTGGAGAGAGAGGTCAGGGCTCCAGGTAAAGATCTGAGAGTTATTTACATAGTGGTGATAGTTGAATCCATGGGAGGGAGTGAGATCACTCTCATGAGAAAAAATCAGGTCAAGGATAGAACCTTTGGGAACATTCACAAGGGAGTGAGAGGTTGAAGAGAAACCACTGAGAAAGTCAGAGAGAGACCATTCAGAAAGGTAGGAGAAAAGACAAGCTCTTGTAGTATCAAGGAAATCGAGGGAGGAAAGAGTTCAAGAAAGGACTAGCCAACTGTCATGAACGTTGCAGTGAGGTCAGAGGAGAGTGATTGGAAAAGACCATTGGACTGAATAAAAATATTTCAATAAGAGGCAGCATTGGAAACCAGATTATAGGATGTTGAGGAGAGAGTGAGGTCACTGGGGCCTCTACCACTTGAGCTGGCAAAATTAATCTAGATCCATAGCATGTTGGAATGGACTGATGAAGACTTGGGTTTGAATCCTGCCTTGGACACTGACTTACTCCCCAGTTAAGGCAAGCATCACATTAATGTTTTATTTTGTTTTTTTTTAACTTTATGACCATGGATAAGTCACTTCTCTGAGCCTCATCTATAAAATGGCCCATGTCTATAAAATGGGCATAATAATACCTGCATACTTATTTCACAGGGTGTCATAAGGCTCAAATAAGATAATGCTTACAAACTTCAAGCTGCCAAATAAATGTCAGGTATTAGCCATCACCAGAAATAATTTCTGCAAAAACAAGAGTAACAACATAAGCCCTCTTAGGAACTTTTATTTTTGTAAGGAGAATAAGTGATTATCCCTTCATTTTCTTTAATTACCCAACTGATTCGAAATCAATCAAAAAAAACCAACCAAGTCAATCAATGTTAAATTCATCTGTAAGGAAAATTCATTCTCCACAGCCTGTGTACACTCAACTCATAACTAACAATTAAATATGGATGAAGTTAAAATGTATTTTAAAAAGGAAGAGAAAATATTCTCCACCCCCTGCCAATCATAGGCCAAATTATTTAAAATTATAGCAGATCATTATCAAGTATTTTAAAATAGATTCTTTTCCTAAAATATCATTCCTTTAAATATATTGTAAAAGAAGCATTCATGGAAAGGAAGTATGATTATTCTGAGTTAGTTACTGGGCCTGGGTAAGAATAAGACTCAAATTTAATTTTCCTCTGATCCCAGTCCTCTGCTTGCCTCCTGAATACTGACTTTTGCTGGCAAGGCCTTTTCACAAGGTGAATTACTCCCTAGTTATGGCTGGCATCACATTAATCTTTTTTTTTAATTGATGTTCTCTATTTCTTGCATCACCATGGTATCACATGTATCCCTCCCTTTCCCCCTCCCAAGAGCCATTCCATATGATTTTTTTAAGACAGGAGAAAAAACCTATTAATCTTTCATTCAGTCCAATTAACATGTATTGAGTGCCCACCATGAGCAAAGCATTAAACACTGTTGGGGCTTGTAAAAACTATTAAGAAATTGTCTTTGTGCTTAAGAAGATTATAATTAGGCCTTGTGCTCACATCATATGAAAATAGGTTGAAGGAAACGGGGATGTGTAATCTGAAGAAGGGAAGGCTTGGGGAGAAACATGATAGGCACCTTCAAGTATTTGGAGGGCTGTCATACGGAAGAGAGATTAAGCTCGTTCCATTAGAGTCCAAGCTCTGGGAGCTAGAAACAATGGATTTAAATCCCAAAGAGGCAACTTTAGGTTTCACATGAAGAGATATTTCCTAACGTTTAGAGCCAGCCAAAAATGGAACATTTGCCTCTGGAGGCGGTGGATTCCCTCTTATCAGAGGTCTACAAACAGAGGCTGTCAGGTTTGTTATCATGGGGATTCCGTTCAGGAACAGGTTGGAAGATCAAGGTTATCACAGTCATCTTGACCTGTGTCTTGACACTAGACTACAATGACCCTAGAGGAGTGAGGCTGGTGACTTTGCACACCTCTGCCTCACTGAAATCTAGGTCACGAGGAAGTCAAGATGTCACCCTCATGACATCATTTGTCCTCTTCAAGAACGAAGGGTGATCAACAAGCTTCATAAGAGGAAATTTTGGCCTTCCACGTCAGGAAAAGTTCCTCCCTAACAATTAAAGATGTCAGAGGTAGAATGGGCTGCCAAGACAGGTTGGGGCGGAGTGGGGCGGGGGTCCCCTCATTAGCAGTTTTCAAGCAAAGACTGAATGATCACTTGTCATGTCATAGTGGGAATTCCTTATGAGTCTGGGCTGGATTACAAAATCCCTGAGCTTCCTTCCAAATCTAAACATCCTAGGATACTAAGTGGAACCAGAGGACGAGTTAGAAGTTAGCATTATCTGGTAAAAACACACTAAATTGAAAGTATGGAAACTAGGCTTTAGTTCTGATTCTAACAATGCTACTTCCCCACTCAAGACTGCCTCTGGGTATTTGACATTTAAATGTTTTTCATTTAAATCCCTTTACAATTTATCTCTGTCCTAGCTTTCCATCGTCCCTTACCATACACTCTATCGTCCCCCCAAATTGGTCTATGGGTGTGTGATTGAAATAGGTATAGATACAGATATAGATATATACACACATATAGATGTACATATATACATATATATGGGTGTCTATGTATACATATATTATATAAATATACAGATTTTTATATATGTATACATTTATTTATAAATATATGAGTATGTGTGTGTTATGTATATGAAATCCATCTCCTATTTCTATGGCTTTGCACAGGTTCATGATTGGAATCCTCCCCCTCCTCCTCTTAGCCCTTTGGAACTCAGGGCCACCTTCTGCAAGAGGCTGTTCTGGTTCTCCCACTTGTTACCTTTTTGGTCTCATTTTCTGGCTCTTGAGTGTCTTTCTCTTGACACCTTAAGAGGCCTATTCTTTTTATCTTTGATCACCTCTCATCTCTGTCTTCCTAGACAATCATATTCATTCCTATGGCTCTGACTGGCACCTTTAGACAAATTAACTCCTGATCTCTAGCTCCGCCCTCCCTCCCAAGTTCCACTATCCACCAACCAAAACAAGGATATTACCACCTATATGTCCCATCAGCAATTCATGCTCAACATATCCCAAACCAATTCTCTTCCCCCCAAATCCATTCCTTCTTTTGACTGACCTATTTTTATCAGGGGCACCATGACTCTGACATTTCCTCTCTAGTCTCTGTCATCATTATAGTGTGAGGCTTTGTTAATACCCATCTGAATTTACTGTAATAACCTCTTAACATGAGGATCTCTTAAATTCCCACCAACTATCCTTCATGCTAAACAAATCCTCATTATCCATAGATATGACTGTGTCTCTTCTCCATTCAACGATTTTTAGCAATTCTCCATTGCCTACCAAGTAAATTTAAATGCCTTTGCCTGGCATTTAAATCTCTCCACAATCTGGTACCACCCAATCTTTCCAGCTTTATGTATTATGCTGCTTCCCTTTACACAGTCTATGATCAAGCCAGACAACTCTCTCCTCTGAAAACATCCTACCCTTTCCCACCTCTGTGCTTTTGTCCATGCTGTTCCTTATTTCTAAAATATCCTCTCTCCTTTTCCTGTCTAAGTTCCTACCCAAATGCCACCTACTCCAAGTAGCTTCCCTTAATCCTTCTATCAGTAATGAAGCTTCCCTGTTTGAATTCACACAGCACTTTTTCCTCACCCCTTTAATGCACTTAACATACATTATCTATTATGGTGAATTTTTCTTGTTCACCTACTAGAATATAAATGGTTACTTATGAATTCAGTCACCTAATATATTTGAAATTGTTTTTTTAAAAAAAGTTAAAATCACTCTACAAATGCCCAGTATCAATTCTTTCCTAATTTAATACAAAACTATTTTTTCTACATCTTATTTTTATTGATATATTTTATTTTATATCACTTTCATTTATACATCTCTTCTTCTTCCGCTGTCCAGGGAGTCATTCCTTGTAATAAATGACACATAAGTTTTATAGTACAATCCTTTCCTGTTCCACAGTGTATATGAAAACACTCATCTTATTTGGGACTCGTTAAGTTTAGAATTTTTTTTAAATAAGATGAAAAAAATTTTAATGCATACCTGTTAAAACAGGAAATGAATCTTTGGAATCAGCAACATATTTGTAATTACGATTTGATGTGTTTATAATTCTACGTCTTAAAATTGTATGCTCATATAATCATAGTTCTCTATCAGACCTCAAGAGGGAGTCTTCCACAAGGAGAGGAGACTGCTTTTAAACCATCCAAGAAATAAAACTCCTTTTGTTTTCCAAAACAGGAAAAAAAAAAAAAGATTTCTAAGAACTCACTTATCCTGTGTATGTACCAGGGAGTCTTAAAAGACAGCCCGGGGTATCTTGTAAAGAGTCTGGTTTTAGAGTCAGAAAGATCTGGAACAATATTGTACTGCATTTTTAGGAGACCCAAGGAACATCAGGTCAATCAGTCAATTAAAAAAATCAGTCAATAAACATTAATTAAGTGCCTATCATGTGCCAGAACTATTCTAAATGTCTAGAAGCTTGTGAGCTCTGAACCCTATTGGGAATGGTAGTCATCAATCAAAAAGCACGTATTGAGCGCTTACTATGTGTCGGGCTACATTCTCAGGATACAAAGACAGGCGGCGGTATAGTCCCTGCTTTCCAGGAGTTCACGATCTAATGAGGAGATTACATTCAAACTGATATGCATAAACAAGTTAGAGACTAAATAAATTGGAAAAGATTGACAGAAAGAAGGCACTAGATTTAAGGAGGATTGGAAATGACTTTCTGTAGAAGGTGCACCAGAGCCAGGGAAGCCAGGAGGCAGGACTGAACAGGGCAACAATTCCAGGCTTAGGCGACATCTGGGTTGCTTTCCTGAAAGCCATAATTCCCTTGGGATGAGCGTAGAATATCATTAGGGATGGGTGGTCATAGAGCAGCTGTAGTGGTTTCCCTCTGATCATTATTTTCTATCAATGCTGCACATAGCTTGCTTTGTATATATTTCTTTGCATGGTGTCTCCCCTGTTGGACTGTAAACTCCCTGAGGGCAGGTACCGTCTTTTGCATCTCCTTGTATCCCTAAAGCTTAGAACAGTGCCTGGTACTGTATTTAACAAGCATTTAAAGTGTTTATTGATTTATTGATAGAGGACAGTGGCTTTTTGTCTCTTTCAAGTCATAGATCTCTTTGACAGCCTGGTAGAGCCTACAGACCCCTTCACAGAATAATGTTTTGAATGAATAAAATGAAATACATCGCATTACAAAGGAAACCAATTATGTTGAAATGGTTATCAAGTATTTTGTTGTTGTTCAGTCATTTTCCAGTCATGTCCAATTTTTTGTGACCCCCATTTGAGGTTTTCTTGGCAGAGATACTAGAATGGTTTGCCATTTCTTTCTCCAACTCATTTTACTGATGAGGAAACTGAGGCAAACAGGATTAAGTGATTTGCCCAGCATCACAGAGCTAGTAAATGTCTGAGGACAGATCTGAACTCAGGAAGATGAGTCTTTCTGACTCCAGGCCCAGTACTCTATCCACTGTGCCATCTAGCTGCCCTTTCAAACATATGTGTGTATGTATGTATGTATGCATATTGTTCATATTTTTTGTTCTTAACTTTATGAACCTCACATTAAAAGCCTCTGCTCTAAAGGGTCCACATTGTCATCATAAATAGCAATTAAAGGAGTTAACCATAAGAGAAACAGACAATTCCATGAGCTTGACAATGACTGCTAGAGCCTGGACCACAGACTCTTCAAACTCACTAAAATGAACAGGAAGTAGTGACAATACACAAAGGCATGAGAGACAGACAAACAGAGACAGACAGAAAGAAATAGAGAGACACAGAGAGACAGAGAAAAAGAACCTTAATGTACAAAAGTGATTATAGCAACTATTTTTATAGTGGAAAAGAACGGAACACTAAGGGGACACCCATCAGTCGGGGAGTGGTTAAACAAACTATGGTATATGAATGTAATGGAATGTTTTTAAAAAATGATGAAAGGGGCTAGCTTGCTCTTTTGGGCAGAGCAGTTCAACTTTCCTCCTGACCAAGGCTAAAGGATCAGATCTCTTAAGAGTAAGGCAAGAGCTCGGTCTGATCAGGGCTCCTTCCAGGCAGGGTTCTCTACTTGGGAATCTTCCAAGGGTTCCCCTAAAAAGTGGGGTAATAAATACCCTGAGGGCATTACTATCCCCCAGTGATAGCCAGTTTCTAGGACAGTAGCCAATCAGGGGGTGCACTGACTTACTTGAGGGTTCACCCTCTGACTCCTTAAAGATGATTCTCAAATGGGGACAGGGTGCTCTCCTACTGGTACAAGGCTGGCCTCTGTGGAGATTTCTTTGGTGGTACATCCCTAGTCCACTTTAAATAATAATTACTAGCATTTACATGGCATTTTAAAGATTACAGAACATTTTTCATATCTTCTTCTGTTTGATACTCACAACAACCTTGTGACATAGATGCTATTATCTCCATTTTACAGATGGGAAAACCGAGGCTGAGAGAGGTCATATGACATGCCCAGGGTCATACTGAAAGGAAGTGTAAGCATTTGAACTCTAGTCTTGCTGACTCCAGGTCCAGAATACTGCCATCTGCGCCACCTACCTAGCTGCCTTCAGACGGAACAGGACAGATAGTAAGGGGCACATCTTATTTGCCTCCTCTCTGTTACTATTGACTCACAATTTAATTTATATAGATCAAGAGCTAACTCTGGCTCTGGTTTTGTTGAGAGCAAAATGACGAAATCCAAGAATTTGAGAATGAGGGATTTGCTTGCCTTTCTGCGAAGGGAGCCTGGGGTTGCTCCAAGACATGACCACCACTTTCCTGGGAAATGAACGATCCAGAATTGGATTTTCAGCGGGGCTACAAGGGAGAGGAGGAGGTGTTTCTTTCCTGTGCCTACACCAGCCTGCGTCATCTTCTCTGTACCCACGGAGAACGGCTCATCCGTGCCCTCTGCAGCTCCTGCTGAAGTCATACCTCTTCTCCTATGCAAGTTAATGGGGTGGTTGCGTGCGTGATTGCGTGTGGGCATGAGTGTGTGGCTGGCAGACATCTCCGAGCAGCATCTGCTCTGCGTGTGAGCTGAGAGAATTGGAACCCTGCAACGAGAGGAGGAAATTTTGCTGCAGAATATTCTGTATTTTCTCCTTAAATGATCAGGGTCAGCAGCGGCCCAGCTCCACCTGTTGGCTACTTTAGGCAACTGTAACAAACTTTGCTTGTTCCTTTTTATTTTTATTTTGAAAGCTTTCTACTACAGTCCCAAGTTCCCTTCATTCAATGCTCTTCTAAAACCAAAAAACATTTTTTAGTTTTTGAATTGATTTCACGACCTGGTGACAGACAATGAAACCCTGCCTTTAACAGGCTTTAGCTATCTGTGTTCATGTTCAAAGACAATCTTGTCAGTTTCTTTTTTTAAAATTTAATTTGTTGTCAATGAACAAAAATTTTTTCCTCTCCCTCCCAATCCCTCTAACATTGGGAAAGAAAAAGACAAACAAAATCCTTCTAACAAATATGCAGAGCGGAGGAGAACAAACTCCATAATGGACACATCCAAAAAAAAATGTGTCTCATTCTTCACTTCTCTGTCAGAAAGAGGCTACAATGCTTTATCATTGGTCCTCCAGAATCATGGTTGGTCATTGCTTTGTTCACTTTGATCAAGTCCCAGCTCACGGCTTTCAAAGTTATTTTTTCTAATGCATTATTGTATAAATTTATTACCTTGGTTCTGTTCATTTCATTCTGGATCAGTTATACAAATCATCTTAGTTTTATCTGAAGTTGCTGCTTTTATTGTTTCTTATAGGATCATAGTATGCCATCACATTCATATACCACAGTTTACTCAACCATTTCTTTGTTTCTAGCAGCATGCCACTATAGAAAGAGCTGCTATAATTATTTTTCTACATTAGGGCTCTTTTTCTCTCACGGCTTCCTGTGCATATCAGTAGAGTTGAAGAGTCTGTGGTCCAGGCTTCAGCCATCATTGTCAGGTTCATGAAATTGACTATTTTTCTTATTGTTAACTCCTATAATTGCTGCTTATAATGATAGTCACTGTTCCCAACTCTGCTTAAATGTTACTATCCTACTTCTGGAAAGTCTTCTTTGAACCTCTGTTTCCATTTTAAAGATGAGGAACTGAGGCAAACAGGGCTAAATCACACATAATCTGAGGCTAAATCATGAACTCATCAAGATGAGGCTTCTAGATTCCTAGCTCAGCATTCTATCCACTGTGCCACAGCATAGAGATGATCATTAAATGTACAGGAGCTGATAAGATCACCAAGAAGAAAAAGAGAAAAGGGCCAAGGACTACCCAGCTCAGAGACTAACCTGACATAGTAAACAAACTTAAAGGTGCTTCTGACAGACCTACTATGACATTGTGCCCAGGCCACGCTGGGCAGTGATGGTTTACCTTGTCAGCTCAAAGACTTTATAATATGCCCTAGTGGGGCTGGGTTTATTTTCTACACGTGGATCAGTTTGCCCCTCATGGTAAAAATTCAAAAGGAGATTTGTAACCCCAGCTACAAATATCATCGCCCTTCAGAAGAGGGCTTTTGGAAATGGCTATCTCCGGGACACAGACAAATCAGCCTCAAGGCAAGTTCATAGAATCACACAATGATAGAGTTGAAAAGGAAGTAAGAGACAGTTTAGCCTACAGTCTTCATTTTACTAAGTAGAAAATTAAGACTCAGAGGGTTAATAGGATTATAGATTTAGAATTGGGAAGAGAAGTAAATAATCTAGTCCAAACGAAATAAATGAATAATTTTCAACCTGGGAAGTTTGCACGTGATTAAATTGATAAAATCATGAAGAGTACGTATGGATAATATATGTATATGTATTTATAAGTGTGTGTACATATATACGTTGTATATACACACATAACATGCATGTGTGTATGTATATGTGAGCTAGATGGTGCAGTGGATAGCATGCCAGACCTGAAGTCACAAAGATTCATTTTCCTAAGTTCAAATCTGGCTTTAGGCACTTACTAGTTGTGTGACCATAAGCAAGTCACTTCGCCCTGTTTGCCTCAGTTTCCTCATCTGTAAAATGAGCTGGAAAAGGAAATGGAAAACTTCTCCAGCATACTTGCCAAGAAAACCCCAAATGGGATCATGAAGAGTCAGACACAACTAAAATGACTGAACAACAACAAAATATATGGATAATCACAATGAATATGAACTCTTTTCGGCAAATTTGATGAGAAAAGAATTATAGAGGATCTCCCTTAAAGAGCCAAAGATATTGTTAGTTATAGGACAAACAAAAGACTGCTTTTCCTAGCAGTCTGTAAAAACAAAAATGATTATGTCCCCTCTCCTTAGCCCTTCTGCCCCAAGAAGTGACTACAGGCTGAAATCTTAACTTGTAAAATATGTGAAGTAAGGTTAGTGGGTGATCAATCAGTAGACAACTCTCTTCCTCTCTATCAGTTTTCATACCATAGTCCCCTGCAGACCCGGGGCCTCTGCGTGGGGTGGTGGCAGGGATGGTCTAGTTGACCTCTAGTCTCAAAGCTCTACACTCTCTGATTCTCTAATGATCCCACCATCCCTCCAGTTCTCTGGTTCTGTGATTAATGTAATGCATAGAACAATGACTTTTCGTGTTAAGTGCAGGGTTGTATATATGTGTATAAAATGTAATAGACATTCAATAAATGTTAGATGAATCCATTAACCTACAGATCATCAGAAACTCCGGCTTAAAGGAGACCTTAGAAGACCTCTGTTCTAACTTATGTCAGAACAAGTATCTCTTTTACAATATACCCAATAAGTGCTTCCTTCAAAGATGAGCTCACCTAGACCCCATTGTACCCAGTAATACTCATTTTAAGAATGGCTGGCCAGAGTCTGGCTAATGCCTATGGCCATGAAACTGAATTTTATGCAAACTTGCCCTTTTTGGGAATGGACAGTCCAACTTCTACTTTGACCTATTAGAATATGAGCTCGTTAAGGGCAGGCATTGTGTCATTGATTTTCTTTGTATCCTCAGTAGTTGGCACAGTGGTACATTGTAAGTGCTTGATAAATGCTGGTTGCCTGATTGATCGACCTTGATTCCATTGGCCAAGCATCTTTTAAATGTCAGGTACTCCCACCACTGAGCACAAGGACAAAATGAAACAGTTCCTTTCTTCCAGGAACCTACACAGATGAGTCAATAGAACATAGACACACAATAATGCTAAGTAATTTGGGGTCAGGTAAGGAGCAGGGTCAGGAAATGCCTCTTGTAGGGGATGGCACTTGAGCTGAGCTTTGGGGGGAACTGTTAGTTTCAAGAGTCAGAATTGAGAAGGAGGAAATCTCCAGGCACAGGTAATAAACTTCATAAAGGCACGAACACTGGAGATGGATGAGGGGAAATAAGTAGGCCAATTTATCTAGAATGTAGAATGCTTGTGGAAATCCTGGAAAATTAGGTTGGATAGTCAATAGTCAATAAGCATTTATTAATTGCCTACTACATGCCAGGCAGAGTACTAAATGCTGGTGATACAAATATGAAAAAGAAAGATAGTCCTTGCCCTCAGGGAACTTACATTCTAATGGGGGAAGAGAATACATAAAAGAAAGCTAAAAAGCAGTGGGATTAGAAGAGGGTACCCAGCATAGGGAACAGTGGAAAAGCCAAAGAAAGAAGTCTGAAATGAATGCAGCCAGATGGGTCAGTCCTGTTCTCCTCGTGACGGAGTTTATGACTCCACCCTCCAATCAGAGGGTACCTATGAGGTGTGAGTAACAAATCTGTAGAGTGTGTACCATATACAGTTATCCTTTCCACATCATGGGTTTCGATATATCTCAGAGCAGCATGTGAAATTAAATGGGAATTTTGGGGGAGTTTTGTGGAAGCCACAGATGACAAGCGAAGGCCAACAGATGACAAAGAAAAAGTCTAGAAACTTAGAAATGCATAAAAAATACAGTATTGTACAATATCAACATATTTTATCTTCTAATAGCATAATAATTCAAACTTCTTCTCTGGTACAAAGTGAGGGACAAAAAATTTTACAAAGATTTTCCAGATCATGGGGTACCATGTCCCTAAACCCTTTGATATGCAATGGATAACTGTAGTCTATCTTAGAGGCAGTAGGGAGTCACTGAGACCTCTTGAGCAGGGGAGTGACATGAGTGGAGCCAACTTCAAGAAGACCAGCTTGGCAGTTTGTGGAGGATGGCTTGGAGTGGAGAGAGGCTAGACGCAGGAAGATCAGTTAAGAGGCTATTGCCATAGTCCAGGTAGATGGTAATAAGGTCTTGAATAAAGGAAGGATATTGTGGAGATAGAATTAACAAGACTTTGCAACTGATAGAATTATGTGGGGGAAGAATTAAAGATGACTCCAAGATGGGAACTTGGGTAACTTGACAAACGGTGGTGCCCTCAATAGAAACAGGGAAGTTAGGAGGAGGGGTGAGTCTGAGGAGGAGAAAGTTGGTTCTGCTCTGCACATGTTGAATTGGAGATGCCTTTGTGATATCTGGATAGACACAGCTATTGGATAGTTGGTGGTTAGAGACTGAAGTTCAGAAGAGCTGAGTTGCCTTAAAATCTAGCTAAATGAGCAGTCCAAGCATGGTCCACCATTGATGCTTAGTCATTTCAGTTGTGTCTGACTCTTTGTAACCCCATGTGGGATTTTCTTGGCAAATATACTGGAGTAGTTTGCCATTTCCTGCTCCAGATCATTTTACAGATAAGGAAACTGGGGCAAACAGGGTTAAGTGACTTGTCCAGGATCATACAGCTATTAAGTGCCTGAGGCCAGACTTGAACTCAGGTCCTTCTGACCTCAGGGCCACCTAGCTACCCCTAGGGAAAATGAGCTGGATTCATAATCTCAGTGATTTTAAAGGTTCTTACAACATGTCCTTTTTATGTTCCTAAAAAGCATTAATCCAATATATCAACCATTTGTCTTCTGTTGCTTGTTTTTAGAAATCTGCTGTGGAAACACAATGGAAATTCCCTCCTTCCCTTTCTCCTTTTGGGGGAACATCTGTCTTTTTACAAAACATATGCAAATAAGACAGAGCAAAACCAAATATGTCTATGGAACATTTGTCAGTCTGCTTAGAACTTAGTCTTTTGAATGCTGACTTTATTTCAAACTTGATCAACGTAAGGACATCTTGTAGAAAGGAGGGAAAGGTCTAAATCAGAGACATCAAAATTGAGTAGCACTTCTTTTGATGTCTTTTCCCTGAGAGAAGAAACAGAGGCTATCAGAAGCAGGGGAACCATGGCTCCTGCAACCCAAGTAAGTCTTGAAAAACCTGGTTTTGACCTATGAGTCACCGGAGGTGCAACTGCCAACCAGATCACATGTGGCCTGGAACTTGGCTAGTCTGCTCATTTTCCCAGATTGCCTCTGCTCCCATTGATTTGATACAGCAGAACCAGGCCAAGCCCTCCGATAAGTACAAATAGCCAGTCCTGCTCCTGTATGGCTGTCCTTTTTAGATTAACTGCATAGCCAAGCAGGAGTGGGTCCTTCCCTGGCAACAAATGTTTGTTGAGGATGAATTTGTTAAAATGGTGAAGGAAGAGAGAACTCTGGTCATTTCAGACAACAGCAATTTTTTTAAACCACCAACAAAACATTTCTTCCCCAGTAAATCTACTTAGGATCAGAGGCTTTGCCTGAGTTTAGTTAGCATTTCTAAGCTGTGTTTCTAGGCAGTTCTCATTTGGATTTCTAGGCCTGAAATCAGTATTTACTTCCTTTTAAAAATATTTATCCACAAGATTGCTAGGCAACCAACATTCGATAAGTATAACTTGTTCTCAAAACCAAAATAATGATTTTAATTTTGTTATTCTTTTTTAAAGTGGAGAGGCAGTGTTGCCTCAAAACGAAAAACTCAAGTTGAAGCTCCACCTCTGACATAGCCTGGTTGAGTGACGCTAGGCAAAGAGGGCTCTTAACCTCTCAATGTTCTAGGCAATTCTACAAATTGCAGAGGTGATAACCTGTGTTGGCAGAGAGAGTTTCTTCACCTCAGAGTTCCTGATACCCATGAAATTGCAGGGCTAGTCTCTATCTCTCTAGTCTTTAATAATGCATTCTGGGCCAGGATCCCCCCCCCCCCCCCCCCGCCGCCTCCACCCACACGTACACACCGAGAAGGTTTTTTTCCAGCATGAAAGGAAAGAACAAAATAATCCTAACCCCAGTTCCTGAGGTCTCAGCAACCAGGCATTTTTATCATATTCTATCAGTGTTGAAGATAAAGATGCTAGACTGGTAGGACAGCATATTCGGAGAAAAGCTCAGTGAAGGGGGGGATGCTTAAATTGGCTTTTCAGCTCTGTGATAGGTGGCCTACATCCAATGAAGTTGGTTCAGCCACTAAATCATCAGGCATTCAGTCTTACTCTTTTTTTGTCTCCCTTCCATTTCTATCCCATAACCTCAAGATGCCCCTGGCAAACTCACTCTCATATTCTGTTTCCTTATCTAGACTTCCAGTCAGGTTCAATCCTGCTTCAGATGTTTAATAGCTCTCGGCAAGTTAGTTGGTGTCTCTGGGCCTCAGTCTTCTTGTCTATAAAATCAGCATCAAATGGGACAACTTATGTAACTTAAATCACTATATAAATGTGAGCTATTAATGTATGAAGACTCAGTAACTTGGGTTTATCTCATGGCATGTAGTCCTGTTTGAAAAAAAAATTAAGGCTTTTTTATTTCAATGCCAATAATTTGGGGGAGGGAGGAAATGCCAAGGTTAAAAAAAGAAAAGGAAACTCTATAAGCAACACTCCAACCAAAGGGATAAATTCAGACCTGTGAGTAAGTACAACCCGTCTCCCTTTCTACCTTTTCCCAGTTTTGATTACATAACCTACTTCCTTAAAATAATAATGATAATAATATAAAAACAGTTATAACAAAACTGTTGCCTGCAACATGATGCTGAGCTATAAAAACTTAAGAGCACATTTTTAATAGATGTCACCACATGATATACTCATAATTACAAGCTATAATGGAATGGAAAAGCTCTCACAATAAAGACTGTGGAAGAAATTAAAATCATTTGGGAATAAGATAAAGTACCCATGATCCTCATTGCTCTGCCAACTTCTGGAATAATCTTAAACATGCTTTCAGTGATCCTAAAAGATGAGATTATATCCTAGTACTTTTTCCTAAGTCCAATTCACTTGTAGGTCATGGTGTCACCTTCCTATGTCATGGTCCTCTTTGAGAATGAAGGACAAACAATGACAAGTTACATAGAGTAGGTCGTTTATCTACCTTTTCAATAGCCCTCAGAATACTAAATATAAAAGAGAAATAACAAGATTGCTACTTGATGCATCAAAATTGTTAGTCATTAAGTCAGTCAGTCAACAAGCACTTATTAGGCTCTAGGCTCTGTGCTAAGTGACAGGTATACAAAGAAAGACAAAAATACAATCCCTGTCCTTGAAGAAGATCCATTCCAATGGGGCAGAGGGGAGGGAACATGCAAACAACTGTGTATATAAAAGATATCTACAGCATGAATGGAAGGAATTGGGAGGGGGATCAAGAAGGGACAAGAAGAGTTTCTTGAGGAAGGTAAAATTTGAGCTGAGTATTGAAGGGAACCAGAAAAGACAAGAAATGGAAAAAAAGAGGGAGAACATTCCAGGCATAGGGTGGGGGATGGGGGTGGGCAATCAATCAAAAGACAGAGTTAAGGTATCAATTGTCATATTTGTAGGAGAGTGCAGCTGGATCATAAAGTGCACATAGGGGAATAAAGAACAGAAAGACTGGAAAAGTAAGGAGGGGACAGGATGTAAAAGGATTTAAATGTGACATAGAACATTTTATATTTGATCCTGAAGGTAATAGGGACCAACTGAAGTTTGTCGAGGGGAGAAGGGGCAGAAATGGGAGTGACATGATTAGACCTACACTTTAGGAAGATTGATTTGGCACCCAAGTGGAGAATAGATGGAATGGAGTGATGGGAGGCTACTGGAATGGTGCTGGCATGAGCTAACCAGGACCTCAGAGCAAACAGAAAGGCACAGACTGTGAAGGCAAAAAAGATAAGATTTGACAATAACTTGTATGTGTGGCGTGAGTGCTAGTGAAGAATTGAGGATGACACCCAAGTCAAGAGCTGAATGACTGGCAGAATGGTGATGCTTTCAAACGTAATAAGAAAAAGTGGGAAGATAATGAGTTCTCTTTTGGAGTTTGAGGTGACTACAGGACATCCAGTTCAAGATGTATAAAAGGCAGCTGGTGAGGTAAGACTACAAAAGCTCAGGAGAGAAACTAGGGCTAAAAATAGAATTGGGAATCATCTGTATACAGATGATAATTGAACCCACAGGAGATAATGAGATCACTAAGTGAGAGAGTTCAGAGAGAAAAAGGAAGAGGGCCCAGGACAAAAGCCTTGGAGGACACCTAGAGTTTGTAGGCATGACATGAATGAAGAAATAGTGAGAGACTAAAGGGTGGTCAGTTAGGTAGGAAGAGAAAGAAGAGGAAACAGAGTCAGGAAAACTCTGAGAGGAGAGAATATCCAAGATGACTGGCAGTGTCAAATGCTACAGAGAAGTCAAGAAGGACAAAGATTTAAAAAAAAAAATGCCATTTTATTTGGCAGTTAAGAAATCATTGGTAACTTTGGAGAGAGCAGTTTCATTTGAATAGTAAGATCAGAAGCCAGATAGATGCCAGAGGAGTTGGAACCAACTGACAGGAGAGGAAGTGGAGACCCTGGTTGTAGATGACTTTCTCAAGCAGTTTAGCTGAGGAGATAGGTCAGGAGTTAGAGGATATGGTCAGATAAAGAGAGACTTTTTTCAGGATGAAGAAACATGGGCCTGTTTGTAGATAGCAGAGAATGGGCCAATAGATAGGGAGACACTAGTGATTAGAGAGTGGGGAAAAAAAGAGAGAGAGAGTGGGGATGATAAAAAGGGCAGTCTGCTGGATCAAAGGTACTGTGGAAGGCAAAGTGAAGGGCTACCCCTTCATGTGAGACAGGGGCGAAGGAAGATAATGGAAAATGAGGGAAGAAATGTGAGTGATGTGAGATTAAAAAGAGGGGAAAAGAGATTTCTCAGCAAATCACCTCAAATTTTTTTTCAGATAAGTATGAGTCAGTTCTCAGCTAAAAAGTGGCAAAAGGGGGTGCTGTGGGAGGCTTGAGAAAAGATGAGAATGTTTGGCACGGTCACTATGGTGAGTGGGAGAATGAACTGATTAGAAAGTTGTAAAAGGATTTCCCTGCTATAATGAGGGTCCAGTTGAGATAGCATAGCATAAATTTGTAGTGGACCCAGTAGTGACAGTTCCACGATTTTCTCTAGCTCTGTTCAGCAACACAAGAATACGAGCAAAGGGGGCTCTCTTCTCTTCCACTGGGAATGAGAAACTGAGGCTGAGAAGCTAAGTGATTTGCACAGGGTCACCAAGCTAGTAAATGTCTAAGATGAGATTCAGATTCGGGTCTTTCTGATGCCAGGTACACCACTCTATCCACTACAGTATAACTCTAACTAGAAATTCTGGTGTTTAGGGCAAATGCCCCAAAATGGATCAGAGGCCAAAAAAAAAAAAATGAAAAAATGTCCTCACTTTACTTTTTAAAGAAAAATTCGGTTGTAGGAGAAGACCTAAGGGAGAGACTCTGAACTCTAAACACAAGGGCCCTTGGGTGAGAGACCCCAGGATACTTGGGGTCATTAGTGTATCCCCTGGGGAGAAAGCCTAGAGATCAGGAACCTACTGGGGCAGCTCCTGAGGGTTGGGGTAGCGAGGAGGCACCAAATAGTTTCTAATTTTAACTATTCTGGCCAACTAGGTGCTAAACTCAGTGGTTTCTCCCAGCAGTAAGAGTACTAGTGCTAACAGCATTCTCTAAATTTCAGGTACCCTAGGGCAAAGTCCTCCTAACTCCACCCTACTCACCTTGCTAAAGTGTTTGACTCTTGTTAAAGGAATTTCAAGCTTCTGTGAGCAGGTTGAATAGAAATATGGAGACAGGAGCCCATCCCAGGACTCTGAAAGGACTTTGCCAGCCCTGCCTTTAGGCTATCTCTCTACATGTTTGCTACAGTTGCATGCAACATGCCAACAATAAACCTCTTGACATTCCTCTCCACTCATCTTGGCTCTGGGAGCTAGCAATCTTTGCAACATCAGCTCTGGGCTGAACACGTAGTGACAAAGCCTTTCTGGAAGTCTCGCGCATGTGATAAGAGAAATCGTGCACCTAAGTACTCCTGTGCTTCCACCCTACAGGAAGACCCGGCTCCTGAAAGAGATACAGGGAGCAGACCTCCAACCTTCCCTGTGATCATAGCACCAGAGACTAGGGCCACAGACACTAAAGCTGATTGGCTGGAATCTGTTGGCATGTGATCCTGCAGTGAAACCATCTGCAACTTTCTTGTAATTTTCAATGCTATGGCGGACAAAAGCCATACTCGTTGTTCACACATTCTTTAGTGCATTCCAGGAAATGGCTCTGCTGCCTGCTGGAGTTTTACCTTAGAAATTTCCATTCTTCCTTCCTTCCTTTCCTCCATTCCATCTTTCCTTCCCTCCATTCCTCCTTCCTTCTCTCCTTCCCTCCACTCTTCCCTCCTTTTTTCCTTATTGCCCTCCTTCCTTTCTTCCATCTTCCTTTCCCCCTCCTTTCTTCCTTCTTTCTATCCCCTTCCTTTCCACTCCTTTTCTTCCTTCTTCTCCTTTCCTCCATCCTTCTTTTCTTCCTTTACTCCTGCCTTTCTTCCCTTCTTTTCTCCTTTCTTCCTTCTTTCCCTCTATCCTTCCTTCCTTTATTTCCTCTATCCCTCTTTCCTTTCCTTCTCTTTTTCCCTCTTTCCTTTTTTCCTTCCCTTTCTCCCTTCCTTCCTTCTTCCCTATCTCTTTTCTTTCTTCACCTTCCTCTTCCTCTCTTTTCTCCTTTTCTTTTTGAAGAGGGAGTTGTTTTCTGCTGCTTTTTTCCTATTCTTCATTACCAATGGCACATAAACTCAATCAGCCACTAGAAGGTGCTAAATAGGAAATTTTCATCTAAAGGAGGACCATTGACCAGACCATCTGTCCCACATGATTCAACAAATGGGACTCATATTCAAGAACCAATATGTTCTGGAGCTGCTTTTCTGTCATGAAGATGTGCCTTCTACTTACAGCTTGTTTGGCTAATTCTATTATCCTGGCTGTCCTTAGTGATATGAAACAGATGTTTTACGAGCAGAAATAAACACACACAAAAAAAAGGGAAAGAGCATTAAAGACAAATTGTCTATGAGAAAGAAGCGTATGCTGAAAGAAACCCACAAATTATGGAATCTAATCACTGTGGTTATTGAATCGCTGCAGTCCATTTTAAAAATTCAATTAATTTGTTCCATATGCAATTGTAAACATTTCCAAGGGCTAAACTGAAAGTAGTTCAGTTTCTTGTTCCCTTTATAGAGTGAGGATCATGACATCATAGATTTAGAGCCAGAAGGGAGCTTAGAGGTCATCTGGTATAATGCACTCATTACACAAATGAGGAAACTGAGGCCCAGAGTGATTTGACCAAAGACTCACAAGTAGTAAGTAGGAGAGCTAGGCATTGAACCCAAGTCTTTCAACTCCAATAACAACAACAACAACAATAATAATAATAATATATATGTATATACATATGTATATATATATATATATATTACTTATATAGCACTTTAAATCTTACAAGGCCCTTTACATGTTAGTAGTTAGTAGTAGATGGTCTTTACAAGTCATTGTGGTGAAATAAATAAAATAGCCAATTGGGTACCAACCTTCGGCTTCTCTGAATTTAGTGAGGCTGGTCCTCAGAATGATGCCAAGACCATACTTGAAATCTTTCTGGCTTGGTGAGACTTTTCAAAGCTTTCACATAGTCTTTGAGATCACCTCCACACGATGGTGAGACATTGGGGTAGGACATTAAGGAAGGATTGGGTGAGTAAGTCAAGGAAAGAATTAATAATGATTTTCAAATCATTATCAAATAAGAATGTGTTTCCATGGACCCCTTTGCCATATTGGTTAAGAGAGAGAGGACTAAGAGTTACCCACTAGAAAAACCACAATTACTTTAGGATGTTTTTCTCTAACTCTATAGTTATTATTTCTGTTGTACCAGGAAAGCTAGGCAGGTGGGTGACGCAGTGGAGAGAGCACTAGGCATCAGTACCATCAGAAGGACCTGAGTTCAAATCCAACATGCACTGAGTGACCCAGAGCGAGTGACTTAACTTTTCTCTGCTTCAGTTTCCCCACTTGTAAAATGGAAACAATAAGTTATGGGGATCAAATAAGATAATATTTATAAAACACTTAGCATGGTGCCTGCACATAGTAAGCATGACATGAATGTTAGCTATTATTATTGTTAGCTGAGTGATACTGGACAAGTCACTTAACTGCTCTCTGCCTCACTTTCCCCATCTGTAAAATGGAGCAAATAATAACACCTACCTCCCAGGTTTACTGTGAGGGTCAAATGATATAATATTTGTGAAAGTGCTTGGCAAAAGTCCAGCTGCCCTAGTCTTCCCTTACCCTGGGTATCTCAAGTCCATAAGGATCAAGGACTGTTGTGATCGATGGACAGCAGAGGAACATCACAGCATCCATGTAAGCAGGGAACCTAGCAGGCAAAGAAGCAGGCTCTGTGGCAGGCAGTACATCTTTTGGAATCATTATCCTGGGGTCGGCTGAGTGGATAGAGTGCCAGGCCTGGTATCAGGAAGATTCATCTTTAAGAGTTCCAATCCAACCTCAGACACTTACTAGCTGTGTGACGCTGGGCAAATCACTTAACCCTGTTTGCCTCAGTTTCCTCATCTGGAAAATGAACTGGGGAAGGAAATGGCAAACCACTCAAGCATCTTTGCCAAGAAAACCCCAAATGGAATCCCAAAGAGTTGGATGTGACTGAAACAACTGAACAGCAATAATCCTGGGGTCTCCAAAAAAGAAAAGATTCTTTCCAGTAGGGACTTGACCCAGAGTCACTTTCAGTGTGAAATCTTTGTGACTTGGGCTTATACTTGCTGGCTGGCCTAGTTTCCTTTCAGTGAAACCTTCCCAAGACAGAATATGACTCAAGTACAAGTGGGGAATTATCCTGGGTTATCTAATAGAGAGATTTCCCCAGGTTTCTGGGAAGGATTTTAAACCAAAAGGAATCAAATAAATTCCCACAAGGAAAGGCCTTTCCAGCTACCACCATAGAAATGCCAGTGGCATTATTATTGTTGCAAGGGTATGGTTCCATTGATTATGCCACTTATTTAAGAGTTATTAACTTTGATAAGTAAAAACAATTTTTGAGGGGCAACTAGGTGGTGTGGTAGATAGAACACTGGCCCTGAAATCAGGAGGACCTGAGTTCAAATCCAACCTCAGACACTTGACACTTACTAGCTGTATGACCTTGGGCAAGTCACCTAACCCCAATTGCTTTGCCCCTCCAAAAAAACCACTTATTGATAGAATCAAACAATTAGGAGTGAGTGTGAACTGGGCCTGTTCACCTCCTTGAAACAACAAAAGTCATTGTGTGAAAGAATAGGTCGCAGTGCCTTCCTTTATATATTTATAAGTCATTTGCATAAAAGGAGGGTGCTACCTCAGAACTACTGGTGGAAAGATTCTGAGGTTTGAATTTAAGAAGTCAAAGCCGGCTTAGCTCTTAAGGAGCAAACAAAGGACTAAGTTGTTTAGTTTTATTTAGGGAGAAAGGAGATATTGAGATTCTTCAGCCCTCCTGGCATTTTGGAGCAGAAGACCCAGGTTAAAGGGAGTCTCCAGAAATGGTTGGTTATTTTCCCAGTCTCTCCTTCTGGCGCCTGGCTAATCACTGACACTGTAATATTCCCCTCCCAGACGCGCTTCTTTTGTGAAGGCAAACTAGGCCATCTTTTGCCTCAATTCTTGCCTAGCCTTTAATTACTGAACTGATGTTGCCTCAGACAAACTGAGAACTGGGAAAGACTTGAACTTAAATAAGGCCAAGGTCTACCATTGCATCAGGACCATGGCCAGTCATCCTGAACTATGTCTTACCACTGGACTCCAGTGACTCTAGAGGAGAGAGTGAGGCTGATGACTTTGCACAGCCCTGCCTCACTTAAATCAAATTCACTTGCAAATGGAGACATCACCCTCCTGACCTCATTGGTCCTCTTCAAGAACAAAGGACAAATGACAACAACAATATAATCTTCTGGGTTTTTTCTTCTTTTTTCTTTTTTTTTTTAATCTTCTGTTTTATTACCCAAACATTTCCAGTAAACTGAATTTTGCCTCAGACACATAGAGGAGAAGGATTAAATAAACATAGATATAAATGTAAAGTTAGGCCTCTGCCTAAATGTTAGGAATTTTCTGAATTGGGGGCTCAGAGAGACTGTGACTAAATTCGTAGATAAAATCAATTCCCTAAAGCCCAAGAGGAGGAAACCGAGTGGACCTTAAAGGCTACATTACCCCCTAGGTATAGAATTAGCTTACGATTGTTATTTTCTTTCAAAGTGGAGTGCAGATAGAAACAGTCCCAGGATAAGAGTGATCTCTGGGGACATAGAGTCATCACCGTATGTTGCCCTAGTCGGCACTCCCTTTCTCTGCCATTTCAATACCATACACACACACACACACACACACACACACACACACACACACACACCATGAACTAAATAGCTTGTGATTTGAGAGGGTCAACATTATTGTAATGGTGGCCATCCCATGGAACACTGTGGGACAATGCCCAAGATCCAAGTCCTATCTTCATTGATGACCGATATTATATTATTACCATTATTATAGGCAGCCCCAGTGCGTGGGTTATAGATTAAAAACTCTTTTCACTCAGTGAGGATCTTTCGATCCAGCTAAGTTGTATTCATCAGTACGTTCTGTCTCATTTGTCTGTGTTGAAAGCTTGCTTCTGCTTTTTCAGTATCTGTATGAATTTAGACAAGTTACTTGAGCTTTCCGGGTCTCAAAGCTGTTCATTTATAAAATGAGGGTCTCATATTAGATGACCCCTAAGGTGCCCTAAGCACTAAATCCTATGAAGCCTATGAAATGTGCTTGAATTAGCTCTTTAGCAAATTCCTGGCAGTTAATGGCACCACCCCCACGTTTAATTTCATTTGTTTATGCCCAGGAATTCTTTTCTTTTCTCTCCCTTCATTTTCTCCCCAAACGGGGCAAGTTGACATTGGGAAATTTATGGCCTGTGAAATTTTATATTCAAGATACTGTACCTGGGTTTCCCACTTAGATTATTATAAAACTCCAATCAAAAGGCTATCTTTCAGGAAATCAGGGACATCTGTCAGAGATGCATCATCCTTATGGAAATTTGGCTTTTCTGGTTGGATCTGTCTTCCTTTTTTAGCTTCCCAGACAGCAGAAGAAGTGGAATATAACCTGTAAAGCATATAAATCAGAAGCCAGAGTCAACCCTGGGAAGCTCTTTCCCCAGGATGTGCCCTCCAACTCTCACCCCTCAAAAAAAAAATGGCAAGGGAAAGGTGGGGAAGCAGGAACTATGGTTTTATCAAGATAAGTGAAAAGGATTTCTTCCTTCTGCCACTTGCTCACCTCCAGGACCATTTACCCATCTAACAACTTGTGTGTTATTAAGAGAAACAATAATAATTCTAGAGAGTATGCCCAGGAGGAGGCTGGTGAAGGTTAATCTCTGGTTAACAAAGTTAAAGGAATGAAGGCTTTGCTCTGGCACTGAAGATGTCTCCCTCTATGAGAGGTAAATAAACATCCTTCACTGAAGTCATAGATGACTTTGTTCTATCTTTCTTTCCCTGGGTACTCATTGCTTGGCCAACTGACACCATATTAAGGATGACTGATTGAATGATTCACAGCCATTCAGAGAAGCCTGGACTCTGGGGTATGCAGGTAAATGTTTAACAACTGGCTCTTTGGAAGGAAAAAACCCCACAGGCCATACTTTGAATTCAATCTACCTTATTAACTTTTTCTCCATCACATTTTTAAGTCTAAACCAGAGGGGTTAAACACTCCAGTGAGTCCAGAACCAGATTAAAATGTAATTGGGAAAAAGTTAACAAAATTAATAAACATACAATAGAACATAGTTCATGTTAATATTTGGTTTTCTAACTCTGTGGTACCACTTTACACCTATCAGAATGGCTAATATGACAAAAAAGGAAAACAACAGATGTTAGTGGGTATGTGGGAAAACTGGGACACTAATGCATTGTTGGTAGAGTTGCGAATTGATCTAATCATTCTGGAGAGCAATTTGGAACTATGCGCAGAGGGCTATAAAACTGCATACTCATTGATCCAGCAATACCACTGCTAGGTCTATATCCCAAAGGCATTCAAAAAACGGGGAAAAGGCCTATTCGTACAAAAATATTTGCAGCAGCTCTTTTTGTGGTGGCCAAGAATTGAAAATCAAAGGGATACCCATCAATTGGGGAATGGCTAAACAAGTTGTGGTATATATTTTAATGGGATAGTATTGTGCTGTGAGAAATGACAAGCAGGATGATTTCAGAAAAACCTGCAAAGACTTACATGAACTGATGCAAAGTGAAGTGAATAGAATGAGGAGGACATTGTACACAGTAACAGCAATATTGTTTGAGGAAGAACTGTGAATGACTTAGCTATTCTCAGCAATACACTGATCCAAGACAATCCCAAAGGACTCATGATGAAGCATACTATCTGCTTCCAGAGAAAGAATTGAGATTGTTTGATTATACACCAAAGCATGCTATTTTTCACTTTCTTTCTTCCTTCCTTTTTTTCTTTCTTTCTTTTTTCTTTCTTTCTTTCTTTCTTTCTTTCTTTCTTTCTTTCTTTCTTTCTTTCTTTCTTTCTTTCTTTCTTTCTTTCTTTCTTTCTTTCTTTCTTTCTTTTTCCAAGCAGAGAGGAGGGAGGGAGGGATAGCCTTTGGAACTCAAAATTTTAAATAAAAATATTTTTAAAAAATAATGCAACAAAGAAATACATGTTGGGGGGAAACTTTGGTTTTCTAAGTCAATATGTAGGCTCTATTAGAGTTTGACACTATTGTTCTGGAGTCTAGACAAGCAACAAAACAATAAATCAAGCTTTGATTTGTAGTTAGCTGATTTCCAAGGTATAAATACTCACCCTGAGAATTTAACCATAAGCTCTCATGAGCCAGTAAGAGTTGGTACCAGCACAAGCCTACCTGCACTACACCTTTGGTCCAGGCTTTTAAAAAGAAGAGTGACTTGGAAAGAACCAGAGCTGAGAGGAGGTAGGAGAAGGCCATACAGAGATACTTGAATCAGGGAGATCACTTGGCCCTAGAAAAAGCAGCAGCTGAAGGCAAAGTGGTAAGGAATTTCTGGGCCAAGATGGCAGCTGCAGAAACAGGGGCTGGCAACAAGGCAGCAGTCGAGGTAAACCAGTGGGAGGAAGAGCTCCAGCTCAAGTGGAAGAATTCCTGGATACTGCTGAGGTCTGGACCAAGTCTCCTGTAGTGAGGCTCTGTCATTACTGCTGGCTTATTATGTCCCTGCAATCCCTACCCTGGCCTAGTGGTTCCATCCTCTCCTGAAGCCAGAGGGGCCATGAATTGGGATCTCTGTGGAATACCTCTCTGTATGGTACAGGGGAAACAATGCTGCCCTCCCCAGTCCAGAGGACTTAGGTTCAAATCTCATTTATGGCCCATGGGACCCTGGGTGAGTCATTCAACTTCTCGAGGTCTCAATTTTCTTCATCTATAAAAATTGGGATTGGAGTCAATCGCCTCTGAGATACTTTCTACATCTGCGATCTTATAATCTATATCTCTCTATAATCTTGTAATCTCTATATCTTATAATCTATATCTCTCATTTCCAGTTTTCCTCTAACTTTCCTTCTTAAAGGTATCTCCAAACTCAAAGTTCATTCTCAAGCTAAGAAGAAACTGGCAAGCAAATGTCCAGGAATAGGAGAGTAGGCAGAACAGATGAAAGGAATGATAACTGGAGGTCCAGGGAGAAACATAGGACCATGGGGCTAGAGTGGGCCAGCTGGTCCAATCCCAACATTTGACAAATCAGAAAACTGAGACCTTGGGAAGTGGAGTGACTTGCTGAAGGTCACACAGGCAGCTAGTACCAGAAGCAGGATTTGAAAACAGGCTCTCTGACTCCGAATCCAGTACGCTGTCTTCTGTACCACACTAGAGAAAGGACAAATTGCAACTTAAAGATATTGTGAAGGTGTCTATGGGCAGCTAGGATAGAGGTAGACCTGGAGTCAGGAAGATCTGAGTGTAAATCTGACCTCAGATACTAGCTGTATGACCCTGGGCAAGTCGCTTAACACTTGTTTACCTTTATTCACTGGAGAAGGAAATGGCAAACCAATCCATTATCTTTGCCAAGAAAACCTGAAGGACACTAGGGTTCCCAGGGTCATGAAGTGTCAGAAACAACTAAACGACAATGAAGGACCACAGCACAATGCCTGGCACCTAAGAATAAGGAGGGGAGCAAACAGATATTTATACAGCACTCCAAGCCAAGAGCTTTCCAAATATTCTCATTTGATCCTCACAACAACCCTGTGAGGCAGATGTTATTATTTATCTCCATCTTTCAGTTAAGGAAACTAAGGCAAACAGCAGTTAAGTGACTTGCCCAGGGTCACACAGTGTAAGCGCTTAAGTCTTGTTGTCTTGACTTGGGTTACAAAAGCATAAAGACAGAACTCAGGAGAATGGGGTGCCTACTCGTTTAGACAGCTAGAAAGCATGGGCACTGCAGAAGGAGGAATAGACCAGTTGGTTTTTTGAATCACTTCCAGCATTTTTTTCCATGACTGTATTGCCAGCCCATTGTGAATAATGGAGTTTGTACACTGTGCTTATTGACTGAGGGTGTGTGAGATCCTGCCACACTTGGTGTAAATGTCAAAAAACAACGATGAGGCTTTTGTACCCACGAACTCTGGCTCCCGGGTATCACTGTTTGCGCCACCGATAGCTGGTTCATTCAAATTCACCAAACATAACATGAGAACATATTGTATGCCCAGCACTGTTCTAGTCACCGCAAGGAATACAGAAAGGATCACGTCTCAGCTCCCAAGGAGATTGCAGCGTTCCGTTTGCCGGCCAAGACTGCGGTATTTTTTTTTTTTTAGAGCAGGATTCTGATCAAAAGCTGGATTTGCTTCTAATTCTACACAAAATTACATTCTCTATTCCAAAGGTCCTAGTGTCAAGTCTGTACTTATAATTCAATATTTTCAGGATCCCTAGTTCATTCTGTGTGAGCCCGCAACCCCCTCCATGCTTTAGTGAACAGTCATCAGTACAGGCTCCCTAAGGCACGGGTCTGACTAGATCACATTCATCTGCTCAAAGCTTGCTTCTAGGATGAAATATAAACTGCTGGGCCTGGCATTCAAAGCCCTCCCCAATCTAGCTTCTTGGCCTTATTTCACATGATGCTGCTTCAGGCATTCGACAGTTCAGAAAAATTGTTCTGCTGCTATCTGGTCCTTGAATTTAATTTTTTATCTCAAATTAAGCCATTCTTTATAGTACTCCTTCCTCCTCTCCACCTGTCAGAATCTTTATCGTCCTTCAGGAGTCAAGACAGATAAAATATCTTCTTTAGAGGTTTGCTCTTATCCCTGGCCTCCTACTTGCTACTGCTCTCTCCCTTTTTTGAATTGCCTTATACTTATTCTGGTGGCTTTTTTTTTTTGAGGCAATCAGGATTAAGTGACTTGCCCAGGGTCACACAGCTAGCAAGTGTCTGAAGCCATATTTGAACTCAGGTCTTCCTGACTCCGGGACTGGTGCTCTATCCACTACACCATCTAGCCGCCCTTTCTGTGACTTTTCACCATTTTTATGTGTGTCAGGGATTGCTTTGATAGTCTGATGAAGCCTATGAATCCATTTCTCAGAATAATGGTTTTAACAGGATTTTGCCAAGAAAACCGATCGTATTGAAACAAAGATGTTCCCCATCCAAGTTCACAGACACTCCCCACCCCCTGAAATTTATTTACAGACTCCTTAGGCTAAGTACCCCAGCTCTAGACCAAAATGTCCTTCCCTGCTCACTGCTCTCCTATACGTTATGTCTCCTCCGTACTAACTTTTTGAGATCAAGGACTATTTCATTTTTTTAATTCGTTTTCTCGGTATTTATTTAACATAGAACTTGGCACACTTTTTTGTTGTTTAGTCATTTTTCAATTGTATTTGACTCTTCATGACCCCCTTAGGGATTTTCTTGGCAAAGATTCTGGAGTAGTTTGCCATTTCATTTTCTAGTTCATTTTAACATATGAGGAAATTGAGACAAATAGGGTTAAGTGGCTTGCCTAGACTCACATAGCTAGTAAGAATCCAAGGCAAGATTCAAATTCAGGTCATCTTGACTCCAAACCCAGTGCTCTATCCACTGAACCACCTAGCTGCCTGCAGCTTGGCACACAGCAAGCACTTAATAAATGCTTTTTATTCATCCAAGTCTTTCTTTAATTCCTTACTTATATACATATTGTACCCTCCCAGTAGAATAACATAAGTTCTTTGAAGGCAGACAACGTCATCATTTTTCATTTGTACCTCAAGCATTTGACATTACAACTTACCCATAGCATGAAATGGTTTGATTTCAACGGCAATGAGTTGTTGCAGTCCCCTAAACGCCCTTCACTAGAGGTCAGTCTTTGGTGGTGAGCCCCTCTTGTTTTATCTGGGTTGTTATGGACTGGCAGGATAACCCAGAGTTTGTTCTCCAGTAGTCTAGCCTTCAAGAACCCAAATTTTCCTCCATGTCAAGGTGAAGCAAAATGAGACTTTTGTGGAGGTCTAGCAGAATAGGGAAGGCTCGATAGATTTTAGAACCAGTCAGTATAATCAGTCACGAGAGAGGGAAAAACACAGATAGATGTGATTTTGTGAATAAGTAACTGACCCTGGGATCAAGAAGACCTGGATTCAAAACCTGCCTCAGACATTTACTAACTATATGACCTTTCTCTGTGCCTCAGTTTCCTTCTCTGTAAAACGAGGAGGTTGGTGTGGTGTTAATTGTGATTAAAGATCTTCCTTACCCATTCATCCCCTTAATAGGCCTCAGGTAGATCTAGTTAAGGGAAGCTTGATTAGACTTGTTCCTAGGAAGGCCCACACCCTTTTGCTGATTAGGTATGAAGCCCTAGGGCCCTAAATGGTATATACATACGCCTTGAGGGCAGCCATTAAGCTCAGAGTAGAGAGACCTGTGAAGAAGACAGAACTGGGAGAGAAGAGAGAACTGTGAGAGATGGAGAACTGGAAGAGACAAAAGAGACTGAGAGATGGAGAGACAGAGAGACAGAAAGAGAACTGGAAAGGCTGAGAAAAAGGACTGCAGAGATACAGAGATGGAAAGGTGCAGAGACAGGAGGAGGGAGAACTGGAAGGGCTCTAAGAACTGCAAGAGCTTTCAGAACTGCAGGAGGAGAGAACACAAGCAAGTAGACAGTTAGGATTCATGAGTGAGTGTTTATGGGAAGGCCCTAGCAGAGGGGAAGGTTACAAGATGGCTTGGCTCCTTGCTGCAATATTGTGTTTTAATTTCCTTGCTGTTACACTGAAGTGGACTTATTGCTTTTGGGATACGATTACTGCTATGTCAAATTGGGGGTATTGGTTTCGGGATTTGATCCTCTAGTGTCTGAATAAATGTTTTACTTCTTCTGCCTTCTACATAGAGAGTCTCTTATATTTTGCAGTTCCAAACTATACAGGCATGTTCATGATCACCACTGATATCACGAATCTTGCCTTGCAGATACAGTTGGAGCCTACAATTCCTAAGGTCCCTTCTAGCTCTAAATCTGTGATCCCATATAATATACCCACTTTTCAGCCCTTGCTAGAGTGAGGTCTCAAGGCCCTTGGATCCTGTAATAATTACCCTAACTAATAATAATGAGTACTAGGAAAAACCCTAGGACACCAAGCCAGGCTCCCTTATATATGAAAAGGTGCTTGGTATAGTGGAAAGAGGGCAGACAGTAAGAGTTGGAAGGTTTAAATCTTTGTTCTGACACTTAGCAAAAATGGCTTATACAGACATATGGTGTTTTTTGTATATATTCTCTCCCATAATCCTCACAACAACCCTGTGAAGTATTTGGGAGGTGGTTAGATCCAGAACTGTAATTTCATTGGTGATGGGGACTTCCATGAAAGGGACTCCATCTACTGATGCAGATCAGCAACTGTTCTACAGCTTAGAAAGTTCTGCTGGGCACAGACATCCCTGTAATTCCTGCTATTGGGAAGACTGAGGCTGGCGGATTGCTTGAGTTCAGGAGTTCTGAAGTACAGTAGGCTAAACCACCCAGAGGTCTGTTACTAAGTCCAGTGCCCATGTGGTGCAACCCCAGGATCAGGGAACCACCAGGCTCTCTCAGACCTGAGCTGGCGGGGGGTCAGAAACAAGAACTTGCATGCCGATCAGAAGTGGAACTCCAGCCTGGCTGAGATAGGATGACACAGTCTCACAAAAACAACAACAACAAAACAAACAAAAAAAAAAACCTTGGAGACTTTCGTAGGACATTGAAAGATGAAATAACTTGCCCCGAGTAATACAAGCCAGTATGTGTGACAGACAGGCCTTGAGCCTCAGTTTTCCTGATACCAAAGCCAGCTCTTTTCACCCCATCATACTGTCTGCTGAGGTAAGTGTCACAGATAATAGTCCCAGTTTGCAACTGAGAAACCTAAGGTTTAGAGAAGTTAATGGATCAGCCCAGGGTTACACAGCTGGTTAGTTTTAGAAGCAAGATTCAAACTCAGGACTCTCCTTGGAGAGAGAGAGAGAGAGAGAGAGAGAGAGAGAGAGAGAGAGAGAGAGAGAGATGTGGAGGGAGGGAGGAAGGGGGGAAAGAAAGAAAGGGAGGGAGGGGAGAGAAGGGGAGAGGGAAAGGGAAAGAGAGAGGGAGAGGGAGGGGAAGAAACGGAAAGAGGGAGAGATGGAGGAAGGGAGGGGGGAAAGAGAAAGAGAGAGGGAGGGAGAGAGAGGCAAAGAGACAGGGAGGGAGAGGGAGGGAAAGAAGGAGAGAGGGAGGAAGAGAGAGAGAAAGGGGGCAAAGGGCGGAAAAAATGAACAGCTGGTCTGAATATTGCTTCTGCTATTGCTTACCTAAGAAGGCAATAGGACTTAGGGATCATAGGCACCTCAGGGATCACTTTGTTTAACCTTCTCATTTAGAAAAAGGAATTTAGGCTCTGAGAGAGGAAAGGATTTGTCCAAGGTCATGCACGTAGTAAATGATCAAACCAGAACTCATATTCAGGTTCTCTTGATCTAAACTCCAACCTCCTTACATTACACTGTGCAACTTCTCTAATATGTGCTGTTGATGTTAGAAAACCCACGTGAGATCTTGTTGAAACATTTTTTGGGCTCTCTTCTCCCAGCCAACAAGAATCTTTTGTCTTCACTACTCCACTATTAGTAATCTGGCGAGAAGGAAAGACTGGCTAGTGCCTTCCCCTAGACATTGGGCCACGGCTTTTGTCCCTAACTCTACTTGTTACTGGGCAGTGACTCAGGCAGAGAGGTGGAGAAAAGAAGGCATATCCCAGGGGTGGGGAACCTGCAGCCTCAAGGCCACATGATAGATCCTCAAGTGCAGCCCTTTGACTGAATCCAAACTTCGCAGGACAAATCCCCTTACTAAAAGAATTTGCTCTGTAAAACCTGGACTCAGTCAAATGGTCACACCCAAGGACCTAGAAGGCCACATGTGGCCCTGAGGCCGCAGATTCCCCACTCTTGGCACATCCCAATAAATTTCTACCACTACTACCATTATGGAACAAAGTTTGGAACACTGCTCTGTAATCTGTCTGGTTTTCCTGTCAAGGCTCAGTGGTTAATCACCCAAACAGAAAGAGAAGAGAAAAGAAGATTTATTTCTCCCTCTCTGTGACTGGAAATGATCCCTCCTACAAAAATACCAAGTTTCACAGAGAACTTCATCATGTTATCATCTTATTGCTTTGCATTATAATTATTTTGATATCAGCTACTAGGTTGTAAACTGTGAGCAGGGATTATTTTTATCTAATCCATGTATTTCCCCCTAATACTGTGTACGAAATAGAAAAAGGGGGGAGGGGAGAGAAAAGGGAAGAAGAGGAAAGAAGGGAAAAAGAGAAGGAAAGAGAGAGAAGGGAAAGGAGAGGAAAGTAGAAAAAGAGAGGAGAGAGAGACAGAGACAGAGAGAAACAGAGACAGAGACAGAGACAAGAAGAGGAAAGGAGAAGGGAAAAAGAGAGCAAAAAAGAGAGAGAGAAGAGAAGGGAGAGGAAAGTAGAAAAAGAGAGGAGAGAGAGACAGAGATAGAGAGGAGAAGAGGAAAGAAGGGAAAAAGAGGAGAGGAGAAAAGAGAGAGAGAAGGGAAGGGAGAGGAAAGGAGAAGAGAAGAGAGAGAGAGGGAGAGAGAGAAAGAGACAGAGAGAGACAGAGAAATAGAGACAAAGACAGACAGACAGAAGGAGAAATTAGAGAGAAAAATTGAAATGGAATATGGTCAGCCATACTGGGGCAGTATAGCAGTGTTTTCCTGCAATTCCAATTCCCACCCAGCCATGGCCAGCTCCCACTGTAAATCCCAGTAGGGAAACCCTAAATAATAGCCAAGAAAAAAGTGAGATTACTGAGAGAAAGCCTAGAAGCAGGGAAAACAGAGAGCCTGCTTTATGACCCAGTTAAGTCAGTGACAGAGAAAGAAGAAATCTTTAGGTAGAGGATACAGAGAAAAAAAATGGTTAAGCCTGTCTCATCACCAACCCAATTCCCAAAACACTCAAATTTCCTTACTGGGTTTTTCAGGTAATTGCCTAATTACCTAATACTGTATTGGAGATATGGGCAAAGCCAACTTTTGTTGGTAACAAAATCCCATCTAATTGCCCCAGATACATTTGCTTTCAAAAATAATGTTAATATTTACTGATTTCCAGACTAAAGAGGCAGTATAGTGGATAGTTTAAGTCCCATCTCTGATGATGTGACTCTGAGTAAATCATTTAGCCTCTGTGATTTAAGCAATTGTCTAAGACTATGTGATAGTAGAAAGACGCCCATCTGTAATGATAGAGGGCATTTCCTCACTGGAGAGTTTCCCTATATGAATGAAATGACAGATCCAGTCCCTATCCCCTCCTTTTCAGCCTTCAACTTATTTAGCTATAAATATAGCCTTCACCGAAGAAAAATAGTAGAAAACAATACTGTCGTGATGCTGGTAATTAAATAAAACAAAAAACCCCTGTACTCCAATAGGCCATAGCTCATGAAATAACGCTGATCACAATCCTGTCCCTGACCATTCTGTGTAACTCTTGTCTATGTTTTCCTACAAAATCCACCAAGAAGAAAAATAAAACAACAAAAGTTAATAAAAATATGTCAGATTTTCTTAAATATTGGTGTTAGAGGAAAGGATGTTTCAATTAAATGAGGATAAAATACTGTATATGGGGACCGTTGAATAACTATCAAAGGAAACTGAGAATTTTTAAGGACAGGAGTAATTGATGGCTCTGGTTCTTAATGATGTCTTATTTCCATTTCAAATTTGTGGTTTATGGAAGTGTTGTGGCATAGGGAGCGGTATGAACCCCCACTCTACATAAAGACCAAACTGGCCTTCTAGCTGGTCTCAGAATTTAGCATTCTATCTCCCAACACGGACCTCCACACGTGGCCTCACCAGAGCAGAGTGCCAAGGGACTGTTCACTTCTTTATCCTCTTTTAATGAAACCCCAAATCACTTTAGTTTCCTCAATTACCACATCATATTGATAATCCACGTTGAGCTTCCAGCCCAGTCAAACCCCCGTATCTTTTCCAGTCATACTGTGATCTAGCCATACATCCCCATCTCACCTGTGAAACCCATTTTTCGAACTCAAGGGTAAATCTTTATATTTACCTCTATTAGATTTCACTTTATTAGATTCATTCCAACGTTCTAGCCTGTCAAGATCTTTTTGAATCCTGACTGTCATCCATCTCTTTCAGTTTTATATCATCTGCAAAGCTGATAATTACATCATCTATGCCTTTATTCAAGCCACTGACAAAAATATTAAATAACAAAGGGCCATCCAAGCATAGATGCCTGGGCTACTTCACTGGAAATGTCCTTCCAAGTCAACTTTAAATAATTAATGGCTTCTCTTTGAGTCCAGCCATTCAATATTTTCCAAGTACGTATGATTGTGCTATTATCTAGCCAATATCTTTCTTTCTTTGCTACCAAAATAGCCCGAGACTCTTTGTCAAACGCTTTGTTAAAATCTAGGCAAACTATGTTTGTATTATTCTTCCTAACTGCTGGTTTAACAGCCCTGTCAACAAGGAAGTAAAGTTAGTCTGGCATAATCTGTTCTTGAGGAAGCCCTATTGGCAATTTGTGATCACTGCTTCCTTTTCTAGATGTTTACTGACCATCATTTTAATAATACATTCTAAAACTTGGCCATGAATCAAAGTCAAGCTTACTGGCCTATAGTTTGCAGATTCCACTTTCTTCACTTTTCTGAAAGTTGAGACATTTGTCCTTCTCCAATCTTGTGGTAGGGTACCTTTCCAGTTTTCCAGAATCATTCAAACATCTCTGATAATGACTCAGCAGTCAAACTGTCTTCCTATGTACAGTTTGGTAATGTCCTTTCTAATAATACATAGCTAAAATTGAACAAAATATTCCAGATATGTTTTGAGTGAGGCAGAGTGCAATAACATTATTACCTCCTTAATTTGGGGCATAAGCTTACTTAATAGATCCTAAAATCATATTAGTGTTTCTGAATGCAATAGCATGCTGCTGGCTCATAATAAAATTCTGAGATCTTCTTCAGATAAATTAATATCTAAGAACTCCTCTCATCTTGAATTTAAGAAGCTGATTTTTTGAACCCAAGCATAAGACTTTACGGTTGTCCCTATCAAACTTTATCACATTGCCTTTACTTCAACTTCTAACCTGATGATATCTCTGTAGATTGTGACTCTGCTGTCTAATGTGTGAACTATTCCTCATAGCTTATCATTATTTCACAATGAGTATTCTAAAATTTAAAACTCACCAGATGCCCCTACTAATAAGTTTGATTGTTTCCTCTCTTTTATAAACACAGAGTTCTCTACATCACATCCTAGATAGGAATGATTTATTGGTGCAGTGTTCCTTCTGCATCAACCATCATTCCTAAGGGGGGAGGGAAGATTTATATATATATATATGTATATATATATATAAAATATAATATACATATGTGTGTATAATATGTATACATACACATATATGAATATTTCAACTTCAAAGTTATTCACTTAGAACAATTACAGATATGCAGTTAGGTGCACAATTGATGGAGCATGGGGGCTGGAGTCAGCAAGATCTGAGTTCAAATGCAGCCTCAGATGTTCAGTAGCTCTTTGACCCCTGAACAAGTCACCTAAATCACTGTCTGCCTCAGTTGCCTCAACAGTAAAATGGTTAATAAACATTTATTAAGCACCTACTACGTATCAGGCACTGTGCTAAGCACTGGGCATGTGAAAGGAAGCAAAGGACAGTTCCTGCCCCAAACTGGGAATAATAAAGGGACCTGCCTCCCAGGGTTGTTTTGAAGACAAAATGAGTTAACATTTGTAAAGCTCTTAGTACAGTGCCTGTCACATAGTAAGCACTTATTAAATGTTTGTTTCCTTCCTTTCTCTTTCTTTCTTTCCTCTTTGTTTTCCTCCTTCCCTCCCTCCTTCCTTCTTTCCTTCCTTCCTTTTTTCTTCCTTGCTTCTTTTCTTCCTTCCTTCTTTCCTTCCTTCCCTTCCTTCGGTCCTTCCTTCTTTCCTTTTTTTCCTCCTTCATATTCATCTAATGAATAATCTAGACAATAGTTTAATATCTTCCTCACACCAATACTCTCCAGTTCTTTGGTATTTGATGTCCATATCAAACAAATAGAATAACAGAGTGATTGCTCTTGATTCTTTCCAATACCAATATTAAATGTCTAAAGTCAATGTCAGTGATTTTTGAGACATTCATTCTGCCTCTAGAAACCTTAAAAATCAGATGGAGTGGAGAAGCAAGGGCAGTGTTTTTCCTTTGCTACCACCAGTTTGCTCACACTAGGCTAGGCTAGTGTTATCAGGAGTCTTAGTTCAGTATCTCACTAGAAACTTTGAGGATTACCTAATAAAAATTCCTCTTTAGCAAGGGAAATGAATTGCCCTAAAGTTACACAATGAACAAGTATCAAACTGGGTGTAAACCCAGGTCTTCTGCAGGAGTCTTTCCACACTGCCATACCAGTCTCTCTGCCCTAAATAACAAAGAAGCAAACAAACCCACGTGTCTGAGTCTGCTCAGACTGCCAACCTTTCAGCTATTGGTTCTTGCTCCTGGCTTCTCCAACCCTTCCTCACCTGCCACTTTGGAGAAAAGGAAAGAAAGTGACCCCCCCCCCCCCACTGCCTTCTGAGCAAAGGTCAAACTGTTTTGCCTGGCATTCAAGGCTATCCACAATCTGGTATTATTCTAACTTAACTACCTTATTTTATATTATTACTTCCTCTCTGTTTCAATCAAACAGTTACATGTACTCTCCAAACACATTTCCTACTCTGTGTTTTTGTTCATGCTGTTCCCTATGCCTCTTTTATCCATCCACTTTTTTAGCCTTCTTTAAAAGTCCAATTTTTATCCATCCTTTAAAGTCCACTTCAAATGCCCCCTGCTCCAGGAAACTTGCCCTGACCCTGCCTTCCCACCCCCATCATTAATGACCTATCCCATTTTCTGTGCTTCTTTAATGGACTTGTAATATATTATTTTTATTATACTGATTTGAGGGTGGATCATATTGTCGATACTAGATTATCGCTTCCATAACTAACTGAATCAGAGGGATCCGGATCCAGACCCTGTCATTGTCACTTACTGCCTGTGTTATCATGGGCATGGGACTTATTTTCCGTGAGCCGCAATTTCCTCATCTGCTACAAATTGAGGGAGTTACGGTAGATGATCAAGGGCTTAATATTGTAAACATTTGCTGAATTGAGTTGAAGAGAAGGCTGGAAAAAGAAAGGGTGGAATGACGGGCAAAAAAATTTGTTCCAGAGCAGTTTGCACTTGTTCTAAAGGGAGGGAGATTGCCCCCTTTGGACTGCCGCTCCTCTGATATACCTCCCCCATTCCACTCCATCCCCACCCAGAGATGGATAACACATTAGAAAAATGTAGGCCAGGGGCATAATTCCAATGAATGAATGAATGAGTAAATAAATAAATGAAAAGATATTTATTAAGCATTTACTATGTGCAAAGCACTGAGCTAATTGCTGAGGATAGAAAAAGAAAAATCAAGACAGTCTCTGCCTCTCAAGGAGTCCACCTATAATAAAAAGGTAAAATACAACTGAAAGAATGATTATGAAGACCAAATAAAATTATGTATTCATTCCAGTAAGAAATCAAAGTTGACTTAACTTGAATTTGGGTTAATCTCCATGGGCTCTGGGATTAATCTGTAATGTAGAAAGTCTAATCCTTGACATTCCATATTAATCAATGCCAGCTAGCTCCTTGGCATAGATAGATTCTCAGCATCCAGGAACAGCTCACAAAGAGCTTTCTTTTTCATTCTCTCACAACCTACCTTCTCTTCCTTTATTTCCTCTTCTTCCCTTCCACACTCTTCCTCTGAATCTCATGATTTTCTGCTTTATCTACTCTTAATCAGCTCAGCTTTAAACCTATCCTTCCTACCTTCCAGCTGTTCCCAGTCTCCTCCACATGACCTAGGATGCAGATAGGCAGAAATAACATCAAACAGTAACCACTCAGTCCCTATCTACTTTGGTCAAATAAAGCACGATCTGTAAATATAGTTCTGTCTAATAGAGTTAGGCAACTTGGTTGCATTCGTCCAAGAGATGAACTTTGAGGACTGTTTATTTTAAAATTGATTGTAGAACTAAGTACAAGTTCTTGTGAACACTTTATTTGATTTCAACACAAACCACTGTTCTGGAAGAATTTGTCAGGAAAAAAAAGTTCATATTTAAGCGGTAATGAACAATTTACCTATTAGTTTCTGGTGTTAGGCAGAGCCATAACTAAGAATATTTTTGCCTGAGATTAAAAATAGCTTTAGGGTGAGGAGAGGTACTGAGGACAGTCTGACCTTGAGTTCAGTCATAGTGAGAGAGGAGGCAATATGGCTCTGGACCATGTTGTGGTTTAGGAGGAAGGTGGACCCTGTGAGAGAGATACCACAGTACAACACGCTGGCAGGGGCTGGTTCAAGGATAATTATGACTGGTGACCAGGCATGCAGGAGCACTGACAGGGTATGACAGGAAGGAATGACATCCAGGCAGGGAGAACATCCACATTCCAGTGTCAGTGTCCTAGGGCAAGGCCTGCTTGCCTTGTGCCCCTTACAACTCATCATAGGGGCTAATTACTTGCCTCTTGCTCTTGCTCTCTTCTGAAGACATTCCCTCCTTGCTTTCCCTCAGGGGTGTTCCTTTTCATTCTCATGGAACCTGAGGTAGTGCCCCTCTGAGATACCCTGAGATACACATGAGCTGTGTACATGAAAGTATTAGGTAACATTGTCATATCCCACAGCTATACACAGCCAAAATTCCCCTTTGGTGTCTAAACTTCCTGTGACCCACAGGGTAGTTTTAAGTTGTGGTGAATGGATCCCTATTGCTTTGGCCTGAGAAAAGCACCAGGATGGATGTTGTCTTTGAGTAGTTAGTTTAGGCCTAGATGTTTAGATATGTTAATGATATGCTAAATAGAAATATGCCTGTGGGTCATTGGAGGAGAAAGCTGGCTTTCCATAGATTAGTGACCTTTTAGTTTTGGTAGAAACAAAGATTAAATAGGAACCAGGAGACCTAGAAGGAGGAAGAGAATACTTTATAGATGACCAGGAACAGTGGCTTAGCTCAGTCCGGACTGAAAACAAATAATGTGGCCTCTTGAGGAGCCACTGGGCTGGACTCAGAGAATGGTTTTATAGGCTTTTTATGACTTAAGCAAGAAGGACCCTGGACTGAGGACAGACTACATTATGGGGGTGGATAGGTGTAAACAGACTGAGCAAAATCGACAAGAATTGTCTGAATAGTGAAAATGTCTATTTAAGCTGGTACATGTGGTGTCTGTTGTTGAATTGTTTCAGTTGTGTCCAATTTTCCGTGACCCCATTTGGGGTTTTCTTGGCAGATACTAGAGTACTTTACTATGTCCTTCTCCAGCTCATTTTCCAGATGAGGAAACTAAGGCTAACAGGGTTAAGTGACTTGCCCAGAGTCATACAGATAGTAAGTTGTTCGAGGCCAGATTTGAACTCAGAAAGATGAGTCTTCCTGACTCCAGGTCCAGCACTCTATCCACCAAGCTACCTAGTTGCCCCTAAGAAAGGATAGAAGAGATTAAAGGTGGGGGAATAGAAATTCCTGAACTCAAAACCACAGTTAAAAACAAACAAACAAACAAATCCAAGTTCCCTGGTACTGACTAAAAAGATGGGGAGCTATAGCAAGGCCACCATGCCTGGTGAGCTAGCTGATGTGTGGTCAGACAATTTATCTGCTCCATTGACTCACAGAGGATGCAGAGATGGGGCATAGGGTGCCACCAGCTAGGCCTCTTCCTACCTAGAGCAAAGCTAGGCAAATGACCAGAATTGTTGGGTGGGAACGGGAAGAGGAATGAATTTTCATAGAAAGAAGAATGAAAGAATGATCATAGTATCAGACACACAGGGTGGAGAGCTGGTAGGGACCCCAGAGGCCCTCTCATCCAACCCTGTCATTTTACACTGGAAGAAACTGCAGCCCAGGGAAGAAAAGAAAATTGCCAAAGTTCATACAGAGAGTGAGCATCAGAGATGGGATTTGAACCCAAGTCATTTGATTTTAAAGCCAGTACCTTCTCCACTCTACCATACTGATTGTTTTTTTTTTTTTTTTGTCAAAAGGCAAGAAAGGGGACTTAGGTTTTGGATTTGTTTGTTTGTTTTGTTTTGTTTTTAGCAAAAAAAGACAATAGACCAGTAAAGAAAGCTGAGCTGTGATATGTCCTTTTTTCTCTGCATCGTGGTCAACACACTTTGCAGATGGGGAATCAATGCCAACCTCCTACTGTGTACTCAGTGAAGAAATCTTTTGGTGTCTCTATGGGTACAGAAAGGAGACAATCTTGTAAGTAACCCCATCCCTCTGCACTAATGGTCATCTCTAAATTAAGACTTATAAAAGTAATTTATCTTATGAGGGAAGATCCAACTATGAAAGAAGGGATAAACAATCTAAGTATGGAGGCATGAATGGGAAGTAGGGTGCAGTCAGAAGATAGAAGCCAGCCTCTGAACCAGGAAGACCAGGGTTTAAATTGCTTATCAGCGCTCCAGGCAACCCTTTAAAACCGCAAGCAGCAGAATAGTTAACCATCCAAATCGGTAGAGCTAGTGAGTTATCTCACTGGAAGTTTCTTCCTAATAGCCCTGAAATTCTAAGTGGGAAGGGGTGGGGAATCAAGGCATTAGTAATGCTTGGTGGTGCGTAGTATCCTCTCTCTGGGTGGTGCAGTGGATAGAGTGCTAGGCCTGGAAGTCCTGAATTCAACTATGGCCTCAAACCCTAGGAGTGACCCGGAGCAAGTGGCTTAACCTCTTTTTGCCTCAGTTTCTGTATCTGTAAAAATGAGGATATAATAACACTTACTTCATGGAGTTGTTGTATAATATTGTTGAGATAATATTTGTAAAGCATTTAGCTTCAGTGCCTGGCACATAGTAGGCATTATATAAATCTCAGCTATCAATCATCTAATTGGCTACTCCAAGTCCCCTGTCATGCCCATACACAATGACTCCACAATCATTTACAATGCTACTGAATCTGGAGATGTAACTGTATTTTCCATTTGTTGTTGATTCATAATAAGCACATTTATTATATAAGGCAATTTTCTAAGAACCAAAAGTTATGAGATTCAACTGTATTTACATAATCCTAAAGAAGTTAAAAATAGTCATCAAAAGAATATAAATTCCAAGCCGTAAATCAAAGAGATCTGCTGATGTATATAACCCTTTAAATGACTATTATTAATGTTGCCTCATAAACATTCTTCAGTTCACTACTCGGAATGTGTCAGACAACATTGCCCAAGTGGAATTTGTAACCTGGCAGCAAGAAGCCAGTCAATGGAGCTCAGAGCTAACAGATGGTAATGAGCAACCATCCTTATGAGTGTTTCAGAGAATAGATGGCCTTTCCACTGCATTTCTAAAGGGGTGCAAAAAAAGGACAAGCCGCCACTGTCACATCAATGGCATAGGATGGAAAAAACAATCATATCCTACTGGATATACAATACAAGGGGAAAAAAAAATCAAAATCCAGTACTGAAAAAGGAAAGAAAAGATGATGCTCAAAATATTTCCTACTTCACCTGTCACTATCTCCACTAGATTAAAGGGAGCAAAGTCTGGGGACTTTGAGGAAGAGGCTGTGTGAGTCAGATTTCCATCAACCAGGTGAAATATTGGTCAGTCAACTGGAATTTATTGTTTGCTATGTGCCAGACACTAGACTAAGCTCTAGTGATACAAAGAAAGGCAAAAGTCAGTTGCTGCTATCAAGAAATTACAGTCTAATATGAATCTAATGGGGAAAGAACACTGGATTCAAATTCAGGGGAACTCAATTACAGCCTTATCTTCACCATTCATTTACCAGATGGACGACCATTAATCTGGGTAAGCCTCATCTATAAAATAATACTTGGATTGTATGCCTTACGGGGCCCTTTTTACGATCAAATGAGTTAACATATATAAAGTATTGTCCTTTTGACTATAAAGTACTGAATGTTAGCTATTATTATAATTCACTAAAATTCAACCTACACCATCCTTGCAGTCACCCAGGCTTGAAACCTAGGTTTCACCATCAACTCCTCTCGCACCCCACTATATCCAATGAGTTGTCAAATACTGACTTTTCTGCCTTCATCAATATCTTTCCTAACGGCCCCTTCTCTCCTCTGACACTTCAACCACCCTAGTACGGATTCTCCTGCTGGCTGGTCTACCTGCCACAAGTCTCTCCCTACTCCATCCTCCACTCAAGCTTTCAAAGTGATCTTCCTGAATCAAAGGTCTGATTATATCAACCCGCTTCTGCACCTCCCCACCCCACCCCCACTCCGCCCATTCAGTGAACTCCCTCAGCTCTTTATCACCTTCAGGATCAAATACAAAGTAATGAGTTTGGCTTTTAAAGCCTTTTCTAACCTGGCCCTTCTTCACTTTACTCTTTTTACACCTCTATCCCACACACATGCAGTGCAATCCAATGACAAAGGCTTTCTTGCTCTTCTTCAACCTAAACACTTCATCTCCTAACTATGAGCATATTCACTGGCTGCCCCCCATGCCCTCCCTCCTCATCTCTACTGCTTAGCTTCCCTGCTTTCTGTGAGAAACGTTTTGCTCCCAAAAGAATAGGACATTAATTACTGAACCCAGGAAGGTATTTATTACGTTCTGGAAAGAGCGGGTAACCTACACATAGGCACATTTGTTTAAGGCAAATATATAACATTTATACCTTATCCCGATTTGTATTTCCCTCCCCAGTTCCCTATTGGCTGGGAAATTCAGGGTTCACAGCCTATCCAAAAATGCCTAAAACCCACCCTCCTATGGGTCTCGGCCCTTGTTTCACATTTCAGGCTGCCCCCTACCCCCACCCTCATTTCCTTTATACTTTATTTAGTAAAGGAAAGATAAGTCATAAATGCTTTTAAAGGAATTTTCTTAATTGATAAGAGTTGAATCTAGGACATCTGAGTTTCCTTTATCACTAACATAAGAAAAGTCTCAATATTCAAGATAGTGTCCTGGAATGAAGTTCTCCTCCAACCTTTGGGGTTGTTTACTCCAGAGAGACAATCCTGGGTTTGCTCAAAGAAAAAAGGAGATGTTAGCCTTTAGCTATGCTGATAAGCAGGCACCCACATCCTGAAGAATGAAGACTTAATCAACATCCCCAGGACTTTCCCTCTAATCAATTTATTTTCCTGCATTAGGCAGCAAGTAAAAGACTTTTGGTATTACATGTACTACATGATTTCTGCGGGAACAAAAATTCATTTCATCTCTTACATTTATATATATATATATGGACATACACACACACACATACATATGTCCATATCTTTGTGATTCCATTTGGGGGTTTTCTTGGCAAAGATACTGGAGTGGCTTGCTATTTCCTTTTCCAACTCATTTTACAGATGAGGAAACTGAGACAAAAGGGTTACATGACTTGCCCAGGGTCACACAGCTAGTAAGTCTCTGAAGCTGGATTTGAATTCATGAAAAGTCCTCCTGATTCCATGCCCAGTGTTCTATCCACCAAGCCACCTACCTGCCTCCACCTAGCATACAGTAGGTACTTAACACTGATTAATAGATTAATTACTTCCAGTACTATAAAGTGATCAATATTATCATGCTATTGCAAAGTAGGCATCTTGAGAAAGGTGGTCTGGTGAAGGAGAACGAATCTAAGTTGTACTTTCCACATATGTAGCATCTTCTGACTGTTCACCCTCCACCAATACCTGGAAATGAGGCAAAGGAATGGGCACCAAATGTGAGTTCAGTCAGATATCGAGGGACCCAGTTACCCAGCATCTACTGACTCAATTCCCCAACCCAATCTTCTTTTGGCCTGGTGTGAGAGAAAGAACAAAACAAGATGCTATAATTTGTCATGCCATGATCCTTGAAGGTAACGTACCTATTAAATGGCTCTGCCCCATCCTATGGTTCTCAAACTTTCACTTCCCTCTCCCTTGATCCTTATGAGTCATGGACTGGCTAAACAAGAACCTCATTCCTTTGCTATTAATCTCTCCTCTTATCTCCCTTCACTCTCCCTTTATTCCTCCTGAGTCATAGAACTATATAGATCTAGATCTGCAAGGGACCTTAGACCCTCATTTTACAGATTAAAAAAAAAAAAAGCTATGGTTAATCAACTTGCTGGTAGTCCATGGCAGAACTAGAATTTGAACGCAGTTCAGTGGTCTTTCCATTGAACCACACTCCCTCTAATTTTTTGCCTTTCCCTTCTGTACCCTCTGGAATCCTTGTTCTATTGTTGACAAATTTCTCTGCATTTTAGACTTCTTCTTACACTCTTTCTGCCTTCTCAAAAATCCTGCTCTTTTTGGAAGTCACTGACTTCCTGGCTACTCCCTTCAGTATACATTACAACTTCTCTCACACTCTAATAATGCAGTAGGCCAAGAGAGTAGACGACACACTCTTTGCTCCTCAGTGACACCCTCAGAGCCTTTCTGTTACCATAATAAAGCATCCTCACCTCCTTTGAGATTCTCTCCAGTTATCCACATCACCCCTTCCATATCCTTGATGCAGCGTCCTACTAGTCCCTATGTCATTTTCACTCTTTAGGAGTCCAATACCTAAAAATCTTCCTCTTCACCCCAACTCCCTGCCCTTACACCTGGGTACTTCATACACAAACTGATTTTATTTTAAATAATCTAGCCTCCTAGTTCGTCAAACCTCAGCTTCCATGACTTGTACCTTCATTCCACCTTAGCCACACATGAGGGTGATCATAACCTTGAAAGCGCCATCATTCAGAACTAGTTTGCTTCTGTGTTTCAAATCTTTAAGATTTCAATAAATCCAAAGACCCCAGCCTCTGGGATAAGAAATGGCAGAAACTGGGCATAGACCAACATCTGACACCATATACCAGAACAAAGTCCAAATGGGTACATGATCTAGGTATAAAGGTTGATGCTATAAATAAATTAGAGGAGCAAGGAATAGCTTATTGTCAGATTTATGGGGAATGGAGAAATTTATGACCAAACAAGAGACAGAGAACATTATGAAATGCAAAATGGATAATTTTGATTACATTAAATTGAAAAGGTTTTGCACCAACAAAGCCAATGCAACCAATATTAGGAGGGAAGCAGAAAACTGGAAAAGAATTTTTACAACTAATGTCTCTGATAAAAGCCTCATTTCTAAAATATATAGAGAACTGAGTCAAATTTACAAGAATATAATTCATTCTCCAATTGATAAATGGTAAAAGGATATGAACAGGCAGCTTTCAGAGGAAGAAATTAAAGCTATCTATAGTCATATGAAAAAATGCTCTAAATCACTATTGATTAGAGAGATACAAATTAAAACAGTTCTGAGGTACCACATCACACCTATCAGATTGGCTAACATAACAAAACAGGAAAATGAAAAATGTTGGAAAAGATAATAGGAAAGTTGAAACACTAATTCATTGCTGGTGGAGCTGTGAGTTGATCCAATCATTTTGGAGATTAATTTGGAACTATGCCCAAAGGAATATAAAAATATGTATACCCTTTGACCCAGCAATACTGCTTCTAGGGCTGTATCCCAAAGAGATCATAAAGATGGGAAAAGGACTCACATGTACAAAAATATTTACAGCAGCTCTTTTTGTAGTGGCCAAGAATCAGAAATTGAGGGCATGCCCATCAACTGGGGAATGGCTGAACAAGTTGTGGTGTATGGATGTAATGGAATACTATTATGCTATAAGAAATGATGAGCAGGCAGACTTTGGGAAAACCTGGAAAGACTTACATGAACTGATGCTGAGTGAAATGAGAAGAACCAAGAGAACATTGTACTCAGTAACAGCCACAGTGTTCAAGGACTGATTTTGGTAGACCTAGCCCTTCTCAGCAATGCAGGGACCTAAAATTTTTCCAAAGGACTCATGATGGAAGATGCCATGCACATCCAGAGAAAGAACTATGAAGCAGGAATGCAGAGTGAAGCAGACTCTTTTCTCTTGTTTTGTTTTTTTTTTCATGGTTTCTCTCATGCGTTGCAATTCTTCTATGCAACATGACTAATGTGAAATGAGTTTAATAGGAATGTATGTGTAGAGCCCATGTTGGATTGCATGGCATCTTGGAGAGGAAGAGGGGAAGGAGGGGGAGAAAATTTAAAACTTATGGAAATGAATATTGAAAACTGATAAATATATTTTTAAAAAATCTTTAAAATTTCTCCTCTAATCATAACCTTCCCACCCTTACATTTCTCCCTCTGCCTTATTCACTGTAACCTTATTCTTCATTACATCTTTCAGCCATAACAAGAACAGTTCTGACGATGCCACTTCCCTGCTCAAGAAGAATCAGCCTCTCCCTGTTGCATCTGGGATATAATACAAACACCTTTGTTTGCATTTGTTTGGCATTTAAAACCCTGCACAATCTGGTGGTCAGCCTGCCTTTCCAGGTTTAGCTCACACAACTCATTGAATATACATTCTACCATGATAGGTCATATGGTTCAGCTGAATACTTGGTGAAAACTACCCACACCAGGCTCCTTGCCCTGCTTTCTGACACCAAGCAAAAAGAAATCAATGAATTAACTGGCAAGAGATAATATTTTGGTCTCACTCCCTTCAGGCCACTGGACTGGTGAACCTAGAGGTTCCATCAGACGGTTATCAGTGCACATGAGCAGGCTTTCCCAAAGGCCAAAGTATCCCCAACTATTCACCAGGGGGCACTCTTCTACACACTTTAAAACTACCTACCACCTTTCCCACCATCCTAAACTTACTCTGCTCATCCTGCCTAGGCAGTGGTTGCAATGACCTGTCTTACTTTTTGAATGTCATTACCCCCTTGCCCTCCTTGGTCCTTCTGGTGAAGCCTATGGACACCCTTCTCAGAATAACATTTTTATATGCATAAAATAAAATGCTAAAGATTGTAAAGGAAAGCAGTTACATTAAAATACAGTTATCAAAATATTTTTAGGAAAACAAGTTTATGGTTCCCAGGTTAAGAACTCCTGAAGTAGAAGAATGAAGATAGAATATTTCTCTGAAATATGAGTTTAACTTGATGATGGCATGTGCCCAGATCACCTAAGATGGAGGCATCCAGGTAGGAGATAATAGACCTGCTTCTGGAAGAAGACATTCTGAGTTCACCTACCATATGGGTAGGAGCAGCCTCTTTTCATTGGCTATATAGCAGAAACAGGCTGTGCTTTTTATACTATGAGACCAAGACAGTCTCTTTATCTTTTTCTGGTGGTGCCCAGGAGTGAAGATCCTATTGACCCACAGCATGGGCACCATGAACTAAGCTAGGTGGAAGGAAGGACTACTTTCCTCCTCTCCCCTTAAACTCTGAGGCCTTGAAGTTTTGGTTTGTTTCTGTTGTTCTTTTCAGTTCTCAGCACAGACAATGGTGTCCCAGATCTGGGAGCTTAAGACAGGGTGACCTTGGAGCCAGGATTCCAGGTTAGCTATTGTTGTCGGCCTGGAAAGGAAGTCCTGAGAATCCAGAGTGTTGGGACAGCACCTGAGGGGAGACTTTGGACTTGGAATTTGATAGGACTATCCTATACAGGAACTGAGTTGTGAACCTAATCTCCCTTTATTTCCCAAAGATTGAGATGTTGCGTGTGTGTGTGTGTGTGTGTGTGTGTGTGTGTGTGTGTGTGTGTGAGAGAGAGAGAGAGAGAGACAGAGAGAGAGAGAGAGAGAGACAGAGAGAGAATATGGGGATGGCTCTGGTTTTTTTTGGGGGGGGGAAGGGGTAGGGAGGAAGTGTGTTTTTATTTTACCTTAGAAGTAAATATTCCTTCGCAAAAGCTAATTTCACTGTTAAGTGATTAAATGGAACTAGGGTTTTTGAATCTCCCCCACAATTGGAGGAACACAAATATTGGAGGCTTGAGTCAAAGGCAGAGATTAATCACCTTCTAACCCCACCCCCAAAGGGTATTGGAGAACTCTAGGAGAAGAACAGGTGAAATGTAACATGCTTGGCTTTTAGGCAGTGTCAGCCAGAGTAAACATTATTACATTAAAATTTCAGAAATGTCTATGGCATTTCACCCCCTCCCCAACCTGTGTCTGGCAAATTTCCTTCTGATTAACTCTCCATATTTATATTACACAATCGACGTGTACATTTTCTTACATTAATGAAATAGCTAAGATGCCTATTAAGCAATATTCCATGGAGCACTTCCATGGAGTAGCCTTTTGCCAATCATCCTGACAGTGCCATTCCTAAGGGACATGGAGAGAAGCTCTAAACGGCCCTAGAACCTAAAGGCCATGAGAAGATTACAAGGACAGGCTGCACTTCCAAGCCAATTAGGATGTACAGGCCTACGTCAAGGGAAAACTTGTAAAAGAGAGAAATCAGTCCTATTCTCTACTTCTACCTCAGCAGAGATTTTCACAAGGTGCCTTTTCAGTCTCACTTTGTTCTCTTCGGCAACAAAGGTCTGGCACAGCAACGCTGGTATGTGTCACCATGACAATGCCTAGCCCTATTCCACTGGTCCCGCAGGTCTCCAACTTTTCAACGACCACTGTCCAGGGGCTGTTTCAGCTCCTTCGCTATACCCAGATCTCCCTGCATCAGCATCTATCACTGCATCCAGTGGTTGAGTGACCACCCATCCCACCAATAACATGGAAAGAATGGCCTGCAATGGTGGGCAGGAAGTGTCTTCAAGGAGAAAAAGAAGAGAAAACTTGAGAATGTTGGGATATATACACCCACATTCATTTCCTTCATAATGTTGTCTTCCAAAACAGCAAAGCAGCAGGGCTGAAGCAGGAGGCCCCAGAGTACCTAAGAGCAGGAGAGAGGGCAGAACTGGGACAGAGGCCAGGCAGGGGTGGGGACCTGCTGCCTTGCCCCCTTGGTCCTTCTGGTGAAGCCCGTGGCCCTTTGAAATGGCAGTACTTGAGGACCTAGAGGGCCACATGCGGCCTCAAGGCTGCAGGTTCCCCACCCCTGGGCCAGGGGAACAACAGCAGAACTGAAGAGGGAGGTGGCAGCTCAGAGAGCAGTTTTGGACTCCAAACCCAAAAGATCTTATTAGGAAAAAATCTTACTCTCCAGAGAACAAAAGAAAGATGAGGAAATACCTTGTTCTTTGGCTGACAGTAAGGTAGACTAGCCAGAAGACACATAACCTGAAGAATCAGTGCCTAGAAAGAACCCAGATTAAAATGATAACAGACATTTGCATAGCACTTTATATACATGAGCCTCACAAGAACACCGGGAGATGGGTGGCATAGGTATTATCTCCATTTTACAGATGAGAAAACTGAGGCTCAGGAAGTTAATTGACTTAGCCATGGTAACACAGAAGTACCAGGAGCCAGGTTTGGAAACCAGGTCTACCAGAACTCTATCCATTATGCTATGCTGCCTCTGATATGGAATAATTATAACAAGCACCTAGGAGAAATCGATTCATGTTTTGAATCTGTGCCAGGCTGACTAACCTAAGACTGTTATTTACAACCCTAGTACAGTGCCTGGCACTGTATATAATGCTTGTTGACTGATTGGTTTACTTCCCCTGTGCCTTTAGGAAATCACGAAGAACTTTTAATAATTCCAAACTGCTTATGGGCAGGCACAAAAAATCCATCTTCTTAAAGCCAGTATTCCCCTGGTAAATGCTGTGTGTACATGGGTCATGGTGCATCAAAATCTCTTAAAGAATCAACATTGGGCACAGCCCAAAGTGCAACAAAGAGACCCTTCGCAGATAGATGTAAGCTGTAGCTAGTAGAGGTTTCTTCGTTGCATTTTGGGTTATACCCAATGTTGATTCTTTGATGACTTTCACTTAGGAAATACTGTAAGAACTAGGAGAACATTGTGCAGAGTGACAACAAGGCTGCACAATGATCAGCTGTGAATGACTTAGTTATTCTCAGCAAAACAACGATCCTAGGGCTGTGTCCCAAAGAGATCACAAAAATGGGAAAAGGACCCATATTCTATTTATAGCGGCTCTTTTTGTGGTGGCAAAGAATTGGAAATTGAGGGGATGCCCATCAACTGGGGAAACGCTGAACAAGTTGTGGAATGGAATGCTATTGTTCTGTAAGAAATAATGAGCAGGCAGACTTTAGAAAAATCTGGAAAGACTTAAATGAACTGATGCTGAATGGAGTGAGCAGGACCAGAAGAACATTGTACACAGTAACAGTCACAGTGCGCAATGCCTGACTTTGATAGACTTAGCTCTTCTCAGCAATGCAAGGACCTGAAACAATTCCAAAAGACTCGTAATGGAAAATGCCATCCACATGCAGAGAAAGAAATATGGATCCTAAATGCAGATGAAAGCAGACTATTTTCTTTTTTTTCCCTTTGTTTTTTCTTTCTCGTGGTTCCTCCCATTCCTTCTAATTCTTCTATACAACATGACTAATGTGAAAATAAAAAATAAAATTAAAAAAAAAACAATCAGGGCAGCTAGGTGGCGCAGCGAGTAGAGCATCAGCCCTGGAGTGAGGAGGACCTGAGTTCAAATCCAGCCTCAGACGCTTGACACATTTACTACTTGGGCAAGTCACTTAATCCCAATTGCCCTGCTTTCCCTTCTCAAAAAAACAAACAAAACACAAGAACAATGAGCCAAGACAATTCCAAAAGACTTATAATGAAAAATGCTATCCATCTCCAGAGGAAGAGCTGATGGAGTCTGAATGTGGATTGAAGCATACTTTTTTTTTTTTAACCTTATTTTTCTTGCTGGTTTTTTTGGTGTTTTCTTTCACAATACGACTAATATGGAAATATTTTGCATGACTACAATGTATATTTGTTATTGTTTGTTGTTCAGTCGTGTCATTCCTGTCCAACTCTTCCTGACCCCATTTGGGGTTTTCTTGGCAAAGATACTGCACTGGTTTGCCATTTCCTTCTCCAGCTCAGTTTACAGATGGGGAAACTGAGGCAAACGGGGTTCAGTGACTTGCCCAGGGTCACATAGCTACTAAATGGGGACAGATTTGAATTCAGTGCTCTATCTACTACAGCACCTAGCTGCCCTAGGTGTATAACCTATATCAAATTGCTTACCTTCTTAATGAGAAGGGAGAAGAGGAAGGGAGAGAATTTGGAACTCAAAATTTTTAAAAGGTATGTTAAAAATTGTTTTTACATGTTATTGGGAAAAAGTAAAATATTTTTTAAAAACAAAAAAAAAATTCCATCTTAAAATAAGTAATATAAGAAATGTCAGCAAGGAAATATATGACCAGAAAGGAGGTCGGCTAGTCATGCGGTAAGCATAAGGAATAATAGGTGGTGATAAAGATGATGACGATAGTGCTTTAAGGTTTGCAAAATAGTTTACAAATATTTCATTTCATTATTTCATTTATTCTTCACAACAACCTTGGCCTGGGAGGTGGGTGCTGTTATTACTCCCATTTTATAGTTGAGGAAACTGAAGCACAGGACAAGGAATGGATAGGTTGGAACCTGCACCAATGAGATGAGATCCTTGGAGAAGATCCACCACAGGGACTAGATCCTTGATCCCTGATTTGTTGTTTGTCCTTCATTCTCAAAGAGGACCATGATATCAGGGAGGTGATGCCAAGACCTGCAAATGAATTGGATTTAAATGAGGCAGGGCTGTGCAAAGTCACCAGCTTTACTTTCTCCTCTGGAGCCATCTGGGTCTGGAGGCAAGATATAAATCAGGATGACTGGAGATGGCCCCTGATCACCTGAAGTATTTAATTATAGGTATGTACAAAAAGTCAAGTCAACAAGCATTTACTAAACGTTTACTGTGTGCCAGGGTACCGTGCTGAACACTGGGAATACAAATACATGCTGAAAGAAAGATAATTATTATCCAGCACTCTCAGGCGATGAGTTTCTCTGTCTAAGAGTTTTCTGAATAGCAGAGCTAACCCTGTAAGTTAAGGCTGCATATTGAGGTGCAGTCCAGCTGGCTACTTGCCTTCTTTGCCCCACTGCCACCCAGAGTAGAGATGCCCCATCATAGCTTGCGTTCAAAGACTACCTAAAGTGGTCGTTTGCCTTCTTCAGTCTACGGAGCTCTTCTCTCTTTAGTCTTTTCACTGCTATTTCTAACACTCTTTGCTGTCAACAGACCTGCTCCTTCTATCACTGTGACTGGTCAACACTCGGTTTGCCTTTGGGGTGGGGGGTCCTTGAAGGTTGTTCTTATTTTCTTCTAGTCACCAAATAGCAGTTACTGCTGTTTTCTCCCTTCCTTTCTTTCTCTTCTCTCTGCTCTAACTTAGCAGTTTTCTAAGGAAAGACTGGCCTTTTCTAGACATTGCCAACAAATTAGAGTTTTTCCTCCATCTGGCTGAGTGATCCATTACCCTCATCACATATTGGATGTCATTTCCAGGTGTTCAATTCTCACCTGGGTTCCTTCAATGCTAGGTGAACAATAGCGCCTTCTTCAAAGGGATTCACCCCATCCCAGACACGTCCGGGCCCTGGGTTGTTCCAGAAAGCTGCATTTTAGAAACCTAAGGTCCTCTTATGTTTCCCCTAAATGTCTATAATGCTTTATGTATTAGTGTCTGTGGAGTTTAATTCCATGCTTAAACCTCTATGCTGCACTGTAATGGATAAGATTGGGAAAAGGGAATACCATTAAATAAGCCAGAAGGAGTAATGAAAAATGCCATGATACAGGAATTTAATCTTTGATGGGCAAAATCTGTCCGCCTTAGGGTGATGATAATTGAGCATATCTAGGATGCAGCTAAGCAGAGGGTGGTCCTTATGGTAATTATGGGCCTACTAAAGGGAATGTTCCCCTAGGGTGTAGATAGAATGGAAAAAGTCTCATATTTGAAAGAAAAAAATGGATTCAAATTCTACCTCTGACCTGTATTAGCCACATGATCCTACACCTACCTCATAGGGTCAATTTGAGGAAATTACTTCATAAATCTTCAAACATTTCATAAATGTGAATTACTATTGTGTGTCAGGGGGCCCAGTGCAGTTTGGCTTGGGGACCTAGAATTTAAATGCACGTTTCAGCAGCTCAACAGACCCATTTGCTGTCAGGCTTGTGTTTCATTCAACAAAGGTGAACCTGATGGCACAAGCTGTCACCTTCTTAGCCCCAAAGACAAGGCCCTCATCTACTCTCTGACATAAAATGTGGGCCTCAGTTTCCTCAGCAGTAAAATGAAGAGGTGAGACCAGATGGCCACAGAGATCGTGTCCAATTGTGAATCTCTGATCTATAATACACTTATTTCAGATAGTGAGCTGTACACAGGATATTGGCAATATTACTTTTCATCCATAGGCCAATCCTTTTTGTTTGTAATGTCACAAATTGGATATTTTTCATGAAGATAAAAAAAATTGCAGTTGATTGTAAAATTTTCTTTACCTGACAAAGTAGCACCATTATCTGCCCTGAATGAACTGGGAAAATAAAGACACTCTTAACAGATATGCGTTTGACATATTATCACAAGAAGGCCATTTTCTCAGTTGCCTTTACAATTTACTTGAAGCAAAGCTTAATCCGATTAGCCCTATTTTCCTGCTTCATATGACAATCTAATTAATACCCTAGGGCCTGGTCCAGTTATTATGACAAACTACAGCATTGTTTTCCAAATACCTCTCAACTTACATCATGCTTTCCAAAATGAACGTGGCCAGGAATGATAAAGCACAAATGCTAAAATATTCAAGTGTCTGATTTGGAAATATTCCTGAATAATTAACTAAAAAGGCTAAAAAAGACTAAAATCCACCTTTCGCCATCATTTGTTCAGCCAGCCATTCCACAAACGCAGAAAATAAATGCTTAGTGATGTAGCGAATAGTGAATGTTTACCAGTGCTCAAGCCTAGCATGTTTTTCTCACTGTCTCCAGGTTTGTCTGTCTTTCCAGCTACAATGTGCTTTTTCCCTCAGGGCAAGAACCACTTTCATTCATATTATCTTCTTTTGTCTCTAGCACAAATACTGGGCTACTCCATATATGATCTGATTTCCTAGAAAAGTGAAAGCACCTTTCAAAAATAAAGCCTCTTAACTGCTTCCCAACAAAAAGCTGAGTGAACAAGGGTTACTCTTCTCTGTTCTTTCAAAGGAGCCAATATTGAAAAACAGAAAAATCCATTGATTCTAGTTGTGTTGTCTAGCTGTGTGACTTTGGACAAGTTACTTGTCCCTTCTAGGATTCAGTTTACCTTATCTACAACATGAGAAAGTTGGCCTAGGCTGGCCTAAACCAGGGGTTTTTAATCTGGGATCCACACACCATTCTGTGGCTAGATTTAAGGGAGTCCACGAACTTGGACGGGAAAAGAAAATTACAAACTTATTCTCACTAACTTTTAACTGAAATTTAACATTTGCTTCAATTTTTTTTAAGACTATATTAAGGGATCCATTGGCTTCTACAGGCTGCATAAGGGTCCACAACACAGAAAAAGGTTGATTCCCTGGCCTAGATCACTAAGGTTCCTATAACTCCAGCACTTCACAGATGAGTGGTTTTGTACTCTAGCCATATGCCAAACAGCCCTCCTCAATTTAATAGACTTTCTTCCAAAGTCGTTGCGGTAGAAAAATTCATCACTCAGCCACCAGGTTGTTGATAAACCTTCTGACCTTTGTTGGGCTGATCCTAGGTCATGCAGTCTGTCAATGGGCCAATACTCCTAGATATGCTCAATTATCATCAATGCCCTTCTACTCAAGTAGGACCTGCTCTGCTGCCAGAGCCTAGAAGAGCCCAGAGCCAGTTCCATACCAGGATATAGCAGTATCTGGTCTTTAGTAAACTCGGCTCCCTTTAGGTACTAAAATTCTTTACTAAATCTAAAATTAACTTCGAAGTCATAAGGACTCACAAGTTTCTAAAAGCGTGAATGAATACATTCCTTCTCAGCTTTCTTTTCTCCTACAATGGCTCCTATTTTCACATGAAGGAAGTTAAAGGCAGGCATGAATGTGTAATGGGCACTAAAATGATACCTAAGGGCCAGAATAGCCACTTTTCCTCTGGAGACTTTACAGAAATCAACGTTTTCTGGGCACATGCATGTTTCTGCTTAAAAATAAATAATGGCACCACAACTTCTTTTACTGATGCCATTTCCCAATTTTTCTAAAACAGCTCTGCCAACCCTCACTCTATTGCCTCCAGCCTCCACTTCCCCAAGCCAGAAATAACATTTTAAAACCCCTACTTGCTACCCAAGTAGAGGCAGACATTTTCCCTTCCAAAGATTTCTCTCCCCAGCCCTTTTTGTGGTTGGAGAAATACCATTGAAGCTAGCATCTGAGAACCTGGGTTCTAATTCCAGCTATGTCACTGTAGGACCTTGGTTTTCCTAGCTATAAAATGAAGATAGGACTACAAGAACCCTACAAATGATGCAGAACTGGAGGAAAATAACAGGTCAGGAGTGGTTATGTCATATGGTTAAAACCACCATGTACATCCTCCTAAACAGTTAAGACTGGAACATATTTCAAGGCGCAAGTGCTCTTGAATATTTAAAAGACCTAAAATTTCACCATTGTGGGACTTCACTCACATGTATCTCAAAATATAAATACATACATACACACACACATATATATGTATATATAAATGTATAAAAACACATAAAAGGTGTACTTTGAAATACACTTAATTGACCTATACTGCTCAAGTCTCTTGTTATGTTGCCTGGCATATAGTAAGTACTTAATAAATGCTTGTTGACTGACTTGCAAAGATTTTTATTCAAGGTCATTCCCTTGGCCACACTGAGACCAGCTACAGTATCAGTCTCTGATTCATTGCCCAGACAAGCATCTGTATCCTGTGTTTACGTGTCTTTCATTTAAAAACAGATTGGCTCCTTACTGATGAAAAGCAAATAGACCCCATGACTGACACGGCATTTTTACTTGAGTTAAATATTTGGAGATTCCTTAGACTGGTTCCTTCCGAATACTCTCATTAGAGGAGATGGCACAAGCAGTGACAGACAGGATCACCAAAGTCCATAATCCCAAATTATGGCAAATCCTAACATTTATTCTAAAAGCATAATTGCATTATTTATTGATCCACAAAAGTTGAGCCAGGGTAGGCTCCAGTGACCATTTAGTTCAACCCACATACCAAAGGAATCTTTAAACAAATGGTCATCTAAGCTCTACTTGATTACCTCCCAAAGTATCCCAATTTGTTCCAACTGCTAGGAGGTTGTTTTTTTTTTTTTTTACATCAAACCTAAATTGGCTTTTTCCCCCCTACAACTTCCATCTACTCCTCCTGGTTCTGCCTTTTGGAGCCAAATAGAGCAAATCTAATCCTTTCTCCACATAGAAAGCAATTTAAAATTAAGCTTAAAAAAAATTAAAATGACCATACCCTTTGACCAGAGACCTGACTGTTAAACATATACCCTAAGGTGATGAGACTAAAAGGAAGGTCCCATATACATAAAAATATTTATATTTTTATAGTAGCAAATAACTGTTAGACACCCATCAACTGAGGAAATGGCTAGACAAATTGTGGTACATGAGGTTCATGGAATATTACTGTGCATTAAGTGATGAATCTGAAGAAGTGTGGAAAATTTTATACAAATTGATAAAAGGTGAAGCAAGCAAAGAGGAAAACAATGTATAAAACTGAAACAAAAATGTGAATGAAAATATTTTTAAAAATCAAAACTGTGTGCTGTATAATATCAACTTTGTCCTTCAAGAAGAGATGAGAAAATATATTTCCCTCCCTTCTCTGCAGTAGTATCAGTCTCTGATTCATTGCCCAGATGCTGTTGATGCGTTGATAAATTTTGCATAACTTTTTTCTTTTCAAATTTTGTTATAAGGGATTGCTCGCTGGGTAGGGGATGAGGAAGAGCTATTTAGAAATGAAAGCGGTATAAAAACAAAAGATATTGAAATCGTTTTAAAAGACATTCTTACATTTAAAACACATCCCAAGGCATTTGGAAAGCAGTTACAATGCTTTAATTCACTCCAGACATTTCTAACAACATTTCTCCAAGTCATAAACACTTTAATATATCTCTGTACAGTTATGAAATAAAGTTGTTGCTGTTGTTTTCCTATTGAGTACTGTTATAGTACCAGGATCCCTTTTTAACTCATTACGGACTTTTTTTTAAAATATAAATACTATAATGAACCACTGATTGGATATAAATACAGTAGTTAAGTGCATATGCTGCTAGAAAGTTTAAACAGTAGAAAAATTTAAGAAAGGCTAAATACTTTAACAGCTTACATACATTCCATACTTTACACATGAGACAAGGCAACAGGAGAGATACAAGCCTTTTTATCTACACGAGAATTTTAGTTCTGCATGAATAGCACAGAGACGACAAATTACAAGATCACAGTTGCTTTTGGAAGTTATACTCTAACTACACCCAACTTATCTCATTTCTAAAGTTGTCAAAAAATCCGAACTGTGGTTTTTGTCTTCTGTGGGAAAATGAACTGTGTTTCAAATTGAAGACCAATATGTGATTGTCTCTAATAAAACAATGGAAGTGCCACCATCTTGGTTAGGACAATGGGAAGCCAAATTTACATAGCATTGGGCTATATACAAACGTCAGAGATTTGACTAGATATTCAGTGGTTTTATTCAGAACGGTTGATGTAACTCCACTTCTACAGTACAATGCATTAGTGATTCTCTTTTCACAGCACTGAGTCTAAGTGTGTGCAACATACCCAGAAATCAAATAGCAAGTTATTCTAGGCTATTAGCCTTCTGGGCGAGTTTTTTGGCAAAATGAAATTTAGCAGTCCACAAGTTGCCTGAATGCTGAAAGTCCAGAAAGAATCCTTGCACATCTGGTCCAATTTTTATTCTATTACTAAATATCTCCATCTAATTGCATGTCGGAAAGCTGGGAACAGCTTATATCCAAAATCTACTTGCAAATCAAATGTAGTCATAGCTAGTCTTCTGACACTAGATTGGAGAAAATAAATCTACAGTTCACAAGTAAACCCAATAGTGAAATGTCCAATGATACATATTAAATAAGCTCCAATGTGCCACCACAAATGTATTTCCCTCCATTGGGATTGTATTCCTTTCCTTCTATGGTCAGCATAAATGAGATCACATGGGGACACAGGTGTAGAAAATGGCCATGGGTAACGATGCTGTGATCAATATTAATTATCAGGCATGCACGATAATTACCTCCGTTAGGTTTTTCCATCTCTATCTTTCTTTATATTCCTATTTACAAGCCATAGTACGTATGACGCATTTAGCAATGTTTAAACCGAGGACGTTTACATTCTGACCTGTGTTTTCAGGGGAGGAGGGGAAAATTCTATATGGCTATATTGAAATGTCCCTGTCCTCACACTACCTTTTCTAACTTGCCATGTACTTGGCATGTTTGAAATACGTTAGTAACAATTTTTGGAGAACCAACACAATTTTAAAATGGTGGTCTTACGGTAAACAAGGGCCTATCCCCACTCTGATAGCATGCCATAGCTGGAGATCATGTCATAAGGAACACTGATGTAAAATAAATTCAGAGAGGCACTAAAGCTCTTGAGGATATGTCAGTTTTCCCTTTCTTGGTCTTAAAAAAATACACCTTTCACAAAAGTTGAAAAGTCTCTTATTCATTTAAGCTTGTCACATCATACCAGTGAAATGCAATGCTGTTTTCCTTGTTTATTATCAGTAACAAATGAGACAACCAAAAATTTTGTTTTCTTAAAATTACTGTAAGAATAGAGATGTTTAACTTCCAACAGGAAGCTGATGTTGGGGGGAGGGTAGGTGGGACAGAAAGGGAACAAAGTTTGGTTACATTTTCCCCAAAAGCAGCATTTCATTTAAATGTCATAAACCAAACTGGTTGAATATATTTGAATCGATTGAGTTTTGCTAACTTACAGCTTAACACATTTAAATGGAGAGAGCTATATGAACGTGTAAACATAAACATACGGGGGAAGTGTGCAATTTCGGCAACAGTTTTGCTCATTGGTGGAGCTGGTATTTTTCTTAAAGAAAATCACGTTGCAAATGAGTAACATTTTGCTCCCTTTCTGCAGTAAGCACAGATCCAGCGAATTCCTTTTCACTCTGTCTAGTCAAGGTCCTATCCTGAGGTCACGCCTATTTTCAAAGACTGGTGAAATTTAGCCTTTCCTCCCTACAGGATACTTGTAATGAGAACTTGCTAGGTCTCCAAGGGTGTTTTCCTTAACAACTGGAGGCCATGTCTGGTCAAAGCTAAGGCGACATTTTTTTTTTCAGACTTTTGGAGAAGTCGGTTTACTAGCCCTTTCTTGACATTCTCCCCAATTCTAGAAATACACCTGCATCAGCTAGGATTTTAAATGAGTAAATGCTTGATTTGATGGGCTGACCCACTGGAAGGATTTCTCAAATCAGGTTTTTTTTTTTTAATATCTTCACCCTTCAAACTTGCTATTTTCATTCTGTAATTGCCTTAATTTTTTAGTCACTCACTGTTCCTGGTTTTGATATGCTCCCACCACATGAGAATTAAACTGGACAACAATAATTGTGATGTCATCCCTATACATCCGAGCAAGCTCTTCGGGAAGACTGAGCATTTTGGAGAGGCGCTCGTGATCAACAGCCCCAAACTCATTATTGCCAACAGCATGCCGAATGAGATGGGTGGCTGCATTTTGATCTTCGAATGCAGAGGAGATCTTGGCTCTCCTTTCTGCCAAGAGACCATGCATCTGCCCCAGAGTCACCTTGTAACCTCCAACGGAGATAGGACTTTGTTGATGAACTCCAGTTAGGTACTCTCCTACTATTTTAACCACATCCTGCCTATGCATGGTCTCCCACAGACCATCGGTTGCCAGCACCAGAAACTTATCCTGTGGCCTTAACCTGTGGTATATTACTTCTGGCTCAGCAGTGAGATATGGAGGGGTATAATAATTGGGGGGGATAAACTTGGTATACTCATTATCATTCAACTGATCTGGGCCTGATTCTATCACCCTCTTCTGAAGTTCAATGCTCCACTTGAACTTGACATCTCCAAACGCCCGGAAAGGCATCAGCAAACCCAGTAACCGGTCCTGCTTCACGACGCTTTTGGCCTCGGCCTTGGGGTGCTCCAGTTTCAGCCTTTCCACTTCACTTTCGTTCTGTGCATTGTGGTCATTAGAAAGGGTGACTGCCGACCATGAGCCATCTTCTTCCTGTACCCCTAGCATAGCCCGGCTGTCCCCAGTGTTGGCCACATGCAGGTCAACCCCATCCACGTGGGCCACACAAGCAGTGGCCCCTGAGAAGGCCACTCGAAGCACCAGGTAGTTGAGGAAAGAGTTGGGATCCCCTACTTGAGCTTCTAGAGAGATGTCATTATCAAGCCTCTTGAAAGCATTAATCAAAGCCTCCTTGACATCAGTGGTTTCCCCAGTGTTCAGGTCTATGAGCTCCTGCCAATAAGTCCTCAAGCTGTTGAAATAAAGTTTGGATGCCTCTCTACTGAAATAATCATTGGGGTGCTTGTGCCACTGCAGGATGGGCAGAAGGGCTCGGCCACTCTCCACAGCATTCTCTATCTCTAACAAAGTCTCGTGAGGCAACAAAGAGACGGCGATGTAGTAAAAAAGCCTTTCACTGACTGCCTGAGAGCAGGCACACCCTGCATGGCCATCAAACACTCCCAAGAGCATCCCCCTGGTCTGCAAGCAAGTCGCTGCACTCCGGCGGTCCTCAATGGGAGCATTGGCAGGCAGCTGATTGCTGTCAAATCCGAGAATAGAACTTACGTTTTTGCCATCAAACTCAGGTACCTTAAAGCTGTACTCATTGGCTTTTAGGATGCTGTTGACTTGCGGAGGCGTGAGGTAAAATCTCTGAGGGGTGGTAGCATACCTCCTCGTGTGAGTATACTGCCAGAAGTGATCCTTTGGCCGGCAGAAAGTCGAGAATGCCTTCTGAGGGGTGTATCTCAGACGGCTGAGAGGGAAGGGAGGGGGAGAGCAGCACAGGTGCGAGTGGTGGCAGTAGCATGCAGTGCCACAGATACGGCTGAGCTCACAGTTACGGATCAGGGGGAAAAGCAGCTGAGTCGGCGGCGGCATGGCATCGGAGTACAAGGGCAGGCTGGAACTTCTGACCGGGATTCCTGGACGACAAATGCAAAGGAAAAAAAACCACATACACATTTGATTAGAGAAGAACTTTCATACCTCTGGTAAGCATTATTTCCTCAAGGTTTACCCTAAAAGTATAGCTAAGGGCAATTTTCTAAACTTCGTGCTGTTGTTGTTCAGTCCTGTCCCACTCTTATTGACCCCATTTGGAGTTTTCTTGACAAAGATAGCAGTGTGGTTTGCCATTTCCTTCTCACTTTACAGATGAGGAAATGAGGTAAACGGGGTTAAGTGACTTGCCCATGGTCACACAGCTAGCTAGTAAGCATCTGCTAGTATGCATCTGCATTCACATTCGAACTCAGGAAGACTAGTGTCCCTGACTCAGCACTCTACGCACTATGGCATCACCTAGCTGACCCTCTAAATCCCTAGTTTTCTTTAAATCTCATGAAAATGTTCTCTCCTGGTTGCCCCCAGCTGCCAGGGCTCTCTCCCTCATCAAATTACCTTCTATTTGCATCCCCTCTCCCTGCCCCCCCAGTAAGCAACTTGAGGGCAAAGGCTATTGCTTTTAGCACCCCCAGCACCTAGGAGAGTCTTGCACAAAGCAATTTACTTTGTACACACTCATTGATAAATAAGTAAGACAGACATGAGCGTGTGGGTGTGGCCTAATTCCCAGGAGAAAAAGTAAGCAGGGACTAGTTCATTTTGTCTTTGGATGGCTAGCATTTACCACAGTGCCTAGTACAGCAAGCACTTAATCAATGTTTGTTGACTAATAGCAATAGAAGCCAATTACCCAGTTCATAAATCTTTCAATAAAATTTTATTTGAGTCTCTCATTTTGGCACAGAAGAGTTCTTAAAGGTTTTGTGCCAGTAGGTCCTGAAGTAGGTTTTACCAAGCTAAAAAGGCTTCAGATCTGGAGCTTGGGGGGCAGACAGTAAGAACCTGTCTAGCTAAGTTTAATTTACCTTCATTAATAAAAGGATGGCTACCAGGTGAATTTCTGCAAAATCAAGAAACTCACTTGGCTAATATGAGGATGGGCTGTAATCAACATTAGTGGAAAGTATGCAAACCAGATCACAGATTCTTTCAATACTTAAAAACATCATATTACACAGGAGCTGAAATTCTCCCTCCTAATGGCCATCTGACTGCTCAATATGGCTTCTGAAATAAGCACAAAAGAAGGATAGACTGGGGATAGGAAGGAAGAGAAGCTTAGCTCTATTTGGGTACTCATTAGCAGCTCTGTTTAGTGAGCTGGTGAAAGAGAGGGTAAAACTATTTGTTGAAATGAGACTCTGTGGTTATCCACAGGCTTCACTGATGTGTGCTGTCCTCATTCCTCATGATAAAGGATTCTGGAACATATAAACAGCCTGTTAGCAATGTGAAGAACAGTCTCTGTTTTGGAATTTAATTCTCCTGCTGAAAGGGTCCTAGGTTTGTCAGTTCTAATATTTTATTTTTCCTCCATGGTGGATAGTGAGGTTAAAAAAAAGTTCTATTTCTCAGCTTCTTAATGGAAAACCATACCTCACTATGTCAAGGTAGTTGGAGGAGGTGCTCTGACACTAATATAGTGCACTAACACTTCAGGAGGAAATATATAGAATTATCATCACATATAAAAATCAGGATTTACCATGAGTCATCATACACAGTCCAAGCAAAATTTTAAGCATTTATCTAGAAAATACAACAAATGTAGAGTGCTAACCTGGATAATTCATGCATGAGGGGGGAAAAATTACATTCTTTTTCCTCGACAGCAGGTATTTCTGCATCAATTATCCAGGTAAAGGTTTTATGTAATTGCCTTGCCTCCTCTTCACCTGGTGGGTATAGACGCTGACTTAGAAAATAACAAGGGAAGGGGAGGAAGGACGATAAAATACCACATAATTCATTTCTCTGACATCCCTATGAAAAACTAAACAATAAAAAGGAAAAAAAAGTGAGGTGCACTAAACCCTATGTCCTTTTTTTTTTTTTTGAAGGATAGATTTAACAAGAAGTGACAAGTGGAAATAAAAGTCTAAACAATCAATTCTTGTTTATAACAGAGCAAGTAGTGAAACTGCCTTTTACAAGGGTTAGAGAACACCCTATATTTGATATCAACATCTAAGACCGGCTACGTTTCTAAAAAATGAAAATGAAATCAGAACGGACAGTTAGAATTTTAGGAACAAGAAGAGGTGACTCAACAGTGCTCTGGCTGCAGCCTTGAAAAGACAGTATGTCAGATGGAACAATCAAAGAACGTCATACTTCAGGCCTAACAACCCAAAGCCCTCCAAAATGTACTTGAAAGTCAACCAAAGGTTAAATCTATATAACTTGAGCCAAGAGATGTGCCCAGATGTAGTTAGACCACATGCTATTGGCCTGTATCCACCATGCATGTTCTGTCGGTTTAGATTTGCAGTGTAGAAATCTTAGTCAACCTGAGGGCATTCCATTATAAAATATTTTTCTGATATTATATTAAAAACAAAATTTTAATTTAAGAATAAAGCAAAAATTTTTCTTGATGATCTAAATCTAGGGTTCAAATATCCATGGATCCCCCTTCCCCCAAAGAGTCTGTGGATAGATTTCAGGGAGTCTATGAACTTGGAGGGGGTGGGGGGGAATCTCATCTTAATTTTCACCAATCTTTGATTTCCTTGGTAACTGTATTTTATTTTATGCATTTTAAAAAAACGTTATTCTGAAACGAGGTCCATTAGCTTTATCAGATTACTAACAAGGTCTATGACATAAAAAAGGTTAAGGACCCCCTGATCTAAGTAGAGAAGCAGTTTATACCTGTCTAAACTTGTCAGCTTAAGATTTTTTTTCAAGAAACCAAAAAAAAAAAAGACCTTTCAATTAAGAGAAAATCAAGTTCCATTTGGTTTTTGCTAGACAGAAAACAGGATTTGGTGGAAAATGTTGTGTTGTCTCCAGGAAACCATCACCCTGACAACAACTGTCTTAATTTTTAGGCAGTTTTATCCAGTTCATTGAGAAATTATTAAAATCTCACAACACAGAAAAATTTGCAGGGTAGTCTGATGTACACATTTGAGCAGCAGGTGGCTTTTATACAACATTCAAATAGCAAATCTCTCTAAGGCGCCTTTGCTGAAAACCACAATCCTCTTAAGATTTATCTTTAAAAATTTTTAATTTCAGCACAACCCCTTTTACTCAAGCAACCTATTTTATGAGATTATGCCTCAGTTTCCTCCAATATCCTAACAACTAATATGTCCTCCTAAAAGGTAAATGATGGGCAAGAGGTGGTAATAAATGAAAACCCACTCCTATGAGCCACAGTGCTGGGTTACCATGTGATCTGCTTCCTTCATGAGGCTGAAGTTTTGAATTGATGTCACAGGCACTAAATGGTCTCTCCAAAACCCTGAATGATAATTCTTTCTGAATCATCCCTCACTAAAATACAAGACCTCCGAGACCAAAACTTTTGCTAACAAGCTTGCTGAATTAGGTTGGGGCCACTTGATTCTAAGATGCCAAGAGTGAATTTAAAAAAAAAGAAAGAAAGAAAGAACACCCATGGATGTCAATAAATTGATTAAAAGCCAAATTCTCATTTTTCTTATCCCAGTCTCACTTAAAAGTTCAAGCCTGATGACCTAGACTAGACCACAGAATCCTAACAGTCACGTACACACAGCTCAAGCAACAGTGGCTGATTTTGCCAGAGTAATTGTGAAAAACCTCCTGAAACCAAAAACAGGGCAAAGAACGAATCTATTACTAGTGCGAACACTGCTGCACCTATGCTGGGCACTGAAAATGACTATTTCACAAACAAACCTCTGAATCAAACCAACTGGTAAATTGTTACTGTTCCATTGATGCTGCCAGTCTCCTTATCTTTCAAAGGCTTTTTTGTACAAAAGAAAATACAGTATTAATTACCTTAATGCAAAATAAATACAGTATTACCTTTAAAAAATATAAATTAAAGAAATCACCAAAAGGATTATTTCTTTCGGCATTTTCTCGGGGGGGGGGGTGTTTATTCAGAGTTTCACCCATCCCAGGGTGATATTCCAATGAATTAATTACATCTTCCAAACAGGTAGAGACACTGCCCAGCACTCTTTTTGATGCTTCCTTTGTCCCTAACCTAAAATCTGCCTAAACCAGAGACATCAATTGCCATTTCCATAAAGCTCAGGATGTCTTTGTCCTCTATTCCTCCTACCTGTCCCCTTAATTGCCAATTGCCCCCCTCCCCAAAGAATGAAAGACTTAAATAGAAAAAAAATAAATAAAAACCACTTCTCCCTGGAGTACCTGAGCTGGTAGTTAACAGAATACCTACCAATTCGCCTGGACCCGGGACACACACACATTCTCCTGTCATCACAACACGGAGCCGACAACATCCACACCCCGCACGGGCAGCGACAGCAGCGACAGCAGCACCGGCCCATTGAAAGCAAGGCAGAGATTAATAACATTAGAGAGAGGTGGAGGAGCGGGGGGAGGAGGGCGGGCTCCAGCCAGTGAATGGGGAAGGAGGGAGGAGGAGGAGGAGACCGAACAAACCCTCACATGAGGAGAGTGGGAAGGAGAGCGGTGGGCGCGGCAGAATTGCAGCCCCCTCCCCACATTCAAGGTGCACAGGTACAGCAGAAAGAGAATGCACCAGCAAGCAGCAGCAGCATGCACACAGCAGCGCCCCAAGAGCCCCCATCCACTGCCGGCGTGGGCGCCCCCAAACCCGGCCACGTCCACGGCGAGCTTAGACTTTGGATGCAGAGCCAGACCCGGACCCCATCTGCAGCAGCCCAAGGGAGGGTGGAGGGGACGGGCACCGGGAAGCCCATGGAGGGACAGGTGTAAGGGAGAGGGGGCGAAGCCACACACCGGGCTAGGTCCGGTGAACAGGACACGCAATCTCCCACTGACTCGCACGAGACCGTGGGGCCTAATAATTTCGGGGCTCTGGCCCCAAATTCCTCCCACATCCCGCACCACATTCAGCGCCTTGGCATCCGAGAACTCAGGTGGCGCGGGAGGGTCTGCGTGGGGTGCGCGGCTCTCTGCCTCGTCTCCTCGGGGCTGCGGAGCTGGAAGCACTCGCGCTCGCTCAGCTCTGACATACGCTCCCTACCCTGCCCACGCACGCCCACGCCCCCGTGGGAGCACACGCACACTCGGGTCCCACCCCCTTAGACGCATTCCGGAGGGAGGGCAGGGCGAGTCCTCCCCCTCGAGCACACCTGGCTCCTCAGCCCATCCCCACGGGCGTGACCCACGCGCTCGCTCGGTGCCCCCCCTCCCCGCTCCCTTCCCACGCACGCCCGCTCCCCCGGCTCTGGGCAGCTCGGGGGCGCGGGCTACGCACCGGGCTCGTCCGGGGAGTCGGCTCCTCTCCTTGGGGAGCAGCTGCTGGAGGACGACAGGGGCGGCTCCGGCTCCCGCGGCGGCTCCGGCGTCGGCTCCCGCGCCTTCTCCTCCCCGCAGCCCGAGGCGCAAGTCCCGGGTACTCGGGCCCCAGCCCCCGCCCTGTCCCTAACCCCTGCCCCGCTCTGGCACCTTGCCGGGCGGCCCCCGAACCCCTTCTCGCCTTGCTATTGGCTGCGCGGCGGCCGGGTGGGTGGGTACAAGGAAGGCGGGCGTGGAGCCCGGAGCAAGCCGACAGGGAGGGGTCGGGAGGGAACCAGCGAGGAAGGCGGGGGAGGCCGCCAGCGGGGGAGCTGAGGAGGAAGGGCCGCGTTCTCTCCCCGCGGGCTTTGTGACGTCACGGGGGTCATACAATCCCTTCCATTCCGCGCCCGCCTCCTATTGGTGCGACTTCTTGGGCTTCACGTGACCGCCCCCAAACGGGGCGGAGGAGGCGGGGCGGTCACGGTCACGGTCGCGGGCAGCCTTCGAGGGCCGAGGCGGGGCCGCGGCTGGGGCTGTGAGCGAGCCGAGGATTCGCCGGGGTGACGCGGCAGCCGAGCGGTAGCGCTTGCTGCTCAGCATCATCCCGGTCCAGGGAGGGGACCCCGTTACCCCGCGAGGCGGGGGAGGCGCGCCGAGCTGGGACCGCCTGCGGCTGGTGGGCCCGGGCCTCTGGACAGCCCCTCGGCGGCTCCGGAGCACCCGCTCTAGAATCCGAGGACCCGCCCCGGGCGCGGCCCGCAGGCCCTGAAGCGAGACCTTAAACCACGCCACCCCACCCCCGCGCCTCAGTTTTCACATCTGTAACATAGGCTTTTTAGACTCCATCCGTCAAACAAGTACCTGCCTCTTCTTGCAAGGACCTTACGTTCTAATAGGGGAGACAGACAAATAGGCAGTTACACCTGGGTACCAGGGACTGGCACGCCCGCAGAGCGCCCTCTCTCTCGTTTAAAGTTTGCAAAGCGCCCAATATTATCTCATTTAATTATAGAGCGTACACGTATAGAGTATAAAGATAGGCTCGTATACGTATGTGTATATACATATGCACACACACACACTCACCAAATGAGATCAAATTAGGCCCTTTGCAAACAAGCATTATATAAATGCTATATTTTTTTGTGTATACGCATGTACATACATACACTAAGACTTTTGGGAAGCCTCGCACACACAAAGTTGGAAAGCAGCCTTAAACATCTAGCCTGGTCGTCCCGTCATTGTATGGAAGAGGAAATGGAGGCCCAGTGACTTTAGGTAGCTTCATACTTGATCCTGGAGTATTCTCAGGTTTTTCTTTTTATTCAGTTCTTCATCTACATTGAATGAAGCACTTCAGGAGGCAGGCAGACCTGCAGAGTAGCTCCGGTGATTTATGGATGATGAAATTCCTGGCAGGGATGAACTTTAGAGCAAGAATCACATCTCCTTTCCTGACAGTCTTTAAAAATAAGATAGTGTCTTATTTGTCTAGGATAGTTTGTAGGGAGTGTTTATTTGAACTAGATGATATCTTTAAGGTCATCATTTAGCTACTTCAACTTATAACTGCTTTAAGTGTTTGTAGTAGGTTTGAAAGTTTACTTGAATGGAAATCCCATTTTAAGAGAGAATTATCACTCTGTGAAATCATTGGGAGAGGTTTCATTACCTGATTGATTACTTGGAAACAGTATCATAAAACTTAATGGCATTTATTAAAAGTAGGCCCGTTTAAATAAATCTCTTTACTAATAATAGAATCATCAGAATATCTGTTTCACAAGAATCAGAGCAAACATACTGCCCCCTTCCCTAACCAATTCGGTCTCCTATGCAGTCAGCTGAGGACTTCATACTTGATTGAAAAAATAGAGGCCATTTGCCAAGAGCATCCTTTTCTTCCCTCATCCTTATGTATCGATCAGACATTTCCCGCTGTCTCTTCCTTCATTTGTGTGTCAGATGAAGAGATGGCCCTTCTTGCCAAAGCCAACCTCTACATTCAGTGTTGACTCCATTCCCACTTGCCATCTCAAGCAGATTGTCCCCACTCTCCCCCTATCTTCTGGCCCCTTCCCTGCTGCCTACAAACATGTCTACACCTCCCCCAGGCTTAAAAACAAACTAATAAAATCAAAGGAAATCTCAACTCTCACTTCATCCCATCATTCCTGCTAGTGATCCTACAGCTCACTTCCCCTTTGTAGCTAAACTCCTCGAGAAAGCTCTTTTCGCTTGATTCCCTAGTCTTCTCTCACTCTCTTGTAAACCCTATACAATCTGGTTTCTGATCTCATCATGAACCTGAGTTATCAGGATCTCTCAGATGCCAAATGAGGCCTTTTCTCAGGCCTCATCCTGCTTGACCTCTCTAAAGCACCCTTCACCTCTTGAATATGCTCTTCTCTGTAGGTTTTTGTGAGACTGCTCTTTTCCTGATTCTCCATATGACCTCCTCTTTGTTGGTTCATTCATACAGTGCCTACAATTCGTGGGTGTCCCCCAAGGCTCCATTCTGGGCCCGCTTCTCTTTTTATTCTATATTATCTCACTCAGTGACTTCATTAGCTTCCATGGGTTCAATTATCATCTGTTATGCATATGATTCCCAGATTTATATATCTATATCTAGCCTCTCTTTTTATGGTACCATATCACCAACTGCCTCTTGGACATCACAAACTAGGTGTTCTTTAGTCATCTCAAACTCAACACATTGGGCAGAAGTCTATACCTCTGCCCCTTGCTATCCTCCCTTCCCTACTGTCCAGAATACCACCATATTACTCATCACTAGGCCGGACACCTCAGTATCATCCTCCATGCCTCATTCTCACTCATTCCATAAAGCCAAACATTTCTGCCATCATAACATCTCTATCACATATGTTTCCTCCTCTCTACACACACAGCCATAATCCTAATTCAGCCCTTCATCACTTCTAACCTGGACTATTGCAGTAGCCTGGTAACTAGTCTGCCACCTCAAATTTCTCCAAACACAAGCTGCCAAGGTTATTATTCTAAAATTGACCATGTCATCCCCTGTTCAGGTAGCCCCAGTAGCACCTTATTGCAATCAAACATAAATTTATTTAGCATTTAAAGCTGGTCAAAACCTTGACCCTTCCTATCTAGTGTTCTTACACACTTTACTCCTCTCCACCCACTCTATGGGCCACTTACACTGGCCTACTTGCTATTCCTCAAACGAAGCACCCCATCTCCCGCTTTTACCTTTGCGTTAGCTGTTCCCTATGACCCTATGACCTCTGACTCAGTTCCCAAGGCTTCCCAGACTTAGCTTAAATCTCCCTCCCTTAGCCTCGAGCTTCTCCAGCTGTTGCCTTCCCACCAAGATTACCTCTCTCATCTATTCTAGATCATACATACATAGGATATATGGATATGCCTATTTATTTACATATTATCTCCCTCATTAGAAGGTATGCTTTTTCAGAGCAGGGACTGTTTTTTTTTTGTTGTTGTTTTTTTGCTTTGGTATACCCAGCACTTAGCACAGTGCCTGACAAAAATAAATGCACGCTGACATGATTGACAAGAATCTAGTAGTCACAATTACCTAGTTTATTTAGTGCCACTATGAAAAAGGCACTGTGCCTTATTGTAGAGATTGAAAAGACCAAAAGAAAAATAGAAAGTCCCCGCCCCAAAGGAGTTTGCATATTATTACTAGGGAGGTACTGCATGCAAACAACTAAGTAAATACTTAATCTTTGGAGGAGGAGGGAGAGAATACTAATATCAAAGAGATCAGGAAAGGATCACTAAAGAGCTGAGTTTTGAAAGAGGCAAACTGGAGAGAGCTGTCCTCAAAGCCAGAAAAACTGGGGTTCGATCCCATCTTAGACTTATACTGATTCCATGACCTTGGACAAGTCTAGATAGCTCTATGAGGTGTCAGTTTCAGGGAAAGTGCCAGCAGTACCCTGACAGCAGGAGTTTCCTCAATTGAGAGTTCCCTAGAGTAGTGAAATCTCAAGTGTTGTCCCAACCTGTGGATGAAAGAGAAAGGAATATATAAAAGACAATTGACTCATACCCAAGCAACACATGTGGAACTGAAGACCTCAGTGCTCTTCTGAATAACTTCCTCCACAAAGCCTCCATGGATTGCTTAGAGAAGATCCTGTCATTCTTTTTCCTTGCCCACTTCTCTCCACATTCTCTCAAAAGGCCAATGTGGAACTCCCACTGCTATTCCACCTCATCACCACAATTATAAAGATACATTTGTATTTTTGTCCCCATCCCCTTCTCCACGAAATGATTTCATTTAGTAGTTTAATTTTATTTTAACCAACTTTATATTTGTCCCATAGCTGTGTGTCTATGTCAGTGTATTTGTATTAGAAGGTGCCAAGAGAACAGTCAGGTCCAGAATCATAAACCGTAGGAGCATAGAATGTCAGAGCTGGAAGAGACTATTTAGGTCATCTAGTAAAACCCCTTCTTGTTACAGAGGAGGAAAATGAGACCCAGAATTTAATTTGATCTTAGGCTGCGTTGAGAAGCATAATGGGCAGGATAGGAGGTGATAGGCCTGCTCTACCTTTGTCAGAACACGTCTAGAATGTTAACAGCTGGGAAAACTTCCAAACAATTGGAGATATCCAAAAGTGAAATGGGCTGCACCAAGAGGTACTTGGTTTCTCATTACTGAAGGGCTTCAAATAGAGGCTAGATAACTACTTGTCAGGATTATTGTAGAGGGTATGTACAAATTGAATTAGGTAATCTCCAAGGTCCCTTCCAACAGAAATTTTGAGATTCTGTGCCTTTAGTGAATATGCCTTACAGCCAAGAGATGGAAGAGATGACCCAAGGACTGATACCCATAAAGAAAACTGGGCAAGAGGCACTGGGAAAAACTTAAACTTTTATCAGGCTAAGAGTTTGAGTAGCTTGGGTTATCTTCTAACCTAGACTGGCTAGACATGCAGAACTGAGATAGGATGACCCATATGGGCACTGAATTGGAGTCAGAGGACCTAAGTTCAAATCCTCTTCTGATCTTGGACACATCTTTTATCCTCCCTCTGAGCCTCTTCAGTTTCCTTGTGTATAAAAGAGTGAGTAGGACTAGATGACCTCTGAAGTTCTTTCAGCTCTAGAAATATGATCCTTTCATGTCAATCTGTGGCTAAATTTTAATTTAAGAAATCTGTTTTCTGTAAATGGTATCCTGTGTATACCATTGTACTTTTGTATGCTTGCCCCTAGTGTTTTTATTTTCTCTCTAGTATAAATTCCTTTCAAACTAGTCCAATATTACCTCTGTTGAACTAAGGAAAAAAAGTTTAAGGGAGAGCAGAATGACCTAAGAAACCAGCCCTTGTGGTGGCAATGCCCATTCCAGTTTGAGATGGGGTCTCAGAATGGGTAGAGGTAGAGGCTGGCAGAAATGAAAATGGAGAGGGAGGAGCAGCAGCTGAGGACAGGGATCATTCCCTGCCTGCTGTCTTGCCTAACAATTCCACTGTCTTTTTACCTTGGGTTTGTTCCCATCCATGGATAATCTGGACTTTTCATTCAACTTTCTCATAGAAGTTCCACATAGCTATACTACTCTGTCACATGGCTACAGCGCCAGGGCCAACGACATTCCTTGAAGACTAACCCTGCCTACATTATAGTACATGCAACAGCTATTGACACTTCTGATGTTGTTAAGCAGTACTAAATCAATATTAAAGACACATTAGAGAAGCATCCCTAAGAAGTATTGTGAGTGTTTGTGTTGGTGGGAGAATTTTATTTTCACACTATAATAAGGTATATAATATAAAGAAAGTATTTTTACAATGAACATGTATCTGTTCGTGCCCTAGTAAGCCTTTTGCCAGTACCAAGATACAAAGACTGTTTACTAAAGCATTAGGGGCATACCCTGTGCCCAAGTGCCTCCCCAAGGATTCTGGGCTCACATGGATCTGGTCCTGGGGGGAGGGGTGTTTGCAAAGGCAGCAGCAAGCAAGAGTCAGCTCAAACCTGCTCAAAAAAGCCAATAGTTAAATTTTCATTATGAGCATTTACATTCAGAAATCGACAAACTCTACAAATCAGGATTCAATTTATCGTTCTGTTAAGAAAATGATGGGGGAAAAGTTAATGCAGATTAAACTTTAAACTTTGAAAAATATGTTGCATGTTCCCAGAAAATCTGTTGTTAAACCTTTGCCAGCATATCCCTGCCCAAAGGAATTATTATTCCTCTTTGGCTCCTTACCCCCACCCCAAAATATGAATAAAGGTGAAGTGTGACTTTCATCCAGATTTCCCCAGGTGTGGACAATAGGCTCCCAACATTCAAACTGGTATTCAATATACAATATGTGTTTTGACTATGGAACAGCCTTTATTTCACTCGCCATAGAAAATGCACATGAGATAAAAATGACTCATAGGGACTCGTGAATAAATATGGAAACATTAAGCATTGGAATGCACTTGCTAGGCTTCCTCAGAAGAGTGTGAATATTGAATTAATCTCCATTCACCTCCAGCTAGGTGGTGCAGTGTATAGAGTACTTGGAGTGTGACACTGGGTAAGTCATTTAACCCTGTTTGCCTCAGTTTCCTTATCTGTAAAATGAACTGAAGGAAATAGCAAGCCACCCCAGTATCTTTGTCAAGAAAATCCTAAATGGGGTCATGAAGAGTCAGACAGGACTGAACACAAAGTCACAAAGAGTCGATCACAACCAAAACAGCTGAACAGGAGCAACCACAACAAATTCATCTCCGATCAACACAATGTGAACATCACCCCAAAATATCATAGAATGTTGAGAAGATTCTATAGGCTGTTTTTAGTCCTTCCTTCAGCTGCAGGGGTTTTCTCCATGGTAGATACTCTCTCCTCTTCTGAGAGATGAGCTGGGAAGTTTGTTGTTGTTCGATGTTCATTTTCTAAGAGGACCAAAGAATGACATCGTGGGTGATGCCTTGACTTGTTTGTCAATTGGATTCAAGTGAGGTAGAGTTGCACAGTCATCAACTTCCTGAGTCACTGAGGTCCAGCGGCAAGACAACAGTCCCAGGATGGCCCAAGATGATGTTGGTGTCTCCCGTGTCTTGACCAAACTCCGCTTCACTGCCTTCATGGCCATTGGAACAAATTGTTTTCATCCTCCCATTCTCTTCCCCCCATCTTACTGTCAGGTTTGAGGCCTGTCAGTCACCCTCAACTTGGCTCAGCCCATCTGCCAAGGCAGTCTTGCAGGGGTGTGGCTGCTGTGCATGCTACAGCTTCTTGGTGCCACAAGTGAGAGTTGAGTGAAAAGGTGAACACCAAAGGTGGATAAACAACCTTGAAAAGGGCTCACACCAGAGGTGCTACCCCTCCTGTGGAACTCAGGAACTCTCAGTCTCTTGGGCACTCTTGAACTCAGATTTACCCTCAAAGTAACTCCCAAGATTGGAAATATCTACTAGTGTTTGACTTGTGCTCAGAAAAAGAAACAGGCAGAAGAAAACAACAGGGACCTGAAAGGCTGAGAGCCCCCTCCTCAGGCTCTCCTGCCAAGCATAGTCCTCTTGCTTCTAGTGCTCTGGAATTCCTCTTACTTCACAGTAGTCTGGAAGTTCAAGGAAGGTTAGAACCACCCCCTCCCCCCAAAAAAGAAAAGGAACAAGCTGATAGGTGTGTGGTGGGTCAGGTGCACTGGCACCTGCAATTCTGACAATTACAGTTTCTCCATCTCCTGGGGGAATGCACAGCTAAAGAGCTTAATTCCTGCTTCTTGGAATGTCTTACCTTCCCCCAAGATAAGCCAATAAATGAACATCTCAGCCCCATCCTAATTGACAAAGTTTTTGATATTCAGCACCTTGTCAACTCCTTCAGTAGCCTCTCCCCTCTGCTGGAGGGTGGAGCCTTAAACTCCTCTCAAAGCCTGTCTTTATAGAGGACTAAACTCTCAGAACTTTCCTGGTAACACTATTCTCCATCAGCAACTCTGCTTGGTTTTTATTTCATGCAATATCATGCCCCTGAACCGAGTACTCCTTCGTACCCACCATTCCCCTTTTCAGCTTCCTTTTAAGTGTTGTCTTTCTCCATTAGATTGTAAATTCCTTGAAGGCAGGGACTTTCTTTTACTTATTTGTATCCCCAGCACTTAGTAGGTGCTTAATAAGTGTTTATTGAGTTGAAATTGCCCGGGCACAGTTGCCAGATAACTCTCTGCACACCTGAGGATAATCTGCATAATGGCTTATCCTTCTAGATTACAAGTAAGGATGGTTCTTCTGACTAGAGTCCGTTCCTCTCACTTGGCATTCATTTTGTTTCTAGAGGCAATTGGGAACCATTCAAAAAAATTCTCTAGATCCTCTCAGCAAGGAGCTGGGGTAGTGCCTAGCTCTGTGGGAGGTGAACTTATGAACAAAACCTACCCTATAACCTCATCATTAAATTGTTCAGAGACTCCCCTGATCAACTCTCTGTTTCATATGTAAGGAAGGAATGGGGTGGAACTGGCCAATGAAGGCTCGGTTCTCTGGAGCCTTTATGGTGTGCTCTGTCTGATATAAGCACCCAGTTAATTTCATCTCATTTCCAAAGCACAGCCATAGAAAGAAACTCACTTAGTGGACAGTATTCTGCTGAGAGGATGGGGATCCTTAGCAGGATTGTGTATACATAGACATATCCACCCTCCAACAGATTTTCTGGGTTTCTGGCCTCACCCTTAACTCTTACGTGTGGCTAGGTAATCACCATCTCCATGCCCAGGTGTGACATGGCAGCCAAGAAAATTAATGCCATTTTAAGAGATACATAGCATGAGAAGATGTTGGTGATCCAACTGGACTCTGACCTCAGCAGATTATATCTGGCTAATTATTTTCAATTGTGGGTATTCCAAGGAGAACATTGAAAGCTGGAAAGCAGACAGAGGAAGACAACCAGGACAGCAAAGGGCCTTGAGTTCATGCTATCAGTTGAGTCAATCAATAAACCTTTTTTGGGGGGAGGCAATCAGGGTTATGTGACCTGCCCAGGGTCACATAGCTAGTAAGTGTCTGAGGCTAGATTTGAATTCAGGTCCTCTTGACTCCAGGGTCAGTGCTCCCTCTACTGCACCACCTAACTGCCCCTTCAATAAACATTTATTAAGTGCCTAGTATGGGCCAGGTGCTGAAAACTGGGGATGCATAGACTGAAAAAAAGATTTTTGGTGGGGAAAGACATAGGGAGAGGAAGGAACATAATCATTTTCTTCAAGCCGGAAGAGGCTCCAGAGTACAGAATGAGGAGGAATGGGAGCACGTTTGCAAAGAGGAAAACTCAGATTTGATGTAAAGAAAAAATCTCTTAGAGTGCAATATGTTCAAAAGTGGGATGGGCTACTTTGGGAGGCAGTGGGCTCTCTCTCATTGGAGGCCTTCAAGAAAACATAATGATCACTTGTCAGATATGTTATAGAGGGAATTCTTTGATGGCTCTGGGTTAGGTCGGATGACCGTTGTGACTCTGTGATTCTGTAACTCTGGCCCAGCCTGGTACCCCTTCCATGTTGCCAGTGGCTTTCTAGAGGGCAAACAAATGTCAGCACAGCGGAGAGGAGCCAGTCATCCCAGCAGCACTCCATTTATGACTCCTATGGGTCATAACAAAGAAACATGAGTCAAAAACAAGTATTTATTGAAGACCTACTATGTGTCTTTTGCTCTGACCACAACTCCAGCAGTTTCTTTCACTAGAAAGATGTTTCAGTGAAATGACTAAGTAAGACATACTACCTACCACCTAACAGAGGTGGTGAGTTCAATGCATGGAGTGAGACATACATTTTTGGATGTAACCAATTTATTTTGCTTGGCTATGACTATTTGTTTAAAGATTTTGCTTTTCTTTTTTTCATTCTTAGTGGGAGGGGTTGGTATGTACAAAAGGGAGAAAATAAATGCCAGTCATTGAAAATAATAAAATTTAATTTAAAAAAAAGAAGGTTCTATGGGTCAGATCTACTGGACAGACAACAGCTGACATTATATATGGCTTAAAAAACATTTTATTTAAAAAATTTTTACAAGTAACAGTTTTTCATCAAACTACATTTGGTTGTGGCTCAGTCCGGAAAAAAGCTTCCTTCGTTTGGCACTAATGAAGATAAAATTCGAAAGATAAAATGCAGCTAGTTATCAGGGATGGCACTTCTCCACAGTTTCATGTTTTTTTTAACATGTAAACAGATACGGGAGTCAGCACCTGCTATGCCTTTAATAACTCAAGCACTCTTTATAACTGCAGGTGGGCACCAGTCCTTCTGGCCACTGCACACAGCGTAGTTAGTGGGAAGATGGCATCAGGGTACCTGGGTTCAGATTTCAGCAGTGCTCCTTGCTGTCTCTATGTCCTTAACCTTGACATGTCTTAGTTTCCTCATTAATAAAATAAGGAGGTTGTGCTGAATGATCTTTAGGGTCTGTTCTAGCTTTAAATCTATGAACCTATGATCAGAGACTCATGGAATAATGAACAGTGAGTTGGCCTAAGAGTTAGAAAGACCTGGGTTCAAGTATTGTCTCTGACACCTACTGACTTTGTGGTCCTGGGAAAATAATTTAAAGTCTCAGTGCCCCAAGCAACTAAGTTCCTGAGCCGGTGCTTACCTGCATTAGTAAGAGGCAATTAACTGATTAGAAGTTCTCTATACCTAATGAAATCAAAGATCTGGTCCAAAAAAATTGGACCTCACAGGGTTGTCATGCGGTAGAATGCAAAGTCCTGTGAAAATCTTAAAATGCTATATTAGTGCTATAGATATTAAAGTGCTATATATTAGGTAAGGGCAGCTAGGTGGTTCAGTAGATAGAGCACCGGATCTGGAGTCAGGAAAACTTATCTTCCTGAGTTAAAATCTGGCCTCAGATATTTATTAGCTGTGTGACCTCGGGCAAGTCACTGAACCCTGTTTGCTTCAGTTTCCTCATCTATAAAATGAACTAGAGAAGGAAATGGTAAATCACTGCAGTATCTTTGCCAAGAAAACCCCAAACAGGGTCATGAGGATTCTGAAACAACTGAACAATGATACCATCAGCTGGCACGAATTACCAAAATTATATGGAAAGTATCCAGAGAAAGGCAGCCAGGATGGTGGAAGAGCCAGCAGTTCATTCCATGTAAGGACTGACTAAAGAAACCAGGGATCTTAATTAGGGAAGAGAAGTCTTTAAGTATTTGAACAGCTGTTTCTGGAAAAAAAAAAAAGAATTAGCCTCATTGGTCTTGGCCCTAGAGGCAGAACAAGGGGCATTAGGCAGAAGATGCTGAGGCCAGGTTAGGCTTAAAGTCAAGAAAAGCTTCCTTACAATTAGAGATGTCCACAATTAAAATGAATTGTGCTTATTAAGTAGAGGGCGCCCCTTTCCTGGAGGTCTTCAGAGAAAGATCAGTGATCACTTGTTGTGTATGTTAAAGGGAGAAATCCTTGTCAGAAGTGTCGTTTTATGAATTCTGAGTGCAGATTGAAGTCGTATATATATTTTTTCACTTTATTTTTCTTGCTTTGTTTTTGCAATGTAGCCAATGTGGAAATATGTTTTGCATGACTCACATGTATAATGGGTATCATATTTCTTGCCTTCTTAATAGACAGGCAAGGGGCTAGGAGGGAGAGAATATGGAACTTAAAATTTTTAAAAATAAATGTTAAATATTTTTTAAAAACATTGAATTAGCTTTTACAAAGAAATATTTGCTTCAAAGATATATCAATAACAAATATATCTATATCTATGTATCTCAACTTTAATGTTTTTCCTACAACCTCAAAGGTATATTATTACCCCTTATATCACTTAGGTCTCAGGGATTGGGAAGTAGGGTTGAATTAGGCTCAAATTTAGCTCAGTACCTAAAGAATAACGATCCCACCAAATTCAAGTCCTGAGTAGGTTCTAGATAGAGTTCGCAGAATCCTTACTCCTTAGCAGCCTAGATTCCTGAACTCTAAGATCTGTATAAAGATTCTCAAAGACACAAAGTTCAGGGAAAAGGATAAAGGGAAGACTTCAGAAGAAGCTGAGGTATCAGGTAAGTAGAAGGTAATTTTCACATTTCTTAATGTTTACTAGTTGTTCTAAGAAAGGCTATATCAAAGTTATTGTCCTAATAGAGAAAAAATAGATTCAACATTAACTTAAAAATAATAGGCACTGATTTCCACGTGACTTCATAAATGGTTTATGCCATGACTTATTTCAGATAAAAACAGTCACAGTGCCTTTCACTTAGTAAAGACTCCTTAAATGTTTGTCAAAGGAACGCATTTTCATTCTCTTTAGATCTGCATATTCTTAGGATTCCAGAAGGCTTCACATCAATTAGAAAAGCTGTAGACCTTTTAGTTTTTCTGAGATTAAGGAAAGTTCCCTTCTACATTGCCTTTTCTTTTTCCTTTTCTTAAAATTAAGATTTATTGATGACTTTTGTTTTCACAGCTCAGTGATTTCCTACGTACCAACAATGAAAATCAACTGACCCAGAGTCTACATTGGACTGAGTATGCAATGTTCTATACCCATAAAATCTCTTGCCTCTCTAAGGCAAGGAAGGGGTTCTATCACTTTCTTCAGTCACCGTAGAGCAGGCCCAGCCACTGCAATGTAGTGAAAACACCACTAAATCTGGAAGCCATGGTTTTAGGTCTTGTTTCTACCACCTTTGAGCAGGGTAGACTTAATCAAGATACTTCACCATCCTAAGCTTTGACTTTACCACATATAAAATGGAAATACTAATATGGCAGAGCCAGCATGTTAGACAGTAGACAGAGAACCAGCTTGGAGTCAGTAATGAATGAATGAATAAAAAAGCACACATTAAGCACTTACCATGGGCAAAACCCTATGCTAAATACTAGTGATAGCAATAGAAAAGCAGAGACAGTACCTGTTCTTAAGCTCATATTTTAATGTAGAAGCCAACCTACATAGGAGGGTTCAGCTGCAAGTCAGATGGAAAAATCTCTTGGTCAATAGTTTGGAGGAACAAAGTAGAGAGTAATACATTTGGGTTCAAATCCTCCTTCTGACCCATACTGGCTCTGTGAAATAGGGCCAGTCATTAACCCTCTCAATGTCCCAATCAACTCTCTAAGTTGCGGAACAGGTAGGTCCAGATCTGGATTGGTAAAGAGAACTTCCTCACCAGGAATCCATTTCCCAATGAGATCACAGGTTTGATCTACCGCTCCCCTTCTGTTCTCACCCCAACCCTTTCCATATACTATCTACCTCACAGGGCTGTTAGGAGGAACAAAAGAAATGATGCACAAAAAGGACTTTGTAACCAAAGAAGTATTATGTAAATGTCAACTATTATTAGTGGCTACTATCAATTTACCATCCATGTATATGGGAGGGATTTTATTTCTTCCCATTGTGTCTGCAGCCAAAAATGAATTCTGCAATGCAGAATTATAGGCAGCTGTGTATTTATTATTGCTGCTGTCAGAGGACTGCAGAGTTTGGTCATAAAGGGTATGATGGAGATTTAAAAAAAAAAAACCAATCGTCTAGAGCTTCAAAGTACTTTTTTTCCTCCTTGGGAAGCAAGAATTAGTTTAGCCATTTGCTGGATGAGTAGCTTTGAATCTAACATTTTAAATTATAGGCTATGTGAAATAACAGAAACTTTTTAGTGAGAATATAGGTGTTTTAAAAATACTGATATGTAGTGAAAGGCAAGTTTATACTACTGAAGCAATCAATTAATCAATTGACCTATCAGAAATATTTCTTTTATTTTCAAATATCACCAGCTAGAAAGAAGTAGGATAAGTTTAAAAGAGTAAAAAATAAGCAAAATGAAGGAATATTAATAATGTTACTAAGTTTCTAATGTAGTGCTTAGTATATAGTAGACACAATAAATTCTTAATTAATTGATTAGATAGTTTTGACTCATTAACTTGCCTTAGTTCATTAAAGAATTGGTGACAACAAAAGATAGGACCTCCCCAGTCATTCCTGCACCTTCTTCATTATGCGCCAAATTCCTCACTGCCCACCCCACCCACCGTCAAACGATTTGGAGTTACCAATGACTAAGAGTCTGGATCCCGTATGTCTAATTTATTAGATAGACACCTGGTTCAGATACCATACCCTAGAATGTGGGAACTTCTGATTCCACAGAATTCTCAGAGAACCGCTCATGTAGAGATTTCTTAATTTATAGTTTTATTCATTTATTTTATATTTAATAACTTAGTATTCATTGAATTAAAAGAAGACTGGATTTGTAATCAGAGAATTTGATTTCATATCACAGCTCTTTTTATTATCTGTATGGACTTGAACAACTAACTTACCTTTTCTAGGGCTCAGCTTTTTCATTTATAAAATAAGAGGGTTGGACTAGATGGATATAGATCTGTGATGCTACAATCCTACTTACATAGTATTATGCTAGGCTTGAGAACTATGCAGAAGAAGCATAGAAACATGGTCTTAGAGTTGGAATAGACTGTGGGGGGTCATCTGTCCCAACCTCCACATTTTAAAGATGAGTAAGCGGAGGTCTAGAAAGGTTAAGTAATTTGTCCAAAGTCACACCAGTAGTAAGTAGCAGAGATGTGATTCAGACTTAGGTTCTCTAACTACAAATGCTAGCTTGAACCACCTTCCAAGAGCCAATTGTTAAATTTTCACTGTGGGCATTATACCTCAGAAACTGGCAATGCTAAAAATCAGGGCTTAATTTATTGTTTTGTTGATTGCCCAGATTTAAGAGAGAAATGGAGAAAATATTAATAATGCAGGTTAAACTTAAAAATGAGTCATGCATAATTTTTTTCTAGAGTGCCATTTGTTAAACATTTACCAGCATACTGCTGTGATTCTACCAATTCTAGATTATCAAGTAGAAAGTAGATGATGCATAATAGCAGTCTTGCTGAGCCCAAGAGAGTTGGGGTGCTTGTCTTCTACCACTAAGGGGTTCTTCGCTCTGGGCTCATAAGGATCAGAGTAGTCCCAGGAGAGCCTGCCTTCATAGACAGGATTCAGGTTTTTGTATTCTTTGAAAGGGGAGGGAAGGGAACAACCATTTATTAAACACTTATTGTGTCCCAGATACTGTGCTAAGCACTTTACAAATTTTATCTCATTTGATCCAAGAGAAAATCACCTAAAACTAAGATTTAGCTCATGTTATCCCCAGAGGAAGATGTGCTCAAGTACAAGAAATATACTCAATGTACAAAGTAGATTAGGTATAGGACAGCTATTTATTTCCTCCACGCAAAAGAAATTCTTAAAACACAAAAGGCTCATAAGTATATTTTAACAAAGATTTATAGCATGACATAGTAATCCACCTAATCTGTTATAGTCTCCTGGGATGTTGATACTTAAAAATTAAAACATAAGGCACTTAGTAGAGATTATGGAATAAGCATTTCTCCTTCACCAAAGAGCGGTCTGAATAACTCCCTCAACTTCCTTGTTTTCTGTTCAGCTGGTCTAGAATTTTAATTCATCATCTCTTCATTGTCATCTTCTTTGAAAAATTTGTAATTGTAAAAGCCACCTTCTCTGCTGCCAGTCAGCTCCTACTGAAAGACCCAGGAGCTCCTTACCTCTTGAACTCATGAATGAGGTTGTCTTCAAGGGTAGAAATGTGCATCTCAAGATTGCTATTCAGTCACCTATGCTCAGAATAAGAAGCCCAGGCATGAGAAGCAGCCGGAAGCCCAAGATCCAGGCTCAATTTTGTCTAGACAGTGGGTAATTGCACTGCCACATGGAAACAGCTGCCATGGCAGCCAACAGGAAGAGGATTCTTTGTCATCTCTCACCCCATCCCTGCCATGGAAAGTACTAGAAAGAGAGCTTTACATCGCATTCCAAAGAAAAGAAGAAGAGCATGAGAGCAGAAGTTGTCTCTCTCTCTTTAAAGTCTACTAAGTGGGCAGAGCTTCTTGGTCCAGTAGCTGATCCTCTCTAATGTGTCCCTCTCCTCCCGCTGCTATCATGGGGTCCAAAGGACTGTCGCCTCATCCTCCAGCTCTGAGTCTCCCAGTTCTGGACTAGAACACCTGGGCCACACGGGGAGGAGCCAGAGGAGTTCAGCTCGGCTCCTACACATTCTCTTTGGGATGTGTTCTGGTCAGAGCACATGGGGAGGGTTAGGATTAGCGTTCAACCCCATTACAACTGGAATCATAAACTAGAAAATCTCTACCTGATTGGTTCTCTGAGAATGTTGTGGGGTTAGGGACTTTCAAAGTCTAAGGGAGCAGGATCAATGGCCCACTTAGCAAATTAGAAATATAAAGTTCTACCAAAACACATGCCAGATGGTCACCAGAGGTCCCAAACCATTAGGCCATCTATAGTGGACTGATGTTTTTTTTTTCTTTATTTGTCACAAATTCCTTAAAAATAGTCAAGTTAATGAACAGATACAAACCAAACAATCAACAGGCATCTATTAAATACCTACTACATGTAGGCACTGTGTTAAGAAATTATTAACATTATCAATACGCCTTCATTTAACTTACTTTCTTTTCCATAAGGGAGGGAGAATGGAGTAAACATTTATATAGCACTTCCTATGGGCTAGGTGCTTTGCAAATATTATATAATTTGATCCTCACAACAATCCTGTAAGGTAGATGCTATTATTAGACTCATTTTACAGTTGAGGAAACTATGGCAAATAGAAGTTAAGTGACTTGCCCAGGGTCACATAGCTAGTGTCTGAGGCTGGATTTGAACTCGTCTTCCACACTCCAGGCCCAGGACTCTTATCTACTGCACCACCTAGCTGCTAAAGTCAAACAAGTCATAAACTTCAGAGATGGAATTTGAACCCAGGTCCCCATTTCCAAATCAAGGGCTTATCCTACCATCGCTTGTGATTTGGGGACCTGAGAAACTGGACATGTAGTGTTTGCTCTTATGTTCACTCTCCCATCCCACACTAGCATTGGTAGTATCGGGCCCCAGAGCAAGACTGGCTCTTCCCTTCAGGATTTCAGGGAACCCTGATGGGTTCGAAGGGTATTTGTAACAGTACTATAGCCCACAAACCATCACCAGTGTGCTTCCCCTGCTCCCCCCCCCCCCCCCCAAGAATATCCATTGACATCAGAGTTTCGGTCAGATAAAAATGAGCTTTTAGAAAAAAGTGATATAATAAGAACAGTTTATACCAATACCCCTCCCTACCAAATTTGTGTTCTACTTTCCAATAAGTACATATAGACTCCAGGAGAAAGTGGTCTTAGGCTTAGAGCATGTGTCAAATAAGGTAAGTCAGAGCTGCTGGAAGTCTTTTTACTAGAATCCTAAAGATGCTTCTCCTTAGGCATAGGGTAACTTTCTGATGGGCTCCTTGTAGAGTCCTAAAGCTGCTTTTCTTAAGTATTTTTAGTTTGCATTCCATTCCCAATGCAGACACTGCTGCCAGTCACTGCTGTTCTGGGATATCCACCAGGACTCCTGTGAGAAGTCAAAATCAACCATCCCATAGAGGTTCACAAATTCCTCCTCTGGTCAAGGTGAAGTGGAGGAGCCCCTAGTGCTTCTACCCCTAGGAAATTCCCTCTTGGGCTTGGCTCGAATTGTCCTCTCCTGGCTAGCCATTGGAATGCTGGAATCTGAGCTGGCTTGCTATTTATAAAAGACCCACAAGACCTGACAGGGGTTACATTAGTTTAATGCCTTTGATTGATTGATTTGGTAGAGATATTTTCACTTGACAAAGGTATGGGGCCAGAGCAGAGGAATCCAAACTTCACAGAACAAATCTTTTTATTCAGCCAAAGGGCCAAGGAGCCAGAGGGTCACATGTGGCCTCAAGGTCGCAGGTTTCCCACCCTTGGGCTAGAGTATCTTGTTAGTTAAAGTGGGGTGAGGGTGATCTATAGATAGTTTGTATCAATTGACACTCCTTACCCTTACACAAACATGAAAAGTTATATGAAAATAATATAAGGCAGTGTGTGATTGCTGACTAGGTGGTACAAATAATAGATTATGTAGAAGTTCAGTGGTTGGGAAAACTTCTGTGGGCTAAAGTGGCTGAGGAAGACTTTGTGGAATAGAAAAGATGAGCCAGGCATTGAAGAATGTCTGGGATGGGGGCAGGGGGAGATCCATGAGGAAGTTACATGAACCAAGGCGTGGGCATCAGATTGACAAAGTCCATTCAGCGGACAATGAGCTAAGCAGCCTAGCTACGTTGGAAGATTCCTGCAGAGAAAATTAATTGGAGCCAGACTATGGAAAGAGTTCAATACCAAGCCAAGGGATTTGGATGTTATTCTACAATCTCTAGGGAACTACCGAAGGTCTTTGAGGAGAAGAGAGAAATGATACAAGTGCTGTTTTTGAAATATTAGTGACATGGAGGATGCATTACTGTCAGTAGAGACTAAATTCAGGGAGCCTAGTTAGGAGATGTTTATGGAATATAGGAGTAAGGCACTAATTATTGAATTTTAGTCCATGGCAGTGAACCTAGAGGGGAAGGAATTAGATTTAAGACACATTATTAAGCAAGAAGCCACAGGATTTTCTAATTGTATGAAGGATAAGGAAGGATCGCAGCTCTAGAAATGGAGGAAGCTCAAAGGCCTTGCAGGGCCAGTCCCTTAATTCTACAAATAAGTCAACTGAGGCCTCGTGCAGATTGTGAGCTTCAGGGGCGGGAACCGAACCTAGGTCCTCTGACTCCGGAGTCAGGGAGAGCTAGCTTGAGTATGTAAGAGAACAAACATTTGCACCATCATGAAAATTCTCTTCTTTCTTGTTGAGCTGGAAACAACTAGAGACTGGCAGTGTTCAAAGCTGGTAACAAATTATGCCTAGGTTCCCTAAAAACTATATGAAGTTTATGACTGAAAATTGGCTAGCTTAAATATTTGTGATCAGAAAAAAATAGAGTGTTATACAAAGATCATAAACTGCTTTTAGGAATGAGAAGTATTGATAATGTATAACATGGGGCTATTTTTTTAAACTCTGAAGCCTTTAGTGGGGGTTTATCTACCTCACCAAAATTAAACAAATCAGGAGTACAGAAAATCTTCAATTATGCTATGTGTAGCCAACCAAGCATTTCTTCTTAAAGCTTTGTTAGTCTATTCAATTTAATTCAACTCAATACAGCCTTTATTAAGTTCCTACTTTATGTCAGATACGGTGGTAGAAATTAAAAGTATAAAGCAAAATGAAAAAAACAGTCCCTCCCCTCAAGGACTTTCATTGTATCAAGTGAGATAAGATACTGAAAGCACTTTAAAAACCTTCAAGTGCCATTTAAACATTAGTTATAACAACAATTATTATATGTGTAATAATAATCATTATTGTTATACAGGATAGACACAAGTAAATAAATACATATAATAATTTGAGTAGAGAATGGGCCTTAACAACTAAAGGAATCAGGAATGACCTCCAACAGAAGATGAAACAGTCATAGATCCTTGAAGGAAGTCATGTATTCTAGGAATCAGATGTGAAATAGGAGGCCATGGCAGCCATCAAGGACAGACTATGAAATGGCATGGAGGCTGAAGATGAATGACCTAGTTCTGGGAATGGCCAGTAGAACAGTCTGATTGTCAGGTAGAGTGCATGAAGGAATGTTAAATAATCCTGGGAAGGTAGGCTGTAGCCAGACTATGAAAGACTTTGGTGCCAAGCTAAGGAGTTTATATTTTATATTAGTGGCAATAGGGAACCATTGATGTCGCTGAAAGGGGAGTGAAAAGGTATTTTTAGGAAGATTATTCTGACATTTGTGTTGAGGACAGAGTAGAGGGGGTGAAGTCTGGAAGCCAAGAGTTCAATTAGGTGGCTGTTGCAATACTATATAGGAGAGGGAATGAAGGCCTGACTTTGGGTGGTGGCGACCTTAGAAGGGAAAGGGAAAAATGAGAGATGTCGTAGAGGTAAGATCAACAGAACATAATAATTAATTGGACCTGAAGGGTGAAGGGAGGGAAGAAAGAGTTCAGGATGATTCTACAATTTCAAAACTGGATGAATGGAATTATGGTTGTACCCTCCATAGAAATATGGTTTGGGAGAAAGATGGGTTTGGCATAGAAGGCAATGAATCTATTTAATCTCTGCTCTCAAGAACAATTTCCTTCTATAGGAATGTTCAGGTCCTTTTACAACGAAGACAAGAAGAACGGATATTGGACATGTACATGACATAACTCAGTGTTGACTTTTTTTAACCTCTCTTATACTGCTGGCAATTGCTAATGCTTCACTCCATCCCTAAGTTCTTTATAGTCTCTTGTAAAAATTTGTCAATCTGACAGCTGTACTTACCCACTGCAAGTAGATAAGTTTTAAAAGTAACCTTTGCCCAAACACCAAACAAAGCTATTCCTTGGACTCTCAGGACTTAAAATGGCAGCTAACATGACTCATAAATAAACTTATACTGATTGGTTTTTAAATGAACTGAATTTGTTGGTCCAAGAAAATGCTGGTTATAATCTTCCCTTACTGCACCTTGGTATGTTCTATAGCTTCATGGGAAATATTCACATGTGAAGTTCTTTTGGAAGCTCCACAACAGTGCTATCTCATAGTGATCAACCTAGTGAGAAAACTTATAAAAATGTTTTATGGAATATATTTGTGCTGCTAGAATACTACTGGAACATGAAGACAGCCCAAGGACACACCTACCCTTTTCAATCACATCTTCCTTATGATGTCCTTAGCTCCCTCCTGTACGTTTCCTCCTTGGTATCATGTTACCACCCTACCAACCACATGCCTTTTCATCATCTTTTGGGTGACTCACAATTTTCATTCTTTGGAGATTATAGTATTCTGTGACATCAACAGAAGAAAACCATTGTCAATTAATCAACAAGCATTTTTAAGTGTCTACTATGTAGCTTAACATTATGCTAAGCTATGTGGATACAAAGAATGAAATAGTCCCTACTCACAAAGAGTTGACATTCTCAAAAGATGAATATTTCAAAAAGAACTATGAGATCCTTAAAGCACTGAAGTTTCCTTAATGTAATCCAACCCAGTCTCCTCCTCCTCCTCAATACTGGGTCTAGTTCATTGCTATCCATTGGTATCCATCCTATACTGAGATCTAGAGGAAGGTCTCCAGCACATTGGGTGGAATCTCAGTAGAGGATTTACGGGAGGACATGGACAGATTGGTATAGAAAGAGAAGGCTTAGACCAGCTGTCATCTGCACCCATGTATTATGAAGGCAGAATTTATGATTTCAAAGAGAATCGTATATGTGTCTGAATGGTTCAGAACCGCAGGATATAAGAAATTCTCTAAGTAGAAGGCAGAAGAATCAAAGCATTTATTCAGGCTCTAAAGTAACAGACCCACGAACCAGCCTCCCCATTTTGATATTTTGATCAAAAGCTTCCAGGCCCAATAACTCCGCCTCACAAGAGTAACCAGGAGGCCACAGAAAAACATGATGGTATTAAACCAAATCATATTCATGCATCCCCTCTCCAGTAAGAAGATTACCCACTGGCCTCAAGTCCTTGCTCGGCACTCCTTGATCCACACACGGGTCGGCTCTGCTTCTGGGTCGGCTCTGCTTCCACAGTTCCTGCTTCGGCTTCGGCTTTATCTTTAGCTTCGGCTGTAGCTGTCTCTTGCCTCTCCTCGAAGCCTCCAACCCTGACCCAGCGATCGAGCACCGGGAGCTCACCTTCAGGGCGCCTTCTTGCCTCCTCCTTCGGTCCCAGGTCTACGAAAGGCTGCTAGAGGCCGAGGCACCAATGGGGGTAGTTTTCGCCCTTGCTTTGTTCCAAGACCTCGCTCCCGCTTCGTGGCTGCCACCGGTGGCAACGGTGCTGAGACGCCCTCCTCCCAGCCGAGTCCCTGGCGTCATCAAGCGGCACCTGAATGACCAGAGCCCATTGCTTCCCCAGTTGGCCCCTCCCCCTAGGGCCCTGGGAGGCTCACATCCACATAGACTAGGTCAACACCCAACAGGGCATGGCTCTGGAGTTAACACCTCCCCTTAGCCAGACCCACCTTGGGCCCCACCTCTGTCATCAATCCACACCCACATAGGTTTTACACCTAACAGGGCTTTGGGCCTGGGGCTTAGCACTTAGTAAGATTTAATGAAATAGCTGAATCACTCAAAGCAAACAAAAGCCAAACTCCTCAAGGGCACCTGTTGAACTAAGTGCTAAGGAGCCCGTTTTGCTTACCAACACAACCCTTGAAGGGAGTACTCACATTAATAACATCATAAATGCATTAATACATAAATAATCATTTGATCCTCACAACAAACACCATGAGGTGCTATGATAATCTCCATGTTATTGACAAAGAAACTAAAGCTTAGGGAGAGGTTAAAGTAATTTGTACAGTCATTGTTAGAGGCAGGATTCAAACCCTAGTCTTCCTATTTATAAGTCTAGCACTCTATTCAGTACAATAAATCAAAATATTCTTACTGCATTGCTAAACTGAAAACAGATGTTTTCAGGGCAATAAATTAGGAAATGGTATTGTTTTCTTAGATTTTGTAGGTTATTAGTTCAATATTCTGCATTCAGGGCACATAGAAGTGACTCACAAATAAATGACCTGGATAAATGAATGTAGTGGGCCTCATTTGCTACGGCCAATTATGTGATGGTTCTTATTTTAAACTATTTTTTTTTTAGAATTCCATTTCCATTTTTAATATATGTAAATTAGCATCACTATCAGGGTTTAAACACAGCCCCAATCCAATTTCTTATGCTAGATTGTTTTCCAGAAGTAGGGATTCTCTTAACTTTAGTTGAAATATTCAGTCTATTTCCACATTATATATGCACATGTGTGTGTATGTAATTTACACACACATGTAGATATTATACATACATATTCATATATATTTTTTCCTGAACATTTCTTACATCTACCAACTAGTCCTTCTAGTGTAGGTCATGGGGATTTTTTAGTTTACAACTATTTGAAAATAGGGAGAAAAGCCCTTCTCTTGCTAGAGTTGTGTGTTCAGTTCTAGGTGATATATCTCAGGACCTACATTTAGCATATTGGGAGACCTCCAGAAAAGGATGACCAGGAAGAAGATTAGATTCATAATTTGGGTAAAGTTAAAATTAGATGACATCTGAGGTCCCTCCCAACTCTGAGTCTGTGATTCTACTATTCGAAATGTGCCATATGGATTTTCCAGCATTAACAGTATTTCTAAAGGGATGGCTGGGTGGAGTGGGGTGATAGGAGGGAGGGCAGACTGGGGAAATGGGTGATCAGAATGCAGGACTTCTTGGGATGGGGGGAGGGTAGAGATGGGGAGAAAATCGTAACTCAAAATCATGTAGAAATGAATGTTGAAAACTAAAATTAATTTAAAAATTTAAAAATTATAAATAAAAACAGCATTTCTATTTTAAAATACTAGGAAAAGGTAGATACCATTGTCATCCCCCCCATTACCTTCTATCCCAAGTAAACGCCTACTGTTCCTACTACTTCTCGTCCCCACTCTATACATTAAGAATAATTGAAGAAACTGGAGATGTTTAGTCTAGGTGTAGCAACTGGGTATCCCCTTTAAACAATGGTCCCCAGAAAAGCAATCCCCATTTTCAAGGTACACTGTAGATTAGTATTCACTAAAAACTGTAACTCAAGAGTCCTATTCCCTCCCTGATGTATTTCCTTTTGTCAAGCAGCCAGAGGGCATATTAATTTAAAACAAAATGATTTAATCCAATAGTGTAGTTGGTAAAGTAACAGGAAAAGATTCCTTTCCCCCCACCCCAAACCCATGGACACATAGGATTCTTTCTTTTAAAGTTTATATAATTTGTGGTCAGCATATAAGCATAGCAAATAGGCACATATGTTAGAAGGGCACACATAGATGGTGCAACTCAGATCTCTGATGCCCTCTGATGTCTTCTGATGATGACACTACACTGCTCTGTGCTTCTCCTTGCTAACCATCTCTGTTTGTCTCATGTTCACTCAGATTATCTCTGACGCTTAAGTACCTTCCAGGCATCGAATCTTCAGGGTCATCCTCTAAGTTCTTGGCTCTCAATTACTAAGGTTGGTTCTATGACTAGAAAGCCTCTCCATGACCAGTGCAGGCTGATAGCTCTTTTGGTAATAGCTGAGTCTATAAGTCATCACATAAAGCTAAGAGAAACCAATTGAAGTTCCCCTAGACTAATAAGACTAAGTCTATTCTTTTGCCTACCTGTACCTGGTGCTGATTCTAAGGCCACGGCCCCAAGCATTTATTCATCTAACTTAGGGTTAGGAAATTCTTTGCGATTATCATTTAACCTTTGATGGGTATCCTATGTCTCCAAAACCTATTTCAAGGATTCTGCCCAAAAATTCCCACAAAATTTATATAGAGATTGGTGCTATTAAGCCTGCCTCACTCTTATGATAGCATTCATATAAGCTTTATGGAAAATGAAAGTTAATTAGACAAGGCTATTGCCCTCTATTATCCTGGTCCACGTCCTTTACATTATATATAGATATAGATGTAGATACACACACATACCATATGTGTGTGTATTGTGTATATATGTATATATGCATGCATGTATATATGTGATTATATATGTGTACATATTTGTATATATGTATGTGTATACATACATAAACACATATGTGTATATATATGAATATATACTTATACATATATTTTTGTGTATATATTCCAGAAACAACAACCAAAAAGCCTCTAGATTTTGTGCTATAGAATTGGTGGGAATGGCAGGAAGGAGTATGATCATCATCTTCAATTATTTTAAGGGCCTCTGGTGACAAAAGAATTAGACTTATTCTTCTTGGTGCCAGAGGGCAGAACCAGGAGTAATGGACAAGATTTCAGTTTAGTATAAGGAAGAACTTTCTGATTTGGGGGTGGGAGAGGTCTGGACCTACGATTACCTCAGTGCTAGGTCCTCCTAGTACTGAATCTCTCCCCATCCAATGCAGACCAGAAACTGCTTTGTAACTTACTTTGTAAGGACTTGCCTGGGATTCTGGGAGTTTGAATATCACTTAGGGTCCTGCCATCAGGATGGGTCAGAGGCAGAAACTAGCCCAAGTCTTCTTGATGCCAAAAACAGTCTTGTGTCCACTGTGCCATGCTGTCTCTCTCCTAATGTTGAAAAATGGAACAATTCTTCCTCGAAAGGTAGATTGGCTATCTCAGGAGATGTGTAAGAAAGGAGGATAACTTGAGCACTTTGGGGGAATATGTTAAAGAAGGAATTCATGCCTGGTTACAGGTGGTTGTTCTTCATTCTCAAAGAGGATGAAAATGACATCACTATGCTAGAGTCGTGTTTCAGTGTACCTGACTGTGGCTGATCAGGCCAATACTAGCTCAGAATGTTCTACCACAGGTCGGGCACTACTAGTCCATGTGATCATTCAGGGTGGATTCTCTAAATTTGCACATGTAGCATTTCTTTTGAGCTACTTCAATTCTGCTTTGCTCATAGAGCACAGCTCCTTCTCTGATGAGGGCACGCCATGCTGAGAGGTCCTGTGCCAGTGTCTCCCATGTCAGACAATCAATTCCAAAGTTCTTAAGATAGACCTTGAGAGTGTCCTTGTATCGCTTCTTCTGACTACCATGTGAACGCTTGCCTTGTGCAAGTTCTCCTTAAAATAATCTTTTAGGTAAGCGTATGTTTGGCGTTCAAACAACATGGCCAGCCCATCAGAGTTGTGCTCTCTGAAAAAGAGTTTGGATGCCTGGCAGCTTAGTTTGAGAAAGGACCTCAGTATCTGATATCTTATCCTGCCAGGTGCAGGAATTCATGCCTCAGATAAGGTTGGACTAGATGACCTTCAAGGTCCGTAGATACAACTGTTTCTAAACCAGGCTATAAATAATTGTAGCTTTCATACTGAACAACACGATAAAAATCTGTCAAAACCCAACAATTACCTTCAGCAACTCACCCAGCCTGCCCCAGATCTTCTAACTTGATCCTGTTGGGTGGATATTCAACATACCCAGGAAACAGACTGAGCTAACTGGGAGATTTCTTCCTGGTTCTCCCGCTGCATAAATCAGCAGAGATCTCTCCAGGTCCAGTGAACTGGCCTCAGATTAAATCATGAGCCAACCTGGAACCTTGGAGATACAAAAACCTTTAACCTTCCTTCTGTTGTCTCTTGTGTGAACAAGACGCTGGAGGTTTTAAGAAGAGACCCAGAAGCACTCACCCATTTACCTCTCGAGGACTGAACTGTGAACTAAATTAAACAGGTTTTAGAGGTGGGGCAGGTAGACAGTATTAGGCCTTCTGCTCAGAGACCATAAGGGAGCTGGTGAGTTTATTTAGCCCTGCTAAGCCCAGAACAGAAGGAAGGAAGAAAGGAAGGAAGGCAGGAGGGAAGGAAAGAAGGAAGGAGGGAAAAGAGGAGGGAAGGAAAGAAAGGAAGAAGGGAGGGAGGAGAAAAAAAGAAAGGAAGGAAAGAAAAGAATCTCTGACCTCAGACACACCAGAACCTAAAATACATGGCAACATTTCTAACCTTTGTTCCTGGCTTTTATATATGTGCTTTGGTGTTGAGATGTGAACTACTGAAGGATGAAGCTGTGACTATTTTGGACTCTCAAAATATTGCTGTTGCTGCCTTGGGTGTCTAATTTCATTCTGCTTTCTAAAGTTATGCCTCTCTTGCTCTCTAGCAAGGAAAATGCCTCCCTTCTGCTAATCCTGTTACATCATTTGGATGTTTCTGTGAGTAATCCTTTAAGTTTAAAATTAATCTGAGCAGCACATTTCTAGATGACTGAAAATTTGTTTTAAAACTTGCTTAACAATTCTTGGTATGCCTTCTTCAGTTTTAAGAGTACATTTATTAAGGCCAAAGAACCTGGATGAGGTTACCTTTCTGAATTATTTAAAGATGAAAAAGTTAGGAGAAAGAGTTATTTTTAACCTATGTGTAATGCTATGACAGTGTCCTCCTTTCCCAATGACAGGGCTTGGAAATCAGTCACAGCCCCAAGGAGGATGGCAGGAACAACATAGGTCACCACATCTGTACTGCTGTAAGTTCCTCAGAATCTTACTTGGTGACCCACTTCCCCTTGCAAGGACAGTGGTACCCACTAGTGCTGAAGGGCCACACAAAGATAGCTGAAATATTTGCCCTTTCCCTAAACCAAGAGTGCGTACAGCTCCTGAAACTTATATTCAGTGACTGGCTTAGTTTTGTTCCTCCAAATGCTCCCTGATATTCATTGCTACCATGCTAGCTTCCACTAGTTACGTTTAGAAGAAGCTTAAGTGTGGTGGTGGTGGTGGGGAGTTCAAGTGTAAATTTTAGTTAAAAGTAAATGTGAGGTTAAGGCAATAGTTTTGCCGCTTTAGTAAATTACACTAAAAATCTTTAGTTAAACTTCTCGAAGTAATTAAGGAAAGTAAGTGCACTTAGGAGAATTATTGTAATAGAATATATAATTATATTAATTAATGTATTAATAATCATAATGTCAATATATTATCAATAAGCAAATGTGTTTTTCTAAACACAAAAATAAAAAAAGAAAGATTTGAGAAGTGTGACACATGCTCTGGAGCTCCTAATCTAATTTCTACTCACATTGATAAGTCAGGTCCCTAGAGTTCATCTGCTGCAGCTTCTTTCAAGGTTCTAGGTGTAGCCATGAGAAAGTGTGTTTCTAATGCTATAGTTCATGAGCCCCCATTGGTGTATTTCCTGTGATGATTATCAGTTGATATTAATTAGCCAAACTTAATTAGATCTTAGAAAAAGGTATTTTTCAAGGTGGGAAGAACAATTGGTCCAAAACACTTACCCCCAAAAGTCAGTGACACACTAAGTACATACAGAGTCCAGAGGAAGATGGGCTCGAATTGTAGAGCCTTTTCTCCCCTTTGTGGGGGTACCCAATAATATTCTGTTACATCTTTTCTGCTGGGCTGCTTGTAGTTCCTTGAATATGTCTTTCCTCACTTTATCCTGTCTGTTCTTGGATTCTGGTGTAAACACTCACACCAACCCCTGCTGAGCTGAGTAGAATGAAAAGATGCCAACCAAGAAGATTGAAAGTCAAAAACTGTTTGGATCATTTAAAGCTCCCGGAGTCCTCCTCTGGCCAAGGAAGGAGGTGAAGAAACTAAGGCTGGACTTTGGTGCTCTCCTCTCTCAACTCTTTCTTCTCAGAGGTATCTCTCTCTCTCTTCCTTGCCCCCAGATTCTTGAATCTCTTGGATTATGAAGTAGTTTCTGGTTTTATACAAGCCCTCCCAGGGGAGGATCAAGTGCCTGGCCCAATAAGAGGCATACTATTGCACCTAGGGAAGTGTCCAATTGTCGCTCATACCTAGTAAACTGAGATGTGTTCTCCCTTAATAAATTTAAAAGGGTTAAGTGGAGTAGGGTGATTTCTAGCACACCCTTAGAGAAAAAATTAATTAATCAATTAACAAGCATTTATTAAACAAACTAGGCAGTGAAGATACAAAGACAACGAGGAAATAATCTCCACCCTCAAGGAGCTTTTGAAGTGGGGGAGGGGGAGGTAGAGGCAACATACACACACACACACACACAGAGTGTGTATACACATATATGCACATATATATGCATATACATACATATGTAAACATATGCATATACATATATACACATATATGTATGTATATATGCACATACATATACACAAATAATAAACATAAGGTAATTTGGGGGAAGACACTAGCAGTTGAGAGATCATGGAAGGCTTCATATAGGAGGCGTGAGAAACAACAGGAATAAATATGGTTCTGCCATTGGACAATCTATCCTGGGAACAAGCATAAGTGGACAGTTTTGTATCCAGGAGTGAGGAGGAACGTTTCCTCTTATACATAAATTACCTCGATGAGCCACTGATGGCTCATGGAAAGTTTGATAAACATCCCATTTTAGCCTTCACAATGCATTTTCCCATGTAATTGCTAAGCCCTTGGCACCATGACGATGTTTTGTTTTGATAGCCAACAAATCAAATGTCTTGTCCCCATTTCTATTTGTCAGAATGAATGATAGCTAAAGAGAAATAAGATTTCTGGGCTATTTCCATCCTGTTATTCATAAAGTTACCAAAAATGAGATGTTAGCACTTTGAAAACCCACACACATACACCCCAATCTATCTCAAGCAAACAGTGACCTCAGATAATGGCACTAGCAATAAGTTAATACCTCCAGTCGAGGATCCTTTATCTATGGCAGTGTCCTTCAGGCTAAAAAAAAGAAAAGAAGCTGGGTTTGGGTGATGCCTATCGGCTCCATTGTGTTCAACCAGGCCCTGTCCCATTCTCATAGCTCTCTTTGGCCCATGCTCTTCCAGGTATCTAGAGAGACTGGTCCCTTTTCAGGGCTTTGGGAGAGCTGAGAATATGAGGCAAGTAGGGAAACAAAGGAAATTGAAAATCTCTCCAAATGTTTAATGTTTCTTACCATGTGCTGCAAAAAGGACATTTGTCAAAATCAGAGAAGAAGGTAGAAAAAGAAATGGCAACATAGATTTAGAGGAGGGAATTTCAATAGATCCATAAGAAAATAGTCATAGGATGTCACAGCCAGAAGGAAACTTTGACAGTGTCTAGTTCAATTCTTAAACTTTACAGATGAGACAGCTAAGGCCCAGGAAGACCAGTGATCAGTCTAGCAGTGGCTGAATTAGACTAGAATCCACATCAGCCTCTTTCCTCTAGAATCAAATAGAAAGTCCTTTGGCATTTGAAGCTCTCCATAATTTGGCCCCTTCCTCCTTCCCCGATCTTCTACCCATCACTCCCCTCCATTGCTATTTTTAATCCAGTCCTTCGGGCCTGGTTGCTATCCTCCACACAAGGTGCACTCATTGCACTGTCTCCCATGCCTGGGATCCACCCCTTTCCCCAACTCCCTCTTTTGGAATCCTTGGTTTCCTTCCAGATTCATCTCAAATACAACCTTCTTTCCTCCTGAAGCTTTTCCTGGTTCCCCCATTTGCTAATGTACTCCCTCTCCAAACCACTGTGTGTTTTCTATCCTTGATGTATGTGCCTATATTATGCTATCTCTCCCAGTTAGAATGTAAGTTTCTTGAGGGGAGGAACCATTTCAGTTTGATCTTTGTGTTTCCAGCACTTAGCACAATGCCTGGCATATGGTAAGTGCTTAATAAATGCTTGTTTATTTATCGATTACACTATTCTGACTCTATTCTATAGGAGGAAAATGCATCCACAGATCCTTCTCTTCCAACTGCCGAATCAAGTAACAGGACAATCGGGTGTGTAAGCCCAGACAGAATGTTGTCTCCGTGAGAAGCTGTTTCATTGAGAGGCAGTCTGAGAGTGGCCATTCCCCTACTTATTTTGGATGAAGGGATCACGGAATTTCAGACTTGGAAGGGCTCCTACATATCCTAGATATCTACAAATCTGATAATGGTCATACAGCCCTTACTGGAAGACCTCCGGTAAGGGAGGGAGGGAACTAGCATTTATTCAGCACCTGCTATGTGCTGGACATTGTGCTAAGCACTTTACAAATATTATCTCATTTGATCCTCGCAACTCCAAGGGATATGTCCTATTATTATCCCCATTTTACAGTGGAGGAAAGTGAGGCAGAGTAGCTAAGGGATGTGCCCAGGGTCACATAGCTAGTAAGTATCGGAGGTTGGATTTGAGCTTGGGTCTTCGTGATAGCTCTTTATCTACTATGCCATATGGGAGGGCCATCTTACTGGGACAACCCTGTACCTCCCGAGAAAACCCACTTTATTTTTGGATGACTCTAATTATTAAAAAGGTTTTTTTAGTTTTAGTTTTTTTACATCAAATATAGATTTACTCGCTTGCAACTTTTACCCATTACCCATACACTTCTGCCTTCTGGGACCAAGCCAAAAAAAAAAATCTACTACATGAGAGTTTTCCAATACTTGGAATGACTCTCATTTTCCCCACTGAGTTTTTTCTTCTTCAGGCCCCAGTCATTTCAATCAATCCTCATATGGCATCACACTGAGACCTTTTATTATCTTGGTGGACACTCTTTAGTGTCCTTCCTCAAATGTGGCTCCTGAAACTGACCATACTACTCTAGCCGAGGTCACCTTTAGAGTCCTAGACATTGGGCCTCTCTTCATGCAGCTGAAGATTACCTTAGCCTTTTGGCTTCAAGGTTGCCCTGTTGACTCATATTGAGCTTGAGGTCCACTAAAGCCCCCAGATCTTTTTCAGATAAGCCACTTCCTAGGAATGCTATACATAATGTAAACTCTCTTAAAGTCTTTAGTCACTTAAGTCACTGAGCTTCATTTTCCTCCTTTGTAAAATTCAATTAGGCAAACATTTAAGTGCCTACTATGTGCTATGCAGTGGGCTTGGTGATATCTCTAATATATGATAGTTGGAAGAAATGGAGAGTAAGCACCAGCAACCAATGATGAGAAGGTGGAGAAGAGGGAACAGCATCACCCAACAGGTGGCCCTAGACCAAGAAGGAAGATCTATTCTGAAAGGCAAAGATGAGGACCGCATCAGTACAGGAGTCAGGAATCTGAGTTTTTGTGAAAATTGGATGAAATAAAACAGGTGAAAACACTTTGTAACTGCAAAGCACTATATGAACGTGAGCCATGGTCAATTATTGAGATCACAAATGTAAGAACATAGCTTGAAGGGGAACCAGGAACAAAGACAATAAAGGGTCCTAGCCATTGGAACGCACATCAGTGCAATGACCAAGCTGGATTCCAGAAGAATGATAATGACATACACCTCTCTCCCCTTGGTAGACAGGTCTTAAGGCAACAGGTGTGGAATGAGGCAAATGCTGCCATCTGCCTCAAGATAAATCTCAGTTTATTCTGCTCTTTGTTATAAGGAAGGGTTCCAGAGGTGGGGATGGGGTAAGGGTAAGGGATGGCTACAGAAAGATATGTGGTGCCATGGATAGAGTACTGAAATCGAATCTAGAAGACCTGAATTCAAATCCTACTTCACACGCTTACTCAATTACCTGACCTTGGGCAAATCATTCACCTTCTTCTCTTCCTCAATTTTGTCATCTCTAAAATGGGGCTAATAACAGCACCTTCCTCACAGGGTTATTGTGAGGGTCAAATAATATGATATTTATAAAATGCTTTGCAAACAACTACAATAGTAACATTTATATAGTACCTACTATGTGCCAGGCACTGTGCTAAGCACTTTACAATGACTATTATATTAAAATGCTCTATAAGTCCTAACTATTATTATTATTGTGGTTGTTGTTGTTATCAGGAAATTCCAGAGATGTAAAAAATAGATTTAAAGCTTAAATTTTTAAAAATTATGTCCTAGGAAAGTTTTTTAAATGTTCCCTAATATTATGAAAATGGGCAATGTTTAGAAAAATAGTTATGCATAACTATTAATTGTTATACAATTAGTAAGAGAAATAATGACAGGAAGTCCTTCCTGCCTTTGATTAAAGAAGATACAAAGAATTTACTTTTTTATCATTATTCTAGTCTTTCTCTGCCATTCCTTCAATAGCAGGAGTTATGAGTCTGTCAGCCTTTCCATTATTATCCTTTATTTTCAACATCTCCATCTTAGTCACTGAAAATTACACTGGACTAGATAGCTGCCCAGAGGAAATTTTCTTTAATAGTATATATGAAAACTTCTTTTATGGCTCTTTATGACCCTGAAGGGTATTTTATTTCTTATAAAATAATTCATAAGTAAGCATCTTAAGTGTCCTTTGTGCATAAGAATAAATCTAGGATACTAGAGAAGGATATGAATCTTGCAGTGTAAACTTTTACCAACTAACTGTAAAACTTAGGAAAGACGTCGTCATGATGCTCAGAGTATAATGTGTGAATAGGGCATAATGAAACCAATTAGTCACATCTCATGTGTTTACACTGCTATTCCATTCTTTTGCTCTGCCAGAATCACTCAACAGCCTCTCTCCTGGAAGGTCATCTGACTAGAGCGTTCTCTCTGCAGTGGTGTTTGGCTGTTGACCCCTTAGACACTGTCCATCATTTCCCACAGTGCCTCATACTTAGCAAGCACTTAAATATCCATTGAATTGAATTGAATTCTCCACGGTTTTGGTTTAAGATCTCTACCTTTCTTTCACTCTTATCTTTTCTTCCTTGAAGACTTTATTATTCAGACTGATTACTTCAGCCATGAGTTTTCCTCACCACCTGATCAATGTTCCCACTCCTATGAGTTCCACTCCTGCTTTACTTCAGCCACCCACTGGATTAGACATGCCCTAACCTTCATCATCACTGGAAATGGCTCCATCTCCCAAATCCTGAAGTCTAGAATTCCCTACTGTCCCTGCCATGCCTCCAGTTATTATCCATCTTTGTGTTCTTAGCAGCTGGAACAGTGCCTTGCTATAAAATATACTCAAATATTCACATGGATCTTTGGTCATTCCTTTCAATGATGCAGCTTGAAAGCCTTGCCATCCTATGTATAATGCTTGTCTGTTTCCTTGCATAAGTTCCCCACAGAGGATCTGAGCAATATGCTGGCAGACTTCTTTGCTTTCTCCTAACATCAGGGATACCAAAGGAGCATTGCCTGATCAGTTCGTCTTAACCCTTTCATCTCTGGAACTCTCACTCTGTTACCCTGCTGTTCTAGTACATGAGCGTCTCCCATGTACTCACTATTTCATGCTTTATTGTACTACCTGGCTATCTTCTTGCTAGCTACTCCCCATTTACCCAGCTTTCCATTTCTGGAACCAACTCTTTTTCTAGAGCCTTCAATTATATCACCTTCCACCTCTTTGTGGATTTTGGTCTATGAGTTATCCTCCCTCCCTCCTCCACCTCTCATCTCTTTCGTATTCACTATCCTGTTCTTCGCAGGCTCCTTCTTTGGTTCATAAATATGCTCAGACAGCTATTATTTTACTAACAAAACATAAAACACTTTTCTTCTGCAGTTCTACCTCACCTTAAGATGCATCTCTTTTTCATTTTACCTCCAAACTTCTTGGAAGAATGGTCCACAACTGACATCTGTTTCCTAGATTCATTTCAATTTAATTCAGAGTTCTCACAGAAAAGATTAAATAGTCTAATCCCTTCATTTTATATCTGAGTAAATAGAGGCCAAGAGTTACTTTGCTCAAATGATGTGGGTGCAGTCAACTCAAGAAATCTTTTGCTGGGCACTGTGAAAGGCAGTAGGGGCGATAGAAAGATAAAATGTCACAATCTCTATTATTTAGGAGCTAACAATCTAGTAGTGGCAATACAACACATTCAGATAGTTGTAACACAACCTAGAATTTCCTAAGTGCACAAGAGATGTACTAAAAACTAATTAAGGTCCATGGAAACAAAGATCACTTGGGTGGTTATCTAATATGGGCTTGAAAGATAGGAAAGATTTCAACAGACATAATGAGAAGAGGGGGGGTGAGATGGTCATTCCAGACCCAAGTAATAGCATAGATGAACAAAGTCATGCACAAAAAATGCAGGGTGTGAATGGGGGAAGGCAAGTAATCCAGTCTGGCTGCTAGACTATAGGCTTCTGCAATCTTGTGCATCCTTTACAGACCTGATCAAATTTCACCTATAGGAAGCCTTCTCTGAACATATCAATTGAAAATAAACTTTCCCTGTAGCTTATCCGCTCCTCTAAAACTTCATTAGTATATCTTCTAAAACATTTGTTACAATTTTTCTTATGTTATATTTATTTCTGTGCTGAACGTTTATTTTCCTATTAGAGTGTAAACTCCTTGAAGGTAAGGATCTTTTTTTGTTTCCATTTGTAATCCACACAGTGTCTTGTAACAATAATGACATAAGCGCTGGGGGGCATCAAGCACGATCACTTGCCTTTCCTGGTTCCAGGTTACCAGCTGGAAGTCATAAGCGGCATTGTGTGATGTTAATAGAATATGATGATCTTCTGGCCCATTAATAGGCCTCGTGGGGAGCTCATTAAAAGAAGCTTTCTTAGGGAAGGCTTGCTTGTAGAACGGTTTTCATACCTGTTGGTACTAAACTAATTAGGCAGTAAGTCGTGAGGGTTGTGATGCCTTCTGGTTCTGAGAAGTGTATATCTACTTTGAGGTGAGATTTTGCTTTAGGAGTTCATTTATGAGAAGGATCTTGTGATTTCCTGGTTGAGACTGAGTAGCTGTGTGTTCAGAGCTCTCTGACTACTCAGATATAAAGGATCTCTCGATCCAGTGATGTATGTAAAATTGCAATGGCAAGCAAAGTGGGCCTTTTGTTGTCTTTTGTTTTGGAGTGCTTCTCAGAATTAAGGCAATCAAATGCCTTTGATTGAGTCTTGCCTTTGTGTGTAGGAAGGCCCACACCCTTTTGCTAGTTATGTTAGGAAAGTTGTGAAACCCTTGAAAGGTATGAAGTGCTCTGACCCTGAAAAAGTATATGAATACTCCTAGGTTAGCATTTTGTTTGGGGCTCACTCATTGGAAGAGTGTTGATGTGGAGACTCGGGGTAGCTGTTAAGGGCCCCGCCCCGGCCCTGGGCTTTGAAAACCCAGATGTTTGTGCTTCTCTCTCTGGTAACTATATATATTGATATGGTCACACAGAAGCCTGTCTGTGGATTTGTGTTATTTTTCTCTGTTTGTAATTCCTGCTTGTAATTTCTATTTGTATTTTCTCTGAAGTTCAGGGTGCTGGCTTTTCCCCCTGAACTAAGTGAATGATGTGTGTATGTGTGATTAAAGTGAGATTGTAAACCACTTAAAGTTGCTTTCCTTAGAAAAGCAGATCAAAGAACCTGTGTTAGCAGCCCTCCTGTGTGCTGGTGTGTATTAATACGATTTAATGAGGTTCGGATCCACTCCTATAAATGACGCTCTTTAACACACCAGGGAAAGTAGAAAAATAGAAATTTATTTAGAGAAAGCAAGGCACAGGTAGCTTAGATTTGCATAAGCAGCATATAATGATAAGAATAATCTATAATACAATACCAATCAAGATAATTGGTAAAGGAAGAGAGTACATCACCAATTCGAGGAAACCTCCGGATCAATCAATGGCTGGGAGCCCCGTTACAGCCTACGCAACTTGAATTGTGTAAAGAGTTTTCCCGGGCCAAGCGTCCTCCCGACGGGTGAGGCCCAGCGGGGCTTAATGGACGCAGGTTTTTATAATGTTCTAAACAAAAAAAGCTTAGCGCGTGCGCTATTCACGTCCAATACACATCTGGTTTAATCACGTTCCACCCGCCTGAGGCTTGGTATGTGTTCTTATCAATCATCACGTTGCACAAGGAGGGGGGCCACCCCTCCAGGCCGACGTGTCCTGGGAATGGCTAGTTCCTGGAATGCTAAACCAAGGACGCTCAGGGGTTATGGAACGGTCATAGCCGGGATGTGAACTGAACCTATTTATTTGAATGATCTTATTAATTTAAAGGGGAATTCTCAATTTCCATTTCATGGTGTTATTGGTCTTACATAGCCACAGTAGCAGCAAGCAACATTGTTGTTACAAAAGTGTATAGCAATATTGCTTTGATCAGGCAGTTAGAGCCCTATCTGTTGACCTTTGTGCTAATCTCTCTGCTTGTATTTCTTCTGTTTGTATATTCTCTGACCTTGAGGATGCTGACTTTTTCTTTGAACTACTGAATGAAATTAAAGAAGATTGTTGACCCCTTTAAAAGCTGTTCTTGCTTTAAAAGCAGATTAAGGAGCCCGTGCTAGCAGGCCATCCTGGGTGTGCTGGTGCAAGGTGTCACAGCTTGAACCTCCTCATCACTCAGTGGAGCTATGTTAAGATCCCTGAACGGTAGGAGTTTTCACTGGGTAAGAAGAAGAGAAAGAGAGGTGGAGGGGCAGGCAGCTCAAGTTTGTATCAGCTCTTGCGGTTCAAAGGCTGTTTAGGGGATTCTTCATTGTTTCATTATGCCAGCCCTTTAGCCTGGAGTCATACCTGGCCAGATGCACCGTTCCTCTCTCTGTCTCCCACTGCACTATGGTAACCTGGAATCAGGAACGGTGACTGAGCTTGCTCCATGATGGGGGGAGCTCTCACTCCCAAATACTCACTAACAACAACTTACATTTATGCAATGCTTTCTTCATGTTCTTGTGAGGAAGACAGTGAAAGTAGCATTGTCCCCAATTTACAGGTGGGGAAAGTGATGCTCCAAATGTCCAAATTCTAAGGCCAATATTTTCTACTACACCACGTTGCAAGAAAGTTTTTGATAAATGGGTTTTTGGACAGAATTGTAGTAAACAATGACATCATACCGAACAATTGATAGTCAGTTCTCAAATTATCTTTTTATTCATACAGAAAAGGGGAGACATCAGCTAAAAGCCTCATCTGAGAGAGAGTTCCAGAGTCCTCACCTCTAGTCATAGGTCACTGGGTACAATAGATATCTTTCTGAAAAGCTATGTGTGAGTCAGAATGCTGAAAATCAAACCATATTTTAAATAGAAAGGATGAGCTCCACATTGTCACGGCTGTTCCGTCACTTAGAGGCTTTCCATTTCATTCTCCAGCTCATTTTACAGATGAGGAAACTGAGGTAAACAAGGTTAAGTGACTTGCCCAGGCTCACAAAGGTACTAACTATCTGAGGTCAGATTTAACCCAGGAAGATGAGTCTTCCTAACTTCAGACCCAGCATTCTATCCACTGTACCACCCAGCTCCCTCTTATTGACTTAGAAAACCATATATCAACACTATCTGTGTTGTACTGTTTGGCAGCCCAGCTAGTGATACTCAAAGCAACAGGGCTTTATTACTGGTGTGTGTGTTTTCTTTTTAAACTCACATAAGAGAGGAAATGAGGCTCAAAATGAAACAGCTAGGAATAAAGCCATTAAAGAGAACCAAGAGCAGGAGCATTCAAGGATGAGGGAGGCGGGGTTGGGGAGGGGTGGAAGGAAGAGGGCAAAGACAAACAATGAGACAACCAGCAAGGCTGGCATGTTGAGCTTTAGGCTATGGCAGGAGGTCTTGGATCATTGGATCTAGACATAAAAGGGGGAAAGAGAAAAGAATTTATTTATTTATTTATTTATAGCACCTATTTATATTTATATAGTACCTATTATGTGCCAAGCACTGTACTAACTTCTTTATAAATATCTCATTTGCTCCTCACAACAATCCTGCAAGGTAGGTACCATTATTATCCCCATTTTAGAGTCGAAGAAACTGAGATAAACAGAGTTTAAGTGACTTGCCCAGCGTCACACAACTAATTAAGTCTTGTCTGAAGTTGGATTTGAAATCAGGTCTTCCTGACTGCAGGCCTAGGACTCTACCCACTGGGCTACCTAGCTCATTAAGGAGCATTAGAGAGCTAATCTCACTCCTTTTTACAAATGAGGAAACAGAGGCTCAGAGAGTTTGAATGAATTAGCTAAGATCATAAAAGTATAAAAAAGTGATAGAGAACTCAGACTTTCAAATCCAGCAGTCCTTTTACTATGCCACATTATTAGGGCCTGCAAGAGGCTGCCCTCTGGTCCTGGAAAAATCAGGTTATAGTGAGCTCTCATCACTCCTTCTGGTTTGATGGGCATTCTACCCAGTGCTTCAAAGTTTGTGCTTCAGGGAAGCTCAATACCCAAGGGCCAGAGGTGTCACTAGTGGGATGGGCTGGGGTAGGTGGGGAGAGGACAGAAGATGGAGGGAGAAGAAGAGATCTCTAGAAAATTCGTCTGATTTCTCTCTGATGCTACAGACAGGGAGACAATAAGATTGACCAGGAGATAGATGCCGATTGTCAACCGTCAGGGCATGGACATTTCCAGCATGGAAGACTATGAGGGAAGATTGGAGATGAAGGGTAGGAAGAGAGGGAGGTCTAGAGCAGAGGAGTCTAACACCTGCAGCAGGCCTCAGGCTGCCTGCAACACTCCCAGGTGAGGCCCCAACTAGATTCAAAGGTATTCTATTTTATAAAATAAATAAAAATACAATAGAACATAGATAGTATTGACATATGGTTTTCTAAGTCAGTAAGAGGCTTCAGGGATCTGGGTGGTACAGTGGATAGAGTGCTGGGTCTGAAGTTAGGAAGACTTGTCTTCTTGAATTTAAATCTGGCCTCAGATACTTAGTACCTTTGTGAGCCTGGGCAAGTCACTTAACCTTGTTTGCCTCAGTTTCCTCATCTGTAAAATGAGCTGGAGAAGGAAATGGCAGACCACTCTAGTATCTCTGCCAAGAAAACCCCAAATGGGGTCACAAAGAGTAGGACATGACTGATCCCATTTCTGTTTGGGTTCAACACCACTGGTCTATAACACAAAGAACTTTTTGCAAAAAGAGGCTAGGCCCAGAATATTGGGCCATTTTCTCAACTAGCACCCATGCTTAAAGGCTCCAATCATGGATCCTTTTACAGTCAAAAAAAAATCCTTCTTTAAAGCAAATAATCATTCTTTCATTCAATTTTGGTGGGAAACATTTTGTAAAAGTGAAAGCTCCATATAGATATAAGTTGCTATTATTACTAATAAAGACTTCAAGATGTAGATCAGACTAGATGTCCACTAAAGTCACTTGTGACAAATTCTTTGATTCTATAATAATGTGAAATAAAGATTTGACTCTAAATTTGTCTAAAGCAAATTGTACCATTACTCTCTCTACCCCCTCCTTCTGGAGAAATCTCTGTGGAACTGTCCCTCAGGAATCACAGACTGAGATAGAATTGGAGAACAAGGAGCTTCACTCTTCTACTGAAGAGACAGGCAACCCAGGGAGCAATAAAACTAGGCGGGTAAAGTAACAGGGGACTGTTAAGTGCCTGGCCTAAAGTCAGGAAGATTCATCTGGCCTCAGACACTTCCCAGCTGGGTGACACTGGGCAAGTCACTTACCCTTGTTTGTCTCAGTTTCCTCATCTGTAAAATGAGCCTGAGAAGGAAATGGCAAACCATTCCAGTATCGCTGCCAAGAAAACCCCAAATAGGGTCATGGAGAGTAGGACATGACTGAAATAACTTAGCAACAGCAACGAAGTGCCAGAATTGGTGAAAGTGGTCAGCCCCTGTGGCTTCAGTCTACCTGTACCAGGCTAACTGCTGTGCTAAAGCATACTTTACTTTCTTCCACACTCTGATCTAAATATACCAATCTACTTGTAATTCCTCACTGAAGACACTCCCCCCTCCTTGTCTTGGTCTATCCTCTTCACCTCCACCTCTTAGTTTTCCTGGATTCAACGCTCAGCTCAAATCCAGTCTTTGGCAGAAGGCCTTTCCTGGTCCTCTCAGCGTGACTGGCACCTGTTGTTGTTCAGTCATTTTCAGTCATGTCCAACTCTTCATGACCCCATTTAGGATTTCTTGGCAGAGATACTGGAGTGGTCTGCCATTTCCTTCTCCAGCTCATTTTACAGATGAGCAAACTGAGGCAAACAGGGTTAAGCGACTTACCCAGGGTCATAGAGTTATGTAAATGCCTGAGGTCAGATTTGAACTCAGGAAGATGAACCTTCCTGGCTCCAGGCTTAGCACTCTATCCATTGCACTACTTAGCTGTCCCTGATTGGACCATAGTAGGTGCTTAATAAATGCTTAACAAAAGATTTTCCCTTCTCTGAGACTAGTAACTTCCTCTCTGAGGATACCTTCCATCTACTCTGTGTATCTTATAGGTACATAATTAGTACATACATAATATGTACATCTTCTCCATTAGAGTGTGAGCTCCTTGAGGACAGGAACCATTTTTGTCTGTTTTTGTTTTATTTTACCCCCCTATACATCCCTAGCACTTAGCACAATGCCTGACAGCTAAGTAAACAACTTAACCAAATACCTGTTGATTTTTTTTTGAGGGGGGAAGGTAGGGCAATGGGGGTTAAGCGACTTGCCCAAGGTCACACAGCTAATAAGTGTGTCAAGTGTCTGAGGCTGGATTTGAACTCAGGTCCTCCTGACTCCAGGACTGGTGCTCTACTCACTGTGCCACCTAGCTTCCCCAACTATCTGTTGATTGATGGACAGTTTGAGGGAAGAAGGATTGACCCTAAATGCCCAAGAGGGAAAAACACTAGTACTGATCTGTAGTACCTAATATGTGAGAATTGAGAGGGAAGGGAGGGAGGGAAAAATTGGGGAATTTCAATAAAAGGGGATAAATCTACTAGACTTTGATAAACAATTATAACCTAGTTTTGCCAGGAAATGACCGGTTATAGATTATTTTCTGTAGATTTATCACAGTCCCTGGTCAAGAGTTCACAGAAGTTGGAAACCAAGGACCTAAAATACCTGAACTAGAATTTAAGCGTTGGAATGGAATTGCAATGAGGTCAACAGCTGTCTGGAGCCAGAAATATGACAACAATTTCTGTTGTTTCTGAAAAACTGCCCAAGGATGAGTTCGGAATAATTGAATGTCAATGTCATAATACAAATTTAAAGCTATACGTCCATAGTGATGAGGGCAGCAACAGAAAGAAGAGCCACAAATCTCTACGGCCTTTTAAAACATACAAATTAAGAAGTCCTAAGACATTATTCTAAGAGTATACTTAATCCATACTGATTCAGCCCAATCTCTTTTATGTTTTTTTTCTTAAATAAGTTTTATTAATGCCTTCTGTTTTTACATCTCAGTCACTTCTGGAAATGCCCCTCTCACCTTAACCACCCCTACCTCTAAATTAAATGCCCTGCTATAATAATAAAGAAAAACAAATCTGACAAACGTATGCAACACCCTGTCCCAATGGTCCCTTACCGCTCTGCCAAGGGGAGTGGGCTGTGTTTCATTATCTGTCTTCCAGCACCATCTTGAGTTTTTCAGAATCTTTTTAGTGATTTTTTCACATATATTATTGTGGGCATTGTGTATATTGTTCATATATAAATATATATATATATAAAATATGTACAGTGTGTCTATGTATGTATATATGTATGTACACACATATACACATGTGTGTATGTGCACATATATACATGTGTATATCGCTGTGTTACATTACGTGTATGTATGTATATGCATATATGTGTGTGTATATATACATATATATACATGGGGGGGGCTTTATGTATATTGACCTTCTTACTCATATATGCCGAGTAGTGGAATAACTAGGCATGAGCCATTTATCCACTTTCCTTGTACAATTCCAGATTGATAGCCAGAATGATTAGACCAATTACACCTCCACCAATAGCAGTACAATAGAAAGAACACTGGGCTGGAGATGGGAATCAGATTCATAGGTCTAGAGCTGCTAGAACGTCAGGAAAATCCCTACCTAGTCCAACTCTCTCCTTTTACAAATAAGGAAACTGAGGCCTAAGATGGTTAAAGTGATTTGCCCAAGGTTACGTTGATACTATCCATCAGATGCAGGATTTGAACCTGAGTCTTCTGACTCCAGGGTCAAGGTTTTTTCCACCATACCATGTTATTGCTGTCAAGTGTTTCCAGCATTCAGTTTGCAACTCCTCTACTTATTTGCTGTGTGACCTTGGCCAAGTCACTTTCCTTCTCTGGATCTCAGTTTTATCATCTGTAAAATGAGGGTATTGTAGTCTTTAAGGTCTCTTTATTGCTCTAAAGCAGAAATTCTTGATTTTTTTTTTTTGCATCTTGGACCCCTTTGGCAGCATGTGAGCTCCTTGAAGGCAGGGACCACGTGTTTGCCTTTCTCTGTATCTTCACACAGTGCTTGGCACATAGTAAGCCCTTAATAAGTGCTTATTGATGGACTGAATGGTGGAACCTATGGACCGCTTTTCAGTGTAAGGCGTGTGTGCTGCCCATGTATGTGTTATGTGTAAGTTCACATGAATCTGTCTAAATTGAGCTGGGAGAAGCATGACAGATCTTTCTAGAGTGTCCCCTGCCCCTCTCCAAGGAAGAGTTTGATATCTATCAGTCCCTTAAATGTTGCTAGTCTAGGGGAAATAATTTTTAGGTTGATATCACTCTCCTAATAACTGTCCATTAATGGTTAAGGAGTGTTCCAAGATATGTCCAAAGGTTTGACCTCCTTCTCACTAAATGTCAGATACACTAAGACCATCACCAATCGGGAATATTAAATAAGCCCATTTATTTATTCGAACTGATTGCAAATAGAAATCAGCGAAGTTCTACAAATTAGAATATATTAGACAATACACAGAGTAAATGAGCTCTCCCACTGGGATTAAGATCATTCAGTTTAATTGAGAGAGAGATTATCCAAAGGGAAAGTCCCTCAAATCTCTAGTGTGGCAATCAGTCAATAAGCATTTATTAAGCACCTACTATGTGCCAGGCATTGTGCTAAGCATTAAGGATGAAAAAAGAGATAAAAGACAATCCCTGTTTTCAGGGAGCTCACAGTCTAATAGGAGAGAGAACACGAAAACAACTTTGAATGAACAAGTGATACACAGGACAAATTGGAGACAACAAATAGAAAGAAAGTGCTAACAAGGAAGGCTTCACCTAGAAGATGGAATTTTGTTGTTGTTTGTCCTTGGTTCTCCAAGAGGACCATGACATCAGGAGGGCGATGCTAGGACTTGAAATTGGATTTATGTGGGTCTGAGATCACTACTCACATTAAAAATAGAGACCTTTCTTGAGAGAAGGCAAAAAGAAATTTTATTGCTTTCTCATGGGAAAGGAGACCACCCAAGCAGGGGTGCTTTAATTAAGTTTTACCTTTATTCGGTCAGAATAAATGGGCACATCCCCTGAACAGAGTACAGGAGAGTATGAAGGACTCAGATGGATGCCAGTCCTTTTATTGACTCTCCCTTCGAGTCTCCTGCCATGATTTTCATTGGCCAGATGGAACCCCTGACTGACTACGTCATGCCCTCCTCAAATGGCTAGTTTAAGCATGTGTACAAACCTCTAACCTTTCACCCCAGAACTTTAATTAGGACTAGTTCTAACCAGTCATCTGAATTATATTCTGCTAGAGCTGGGGGTGGGGGTGCGGGGCTGGTAGGGGAAGGAAGAGGAATGCTTTCAACTCTGTGGAAACCAAACTGCTCCCCCAATTCCTGTCTCTTACATATTTAAGTGAGGGAGGGCTGTGCACCAGCCTCACTCTCTCCTCCAGAGCCGTCTGGGTCCAGTGGCCAGATATAGATCAGGACGACCGGAGATGGCCCCAGATGCAGTGGGAGACCTTGGCCTTTTTAAGCTAAGGCCTTTCCCTGGTCTCGGTTTGACTGAGGCAATATCCATTCAGTAATTTAGGCTAGGTAAGAAATGAGCCAAAGAATGGCCTCTCTAGTCAAAAAATAAAAATAAAACAATCTGGGAGGGGATGACCCTCAGGGTTTCTAGCCTAAACAGAAACAATTACTATTTACACTCACTCTGAGCCATCAGGGCCCAAACAAGGACCAAGTGAGGCTTGGGCTGGGAGCTATTGTTGACCAATCAATGAGACCTAGTGATTTGGGTTTAAGGCTTTAGAGTCTCAGAAAGAAATTTAGCTTGTAAACCCCTGGATATCCTTTTGACGTTCCAGTGATCAAAATTTACATTCCTTTGGGCAGAGCACCTGAAGGAAAGGATATGATTCCCTGTGTGGACAGGAGAAGAGGGAGGGAGAGAGGGAAGGAAGGAAAGAAGGAGGAGGGAGGGAGGCAAGGAGAAATGTTGAAACATGAAAACAACTTATAATGAACAAGCCATATACAGGATAAATTGGAGATAATAGAAAGGAAGTATAAACACGAAAGTCTTCATGTAGAAGATGGAGTTTTAGGTGGGATTTGAAGGAAATCAGGGAAATTGGGAATACAGACATGCTTGAAGCACCAATTCCTCTAAGTATTGGCTTCTTCCTGGAACCTTTCTCTTTCTCCAAGTACCTCTCCCTGAAAAGAACTTGGAACAGTATGTTCTCTCCAGAAGCCAGAAGCCAGAAAAAGCATTCTCCTCTCCCAGGCTCTCACCAGCTCCACCCCTCACAGGAGCATGAAGCAATCATTCTTTCCACCAATGAGGAAAGTCTATGGGGCTCGAGCCCCTGGGTTACCTCAGAATAATGTTTTTAAATGCATAAAATATGTAAGATTACAAAGGAAGCCAATTATGTTAAAATACAATGATCATTTTTTTTAAAAGTTCACAGACCCGTCAAATTAAGAACTCTTGTTCCAGGGAACTATGTGAGGTAACATATGTGAAAGCACTTCAATAAATCATACAGTACTCCCTCCATATATTTCAGTACATTAGGGACCTATGGTTTGTGTTGTACAACTTCCACAAGGTCACATTATTTATTTGTGAGCTGTGGTTATTGAAAAAGCCATTCACCTGTGGCCAACTTAGGAATGAGCCTCTTGAAACTCTGCTAGGCAGGTCTTCAGATTAGAGAGGGTTGCTGGGCCTCGATTGGAAGCCCCTTCAGTTTGGTTGGAGCTCCCAGAGTTTATTTTCCAGTCGAACAGGCTTTAAGGACCCAGGGCCCTATTGATGCCCTGGATGAGCTACCGGAGTGGTGAAGAGCTATAAGCATATTGTTATTACATATAGAAACAGGAAGGAACAATGGGATGGGGCTTACATATTTTTAAAGGTTTTTGACAACAAGTTAAAACAAAGATGGTTTTGCGCTTGCGTTTCTTTTCTTTTTTATCCCCACGTTCCATTTAGCTACATGATATATTTAAGTAGGGCACTGCATTGCCTGAGTATTTGGCTTAGTCAAGGTGCTCCTGTAATAGCTATTGAAAGAACTTTAAAGAAGGAGAAAAGAGGACTACAGAAATATAAGATGTCATTACAGGTCTTTCTAAAAAGCTGGCCCTTGATATATTGTGATTCAATACTTCTTTTTCTTTCATTCTCTTGCCAAATTCTTTCCGTTAGAACGGTGAGTAGCAAAAAATGTCTATGAGCCAAAATCACTTTAGATTCGGATTAAATGGACTCAGATGCTCCTTCCAACTCTGAGATTCTGTAACAAATAGATCATTTAGCAGGAGCTCTAGGGAGCCAAGAGGGGGAGAGAACACTGTACTTGAAGTCAAAGGACTTCATTAGAGTTCTCATTTAGGGGCTTACTCGTCGTGTGATTCTAGGAGGTCATTTAATGGTTCTCTAGGACTCAATTTCCTTATCTGCAAAATGTGCATTAAAATACCTGTCTTGCTTACTTCTAAGGGTTGTCATAAGAATCAAATAGGAAAATGAACGTGAAAACACTTCATAAACCAAAAAAACAATGGATATATATATGTAGATACACACACATATATCCATCCAGGGGTGGGGAACCTGCAGTCTCATCGAGGTCACATGCAGTCCTCTAGGTCTTCAGTCAAAGGGCCACAATCGAGGACCTAGAAGGTCACGTGTGGCCTTGAGATCTCAGGTTCCCCACCCTGAATTATATACATATACATGCAATGGGACTTCACAGGTCAACTGATCACATTCAAGTTTTCCCAAAGTTTGGAGCAAAGAGAGCACAACAGCCAATTTTGCGCGGCCACAAAATGGTGTGGCAACCTGGATTTGTTGCTAAGAAGGCCACGGACCATTTGTGTTAGATTTATGCTACCATTTACTAAGCTAGCTGGATAGCTGATCTCCATCATAGTTCAAAGTAACCCCTAATGGCTGTTTTCCACCCTGAGTTTTGACTGTTTGGGCTAAGGCTTCAATTTCGTCATCACTCCCTGCCCACCATCACCCTATTCCTCATCCTGGTCTTTTCTCTAGGCACCATTTCAATGCAGTACAATCAGCACTTAGTAAGTGCTATTGGTATGCAAAGGAGCCCAGTGATGGGCATGATAACCACTAAAAGGGAAGTTTGTTTAAAGCGGGGCTCGTTTCTTTGTTTCTTTCTGGAGACGTAGCATAGTGCCTGGCACATAGTAGGTGCTTAATAAATGCCTGTTGCTTGATTGACTAATTGGCTAATAGTGTTTGCCATCCTGGTGCTTGGCGTATACATGCGGCACGGGTCAGGTACTACCTCCTACACAAAGGACTTGCTTTCCCTATCTCATCCTTCCTCCCTCTTGAAATTCCTTTGGATTTATTTTATATCTGATGATATCTGCGCATATTGTATTCACTTGGGGGAATGTAAGCTCTTTATGAACAGAAACTCTGTCTTTGCTTCCTCTCTGTATAGCACAGAACTTTGTCAGGAAGACCTGAGTTCAAGCTTGACCTCAGATACTCACTGGCTTAATGATCCTAGGTAAGTAATTTAACCTTTGTTTGCCTCAATTTCCTTAGCTGGAAGATGGGAATAGCAACAACATCTATCTCCCCATTGTAAGGATCAAATGTATAATATGTATAACATGCTTAGCGTCGTGCCTGGTGCACAAACACTTACTTCCTCTCTTTCCTCCCTCTCTTCTCCTTTGCATTGTTGTTACTCAGTCGTGTCTGACTCTTCATGACCCCATTTGAGATTTTCTTGGCAAAGATATTAGAGTGGTTTATAATTTCCTTCTCCAACTCATTTTATAGATGAAGAAACTGAGGCAAACAGGGTTAAGTGACTTGCCCAGGGTCACACAGCTGGTAAGTGTCTGAGTCCAGATTCGCACTATGCAAAAGGAGTCTTCCTGACTCCAGGCCCAGCGTTCTATCCATTGTGCCACTTAGCTGCCCTTTATGCATAGTAGTCATTTAAATGTTAATTCCAACTGAAGAAATTGTGACAAGTACATGAGAGCATATTACCAACAAATGCTCTTTGAGATTGGGGAAGAAAACACTGTTTCTGAGCAGGGCTCTTTGGGAAGGCAATGAGTATCTCTGTCTTAACCCTCTTTCTCTGAGGACTTTCTAGCCAAAGGCATTTTTCCAGGATCACAGATTTTGAGCAGAAAGGAACCTGGCAGGCCATTTTCCTCCCAAACCCTTACTGTAGGTTGTATAGAAGGGTCACAGCAATGGATGCAAAGGTGTATATTTTGAGTGAGATGTTGAGGATTTTAATAGGGAGCATCTTTGTACTAGTTCTGGTTCTGCTTACCCGACTCTGTATCAGTTCATAAAGATCTTCCCATTTTCCTCTGAAATTGTCCTAATTTCCTTACCTGCCATTTTCCTTCCTGCTATCATTTCTTTAACCTCCCTTGTTTCTGTAACTTTATCTGATTTGGTATACTTCTTGTGGGGTCTTTTTTTTTTTAAGCCAGAACTGTGATTTCATTTGGGTAGGGAACTCTGGGAAGAGCAATATCTTTGCTGAAATTTAGAGATTTGGAGAATTATCTGGTACACTGAGATGTTAAACAAGTGACTCGCCCAGGGTTCCATAGCCAGTATGTGTAAGAAGTGGGACTCCTACTCTCTAACCATCATACAACACTACCTCATATAAAGTAAATAAATAAAAAGCGTGATCTTCATATGGTTTGTGATTTAATAGCCATTCTAATAATTTTGAGGCTATTTAAAATTAATATGAGATGACATATTTGTGTTTCTCAATTCAATAAATACATATTAAGCACCTACTATGTGCCAGGCACCGTGTTAAAGGTTGAGGCTATAAATAAGAAAGAGAAAGATAGCCTCAGCCTTCAGGAAGTTTACAATCTAAAGGGGGGCCTGGGAGGGGGACATACCACCATGGGGGTATCATATCCCCTTGAAGGTATCATGTTCTATGTTGTTGAAACCAAGCAGAGCTGCAGATGAAAGGTATTTCACAGGAAGGACAAGGGGCAAGCCACATACTAACAAACCTTGAGGCCCCATCGACCCTAAGCTATGACATAACTGTTATGGGTATGACTGTCACTCAAATGGCAGCTGATTTTAGAGAAGTAAAAAATGGCACGCTGTGTCCTAACCTAACCTCTTTTTTCTTATGGAAAGAAAGAACAGTGGACAGCAGGTGATGGTAACATTGAAGGAGAAACCCCAGGCATAGGAAGGAGCTGGCACGCAGCTGTAGAGATGAAAATGAAATTGTTTGGAAAAAGCATAAACTTAGCTATCTACAGGGAGCTAATCTGAAGCTCAGCTAGACAGACCCGGACAGAGGAACGCCGTAATGCTGACAGATGCTAGGACAACCGAACTGTGAATCTGTAATGTGAGAATGCAACCCAAAGGCCAGGCCTATTTCAGTCAGTGGGCACAGGAGCTGTTAAATCACAGGGCCATCTGTCTTCTTTATTACTTAGCACCAGTGAATCTACATCTGGAATCCACAGACTCTCTTAGCACTGGGACCCTATAATGCCATCCAGAATTTTGACTTGTCTCTCTCAATCAAGATGGCACTTAGGATTGAGAGTCAAAGAACCTAGGCTCAAAGCTTGACTGCAATTCTTACTAACCTTGACCTTGAGCAAGTCAGTGACCTCACTTCTAAGGAAGCAAAGAAGGAAGGAAGAAGTAGATGCATTTATGTGGCACAGGAGATAGAGCATAGGGCCTAGAATCAGGAAGACCTGAGTTCAAATCCAGCCCCAGATACTTACTAGCTGTGTGATTCTGGGCAAGTCACTTAGTCCTGTTCGACTCAGCTTCCTCATTTGTAAAATGAGCTGGAGAAAGAAATGACAAGCCACTCCACTCTCTTTGCCAAGAAAACTCTGAATAGGGTGATAGAGTCAGACATGACTGAACAACACAAAAAAATTGTTCTTTTCTCGAGTCTCATGCCCTTTTAAAGGAGTGCCCCCCAGAAATCAAGCAAAATCCTTTGGGAAGTTTTTCCAGATTCCCCAGTTCTAAGTGGGTGCTCCCTCCCAAAATGACTTTGTATTTATTTATCTGTTTATGCTCAGTAGGATATAAGTTGACTGAGGGAAGGGACAATTTTTCATGTATCTTTGTAGCTCCAGAGCCTAGCAGGAAGCTTTGCTCACAGTAAGGACTAAACAAGTGTTCTTTGAATTGAATGAAAGTGAATCTTCCAAGGTAAAATAATTAAAATCCGTCAAGGGAGATGTAATATTAAGGGGATATAAGATCTTCCCCGGCCATTAATAGGCCTCACCTGGAGTCCATTAAGGGAAGCTTGCTTAGGGGAAGCTGGCTTGTAGGAAGGCTTCCACACCTTTTGTTACTAAGATATTTAGGCTCTGAGTCACAAGGGTTGTGATGCTTTCTGACTTTGAGCCTATTAGCTGAAAGGATATATATATATATATATAAATATATATATATATACACACACACACACACACACCTGAGAAGCAATTTTGCTTGCTTTGGGAGTTCACTTATGAGAAGGATCTTTTGATTTCCTGGTCGAGACTTGTACATTCAGAGCTCCCCAACATAAAAGCTCTCTCGATCCAGTGGTGTATGTAAAGAGTATAGCAATATTGCTTTGATCAGGCAGTTAGAACCCTGTCTGTTGTTTTTTGTGCTAATTTTTCTGTTTGCATTTTCTCTGCTTGTATTTTCTCTGATGTTCAGGGTGCTGACCTTTCCCCTGAACTAGTGAATGTAATTAAAGGAGATGGTTAATCCCTTTAAAAGCTATTTTTTTTTCCTTTAAAAGCAGATCAAAGAACCTGTGCTAGAAGGCCATCCCAGGTGTGTCAGGTGCTTGCTGTTACAGGAGGTAATACTATATAATCAATGGATTGACAAGCATTTATTAATTGCCTTCCATACGATATCTTTAGTGAGTGTATGGTTAATTATTTACTATGAGAAAAACACAAAATTGCAACATTCCTTGCCCTTAAGGAACTTCTTTTTTGGTGAGGCCATCAGGGGTTAAGTGACTTGCACAGGGTCACACAGCTAGTAAGTATCAAGTGTCTGAATTCAGATTCGAACTCAGGTCCTCTTGACTCCAGGGCCAGTGCTCTAAGGAGGTTACATTCTATCTGGGAAGACAACACATACAGATTTAGGCAACCTCAGGTGCTTCTCTCCTCTGATTGGAGAGCTGGAGGGTAAAGCAATTAACTTTTTCCAAGGCCTCCATTTATAGAGGCCCCAAACTTTTCCAGCTAAATTCATTTTCCATCAGCTACTCTGCTTGGTTTTGACTCTATGAGCACCAAACCCCAAGTACCTGGTGCAGGTAACCTTTAGTGCCCCTCCCCTTTTTAGCTTCCTTTTGTATATTGTCTTAGCCCATTAGATCATAAGCTCCTTGAAGGCAGGAGGTATTTTTCTTTTTCTTAATTGTATCCTCAGCATTTAGCACAGTTTCTGGCACCTGGTAGGTGCTTAATAAATGTTTATTGACTATTGGGTGCACCAGCAGTTGGCCAGAATGAAGAAAGACTTCATATGGAAGATGTCAGCTGTTCCACACGTTCTTTATTTTTTTATTTAATAGTATTTTATTTTTCCAATTGTCCAGAGATAAATTTCAGCTTCGTTTCTTGAAAGATTTTGAGTTCTAAATTTTTTTTCCTCCCTCTTCTCTCCCCTTCACAAGACAGCAAGCAATCTGATATAGGTTATATGCATGTAGTCATGTAAAACTTATTTCTACATTAGTCATGTTGTGAAAGAAGAAACAGAACAAAAGGAAAAAAGCATGAAAACAACCCCCACCCCAAAAAAAGTGAAAATACTATGCTTTGATCTGCATTCAGGCTCCATAGTTCTTTCTCTGTATGTGGATCGCATTTTCCATCCTGAGTTTTTTGGAATTGTCTTAGATCATTATATTGCTGAGAAGAGCTAAGTCAGTCATAGTTCACCATCACACAATGTTACTGTTACTGTGTGCAGTGTTCCTCTGGTTCTCCTAACTTCACTCAGCATCAGTTCATGTAAGTCTTTTCAGGTTTTTCTGAAGTCCACCAACTCATTATTTTTTTAGTACAATAGTATTCCATTACATTCACACACCACAACTTTTTTAGCCATTTCCCAATTGTTGGGTATCCCCTCAATTTCCAATTTTTTGCCACCACAAAAAGAGCTTGAGCTGAATCTTGATACGAACTATGGATTGTAAGAGGTAGAGGTGAGGAGGGAATGAATAGCAGATATGGGGGGAGTGCAAAGGCACAGAGGGAGAGATAGAATATCTTTATGAGAATGGGAGAGAAGGCTCAGTTTGGCTGCTGGAGTACATGAAGGCTTGTAAAGGTTAATCATTCTGTAAAGACATGTTGGGACCAAGTTGTAAAAGGCTTTAAATGCCAAACAGAAGAGCTTATGTTTCATTCTAAAGGTAATAAAAGATCACTGGAGTTCACTGGGGAGAGGAATGACATGATCAGGCCTGCGTTTGTGTGAGTGAAAAGAAGCGGATGGATGCAAAAGACATTGTATGGGTGTTCAGTCATTTTCAGTTATGTCCAACTCTTCGTGACCCCATTTGGGGTTTTCTTGGCAAAGACGCTGGAGTGGTTGCCATTTCTTTCTCTAGCTCATTTTATAGATGGGGGAAACTAAGGCAGAGTGAAGTGACTTGCCTAGGGTCACAAAGCTAGTAAGTGTCTGAGGTCAGATTTGAATTCAGGAAGATGAGTCTTCCTGCCTCATTGCGCCATCTAACTGCTCCATTATACTGATACCAATGAAATAGACGAAAATAGTATCTACTGAAGAGGTTCAAGTAGAGTTGAGGTGAGATGTCTCTAAAGAATTACAAAGACTCAGGTCAACTCCAAGCCAGTTGGTAAGATTTATTATAGTTTTGAGGTTTCACACTCTGGCGAGCGGCTAAGTCCCCTAGAGGAACTAACAACTTCAGTAAGGCAAAACACACAATTTTATAGAGAATATAATGCTGATTATACGAGCAAAATTTACGTAGAATATAGGAATATGATTAATATTAAAAAGGCAGGAGGAGTTTGTTAAGAGATTAGATAAAGAAGGAGGGGTCCCAGACTCAGTGGCGCTTCAAAGGCGCTGGTAGAGTGGGCCCCTTCTACGGTTAGGTGGTGAAGCATCCTTCTCTACATCCTGGTTGTGGTGTCTTCTGATTGGCTAGTTATTGTGGACCTGTCTGGTCAAGATGGATAGTATGGTTGTGCTTGTTTCATGGGAAAGAATTTCTGTAGGACAGTGCTGGGTTTCTGTTTCTGTGGGAATTAAGAGTTCGTGGACACATCTGTTGTTCTAGTGAACAGTGAGACATAAGTTAGGACACTGGGGGGGGGCTAGATAGGTATAGTGGGCTATAATGAAGTTAAAATATTGGGGCAGGGGGCAACTCTATTAGGACTCCATCATCTACCATCTAGGAGCCTTCATGATAATGTTTGGCATTGGATTGGAATGTGAGGTGAGTGAGAGGGAGAAGTCAAAAACAACACCCAGGCTGTGCACTTGAGTGACCAGAAAGATGGTGGTGATATTGGCAGGAATAGGGAAAATCAGAAAAGGTTGGATTTGGGGGGAAAGATTGATTTCTATTTTTTTTTTTGCAGGGGGAAAGGACGGGCAATTGGGGTTAAGAGACTTGCCCAAGGTCACACAGCTAGTAAGTGGGTCAAGTGTCTGAGGTCACATTTGAACTCAGGTCCTCTTGACTCCAGGGCTGATGCTCTACTCACTATGCCACCTAGCTGCCCCGATTGATTTCTACTTTGGATATATTGAGTTTGAGATGCCAATAAGTATAGATGGCTTTTTCTAAACATTTGGTTGTGAAAAAGAGAAGAGATAAAATTATAGCTTGAAGGACAGTAGGGTCAAGGGAGGGATATATATGTATATGTTACATATCTATACAAATACACACATATGTATGCACACATTTAAATACACACATTTATGTATATACATACATACATATACATTAATATATTTTCATTTCTTCTATCTTGGGGCCCATTTGTAAGAACAGGTTTGTTTGTTTTTTTAAAAAAATATGGTGTTCCTGGATTTTGAAATCATTGTTTATTTCGCAAGACCATCACTGCCCTGGGGGAACATCTTTAAACACTAAACTGCAAGCAGTTGATGGAGTTGCATAACAGCTCAATGGCTATGCAAGGAAAAATGGAAATACAACCGAGAGTCACTTTACATTAGTGCTGGAAAAAATTTAATAGCATTTTAGGAATGAAAGAGATTATCTATTAAACCCTCATTTTTCCAGAAAAGGAAACCAAGAACCAGAGAGACTGAATGACTAGCATGAGGTTATACAATTCAATTCAATTCTGAGGCAGCATCGTGTGCTGGAAGGGGCTCAGGACCTGGAATCTAAAAGACCTAGACTCACTTAACTTCTTCCCCCTCTGTAAAATGAGGGAATTGGAGAGTGGCCTCTAAGATCCTGTCTAGCTCTAAATCTATTGAACTATCAGCTTATGATGATTCTATTTTTCAACCAATTCATCAGTCCCTTAAGTACCTATCATATGCCACACTTTGTGCTAGGGCTAGGGATGCAAAGAAAGTCCCTGTCCTCCACGAGTTTCCATCTTAATGTGGAGAAATAGTATACACACAGATAAAGTAATACAAAATGTATACAAAGTAAATTTAAAAACAGGACATCACTAATCACTGAGGAAGTCAACAAAGGCCTTGTGTAGGAAGTGGCCTGAGCCATGCCTGGAATGGGACTAGGGCGTGGATATGAGGAAGGAGGGCTTTGGGTCATGGGGAGTAGCTTCTGCACAAGCAGGAGATGGAATATCCTAGTTAATGAAATAGAAAAAAAAAAAAGAGAGGGAGGGGGAATGCTGAAAGTAAAAGTATTAATAATGACATTGTCTTTCAACATTAGTCCTGGAAGGCACCCTTTTTTCGAGGTAGCATAGAGTTCACTAGAAATGAAGGTGTGGCTCTTCATAGTGCTCCTGGATGCCAAGCTTTCAGAATTTAGCCCTGAGATGAGTCATAAGTGAAAGGCAGAGGCCTTCAGCCATAGTGGAAATGCTCATTTCCCCAATTACTCATCAGGAAAGCATTGAGGCCAGAGCTCTTCATGTGCTAGGAATGTTAACAGTATTTATGCAATTTGGTGGAAGCTGTTTTTAAAAAAAAAAAAAAGGAAATCTGTCGTTGCTTCTCTGGCTGTAGAATTCATTTCAAAAAGCCTAGCTGCTGTAGTTAGCCCTCCCCCACTCACTCCAGGGGTGTATGCAAAGAAGCAGACAGATCCTAGGGTCATCAGTTACCCCCTCCCAAAATTAATAATAGTAATAATAATATTCCTACTCTTTAATCTCTCCACTCTGTTTTATAAAATTTCACTAAGTACAGCTCCTCTGTATATTAGTCTCAGATACTCCATTACAAGATCAGAATCGTGAATGCCGAAAGCCCAGATCATGCGCTTAATTATGATTCTAAAAATCAAAAACCATTTTTCACAGAGAAAGCCTATATTCGCTAAAATACCCTAACCCTGCCCTAAACAATATTGTAGATGAATGTCCCAGAAGTACTAAGATAAATGTTTGAAGTCCCTAGTAGGAGATAAAAACATCATAAGAGATAAAGAAAAGAAGCCTTGGAAAACAACCAAGGCTGTTCAAATACAGATGGAACACATTCCAGAAAAATGGACCAAACTGGCAAAGCCTTTAAAAGCCCTCTTAGGAATACTCTGACTCGGTAGTTGGTTTTAGCTGTTTATTCAAGGTGGTGGTTTGTTCAATCAAAAGGGATTCTAAAGAGATTCTCTCTCTCTAAAATGAGGATGACAATAGCATCTTTCTATCAAAGGAAGTGGTGAGGATCAGCTGAGATAATGTGTGAAGTGCTTTGCAAACCTTTCGATGCTATGTAAATATTATTTATTATTGCTATTGAGAGGAATGATCTTTGCACACACATATATCAGCTTCCATTTATGTCCCTCTCCATTGATTCCCCTTCCTCTTTCTCCCTTAGCTTAAAGTCTTCTTGGTTCGTCTTTCAAAATGTCTTTGAACCCATCTCTTCTGCTTTTTCTATCCCCATGGTCACCATTCTGGTTCTGGTTCTTAGTATGCGGTATCCTAATGGATTGTTGCCACAGTCTCTTCTTTCCCCACCTTCATCCTTTCTCTGTTCAGTTCATCCTTCACCCTGACATACTATTAATCTTCCTAAAACACTACCTTGATCATGTCACTTTCAAAGGCCTACATGATAAAATTGCTCTGGCTGTTCAACTTGTCACTCCAAAGTCCTCCCTAGCCAATATCTAATTTATTTTCCTTACTGTAAATCTCCCTCCCTCCCCCCAGGATTTTCCTGAGCCAAGCCTCTACGCTAGTCAAAGTGGACTTTCTCATTATTTCTTCAACACACCTTATACCTCGTCTTCCCCGTGACTTTGTGTAAACTGTTACCCTCACCTAAAATGACTCCCTCCTCTTCTTTACACCCACGCGAAACTTAGCTTTTCTTCAGTTCTCATCTCCATTAGGAAATCTCCCACCACATAAGTTCACTGTATTCCTCTCCCCTCCTGAACAGTTGGGGAGCACTGATCATCTGTTACCCATGTGCAAGAAAAACACATATAGCCTTTGTACATGCATGTACATATTTGTGTTTGTGTTATATCATATGCACACACATTCTTGGGGAAGCAGTACAGTATAAAGGTGCTTGGAGGCACAAGGCTTATATTTGAACCCCAGCTCAGAAATTAGCCAGCTAACTACAGGCGAGGTGGGGAAGTCCTGGGGCAGAGGGCAGATAGGGAGAGCAGAAACACAAGGAAGTGCTTGAGGCTGGAGAGATCTTTTGCTACCCAGTCCCCTTCAAAATCCAACCAGTCTTTATGAAGCACAGAGATTGCATTCCAGGAATGCATTCCAGGCCTGGGACACTGAGATCGAATGTCAAGTGTAGAGAACAGCTAATATTCCAGCTTGGCTAGAAGGCAGAGTGCATGAAGGGGACAAGTGTGAGGGTTGGAAAAACTGGTTGGAGCCCAGTTGTAGACTTAAACGTCAAGTTGACAGGTTTATATTTACCCAAGAAACAAGAGGCAAAAGGAAATGTCTTTGTTTTTGTTTTCTAGCAGGGAAATGACACGGTCAAGGCTATGCCTTAGGAAGTGAAGTGGTCACTTCAGGAAAGGTCAAGGTCATGTTCCACATTACATCTGCTCCTTCTAGAAACTAAGTCAGCATTTCTCTCTGTGTGTATGTATACACACATATGTTTATGCATATTGTGTATGTGTATTATAACCCATTAAAATATAAGCTCCTTGAAGGCAGGGACCATTCACTTTTGTCTTTGTATCCCCATCACCTCACTACTAACAACAGGTCCCAGACCAAGCCTCACTTAGTGGTCTTTATTTGGACCCTAATGGCTCAGAATGAACCTAAATAGCAATTGTTTCTGTTTTGGCCAGAAACTCCAAGGGTCTATCCTTCCCAGACTGATTTTTTTGACTAGGCAAATTGGCATAGAGTAGGTGCTTATTAGATGCCAGGCAGGTGATTCACTTGTTGAGGAGTACCCTTGCCCTGGCAAATCAGTTTTTAGAAGGTTTGGTCACCCAGTTCTGTGATGAATTAGCTCTGCCTATGTTCGTCCCTAAATACACTAGCTATGGATCTGCCTCCAGGTACGTTGAATCTGTGAACAGTTCTGCAGCAATCTCCTGGCGCACCTGCTAGTCACTCAGTTAATGATAGAGGAAGTCTCTGCAGCTCAGGAGGAACTGAGTCCAGTCTACTCTATTGATCAGAGCTCAAGCATCACCCAGATGCGAGTCGTATGGATACATAGGCTTGTCTGCCCAGAGCCAGGGGCAATCCCTTGCCCACCTTGCAGCCCACATGTTCCTTACCTTCAAATGACGTTGAGTTGGGGCTGATTAGGCTTAGAGCTGCCTTCAGTTCCCTAGTAATCTAGCAGAGTTATAGACCCAAAGAAAACACATAAGATTCAGAATGACTCACACAGTTTGAAAGCTGAAAGAGCTCACAGTATCCAGCTAGTCCAAACCATAAACAAAAGGAAACCCACTATAAACATAGCCAACAAGCATTCACTCAACCTTTGCACCTGCTGCCCTGCCTGGTTTCAACTCCAGGGAACAAAATGCCCCAAGTAGGACAAGCTCATCGCTTCTAAACTCACCAGAATGCTGCTGACTCAAGCCTTGTTGACACTAACTCCCCCAACCTCCTCTCCCTTCTGATTGGAGGGCTAGAGGATAGAGTACCAAACTCCTCCCAACGCCTTCCTTAAAAGAGGGCAGAAACTGCTCTCCCTCATTCCAGTTTGCATCTGCCCCTGCCTTTCAACTACATTAAATAAGATGCTTCTGGGCTTTCTCCCCCGGTGTCCCATTCCCCTGCTCCTTCCTGAATCCTTTTGTGTATTGTCTCCCCCTTTAGATTATAAGTTTGCTGAGGGCAGTGATGGAATCCTAATAAAGCTGCCCCCAGCCCCAATATTCTAACTTCCTTATATGCTCCACTGAACAGCAGTCCCACTGCCCCTACCTAGCCACTCACCCCCACCACCACCACACACTCAATATCCTGACTTCAAATCCTCACTGCTCACTAGAACAACAGGTGTGTCCATGAACTCATATTTCTCACAGAACAGCAGGCGTGTCCATGTGATGGGATCCCAGCCACTAGCTAGCCACTGCCTCCAGACCCATTCCTCTTATTTCCCACAGAAACAACAGGTGGCCCATACATTCAACCACAACCACATCCATCTAATCTCACACAGGATCACAATACTCAGCCAGTCAGAAAGCAGCACCACCAGGATGCCCAAGCAGGGCGTGGACTCCAAAACAATAGAAGGGACTTTCCCTAAGTAGGCACCTGTGCAGTAATAAAAGAGAACTGACCTAGAGTAAACTTATGTCATAGAGAGTCTTATTCTAATATCATTATCACATATACATACCTCCCAAATGGGTTTTTGTGTATGCATTGTGCGTAATCACATGCGAAGTTCCACTGTGGTTGGGACTCCTCCACTATTACCTAATCCCTTGATAAACCCATCCTGCCTTTTTTAATATTCATAATTTCTGTTATGTAATTGCATCTTTGCCCTATAAAAATCCATCTTGCTTTTTCTGAAGTTGCTAGTTCCTCTTGGAACTTAGCTCGCTTCATGAGAGGCGTCAATCTCAATAAATGCTTATACTCGAATTAGAGGTGGTCTGACTCTGAATCCTTGGAGACAGTTCAACCATAACATGAAATTGCAACAGTTTTTGGCATCCCTGGGTGGAAAGAGACTAAACCCCAACAGCATGGACCATCTTTTTATTTTTATTCATTTTTTAAACATTTTTTTATTTTATTTTAAATTTATGGACTAAAGCAAACATTTCCATGACATAGAATAAAAAAAGATGGTTGCAAATGAAACTGCAATTCTATTATATGCAACTTACTATTACTTTTAAATATGTAATAAAGTTATCATATAATTTTCTCTTTTTGTTCTTTTTCTTCCTTCCTTGGCATTTAATAAATGTTTATTGGATTGGAGTGGATTGGATTGAGAGGAAACCCACCACTTACTGTGGCAGCCCATTCCTCTTATGGATAGCTCAAATCGTTAATAAGTTCTTCCTGATATCAAGCCTAAACCAGCTTTGTGGCAGCTTCCCCCTACTGTTCCTGGTTCTGCCCTCTGCCGTCCACCAGAACAAGGCTAATCTCTCCTCCACTTGACAGCCTTTCAAATCCCTAAATACAGTTATAATGCTCCACCCAGGCTTCTTTACTCCTGGATAAATATGCCAAGGTTCTTCCAGCTATCCTAATATGGCATCATGGACTCAAGGTCCTTCCTTCTCCTGGTCGCACTCCTTTGGACACTCCTTAGCTTGTCGGTGCTCTTGACTGTTTAGTGACGTGTTGAGCCTCTAGTTCCCTTAACCCCTCCAAAACTTTTTCAGAACTGCTGCTGTCTAACCCTAACCTCCGCCATCTTAAATTTGTAAAGCTAATTTTTTGTACCCAAGTGCAAGACTTTACATTTAACCCAAATGAATTTTAAAGCATCAGCTTACTAGATTTGGATGTTCTAGCTTGTTCTAGCTTGTCAAAGGTTCTAGCTTGTTAAAATCCTTTTGGATCCATCATCCACTGTTTTAGCTAGGGCTCCGAGGTGCGTGGCGTCTACGTGCTCCACATCTGGTGAGATTAGATGCCTCCGCCAATACTGTCTACCACCTTGTGCCTTGAGTTCTGAAGAGGAATTCTAGGGGAGGAAGGAGAATGTACATCAGAGGTCTCAAACAACTGGCCCAAGGCCTGTGAGTGTCACTGAACCAGATTAAAATGTATTGGGAGATATTTAACACAATTAAAATATGGTAAAACACAGGTAAGAATGTGTTTTAAAACAGCCAATGTGCAGCCCACAGCATGGATCGATGGCCCCATTTCTATTTGAGTTGGACACCACTGGTGTACATACTCTCAGGCAATGAAGCATTGGAAGACTTCCAGGCTGCTGCCAAAGAACAGGTCTTGGCCAGATAAATAGAACCAGATTGACTGACATGCTGATACTTACTGGTGCCAACCTTTCAGAGTTCATGCATCAAGACACCTTCCGACTTCCCCAGTTCTGGATGTCTACTATGACCTTCTCTTTCAGCCCTTGCACTGGTTTGTATTTGGTTAAGTCCAGGTAAACTTAACCTCCTTGGAGGGAAGCCTTGTTTCCTTTTTTAGCTAGGTGGCACAGTAGATAGAGCACTGGACTTGGAATCAGGAAGACTCACCCTCCTGAGTTCAAACCCAGCCTCAGATGCTTACTAGCTGTGTGACCCTGGGCAAGTCACTGAACTCTGCTTGCCTCAGTTTCCTCATCTGTAAAATGAGCTGGAGAAGGAAATGACAAATGACTCCAGTATCTTTGCCAAGAAAACCCCAAATGGGGTTACAAAGAGTCTAAAAAACAACCAAACAGGAACAAACAACAACATGCCTGGGCCTGCTTAATGAATACTTGTTTAATTAAATTACTCTGTGGATTCTAGCTTGAATGGCCATCTATTAGGTTTATTCCCCAGAATTACAACTTGGACCTCTTTCCCTAGGAGAACTCTTTCCCTCAGGCTCTGTTAATCAACGGTAACCTTAGCTTGTAGGCCCTTGGAGAGCAACTTGCCTCCCTAGTCCTATTCAAAAGCAGCATCATTTCTCTGTTCCCTTAAAAAATTAGTTGTTGTTGTGTCGTTCCAGTCATGTCCCACTGTCTGTGACTCCAGTTGAGGTTTTCTTGGTTTGCCATTTCCTTCTCTAGCTCCTTTTACAGGTAAGGAAACTGAGGCAAACAGGGTTAAGTGACTTGCCCAGGGTCACACAACTAGTAAGTACCTGAGGCTGGATTTGAACTCAGGACCCCTGGGACTCCAGGGCCAGTGCTTTATCCACAAAGTCTAACATCACAACAGACTGGAAAAATAGAAAAGAGGACTCTGTACTTTTGTGTTGAGGAGAGAGTGCTAGAATGTGAGTCAGAGGACTTGCATATAAATCCAGACTCTACCTCTTACTTCCTATGTGTCCTTGGGCAGATCACCTGTCCGATCTTTGACCTCCTTATCTGTAAAATGAGAAGGTTGAGCTAGGTGACTCCAGAGGTTGCTTCTAGCTTTAAACTCATGATTCTAAGAATCTGCTTGTTGCTGAAAGCAGCCTATCCTCCAGTATCCTGCAGGTGCAAGGCAGATGTGAGCCAGAGTGACAATCACTTGTAGGCACACTGACTGACCTTATTCTTACCCAAAGTTCCATAGTACCAAAAAGCCTCCAGAATATGATATTTGCTAAAAGTCCTCATAGTCCTGGAGGGAATTATTTCACCCCAGTAAGTTCAGTAAAAACAAATGAACAAACAAACAAAACCTCTAGGGGTACCCATATCCTATGGGTACCTCTCCTCCAACCAGTCAAGCAATAAGCATTGGGATGCTTTCCTTCCTCTACTCTGACTATTGACCTCTCTGGCTTCCCTTGAGTGTCAATGAAAATCTCAGCTTCTACAGGAAGCCTTCCCTGACCCCTCTTAACTCCAGTGCTTGCCCTCTTTTAATTATTTCTTATTTCTCTTGCATGTAGCTTGCTTTGTATATATTTGGTTGCATGTTGTCTTTCCCATTAGATTGCAAGCTCCTCGAGGGCAGGGATCATCTTTTGCCTCTTTTTGTATCTCTAGAGCTTAGCACAGTGCCTGGCACATAGTAGGTGCTTAATAAGTGTTGATTGATTGATTGACTATTAAGCTATTATTATGGATCAGGCACTGTACTAAGAGCTGGTTTACAAAGAAAGGTAAAAAAAAAAAAACCAGTCTTTGCCCTCAAGGGAGCATCCATTCTAATGAGAGAGATGGTGAGGAAGATAATACGAAAGGAGAAGGCATTAGCCTAACTCCTGATAAAGATGATATTTGAGCTGTCTTTGAAGGAAGCCAGAAAAATTAAGAATCAGAGGTGAGGGGGTAGAGAATTCCATGCATGGCTCACAACCAGTGCAAAAGCATTGCGAGGAAGATGGCATGTCACGTTTGAGGAACTGCAAGTGAGCCAGTGTAGCTGAATTGTAGAATGCACAGGGGAGAGTAAGGTCCTATGTACCTTCTTCCACTCAGAGCCAGGGATAAGGGTAAGTATGGAAAGCTTGGGATATAACATGCTGGGGTTGGGAATGGGAATGAGGACAGAAGGAAAGGAGAGTGCATGTAACAGCAGTTACTTTCTGATATCATTGTCTATAAATACTTATGTCAGAAAATTCTCTTTCCCACAGCATGTGGGCATTTTTTTTCTTTGGGTTAAATCAAGTTACATTTAAAGGTAAAGGTTTTAGAATCTCTGGAAGACAGTAATATACGTAGAGTATAATTGCCAAATCTTGCCTAGCATGTTCAAAGGCTTTGTCCCAGCTCTCCATCTGCCTGTAGGTTCAGTCTTAGCCATGTTCTCATTCCAGATTGGTGCCCACGCAGAGAACCTATAAAAGAAGACATTGGTTTCTATCAAGATCAATCTGGCTACAGCTTCTTCCCCTCTCCAGCTCCCTAGACTTATTGCCCAATGCTTATTTTTCTTGGTCTTAGTGAAGTTGAATGAACAGTTAACATTACATTTGATCGACCAAAACCCTATTGACCAGACTCCCAGTGGCTTGGTCCTGCCCCAGAGGCTCAGTCTGTGCCTGGGCCCTTCTGCACTTTTTCCTCTGCTTCTTAGCCTGTGTTCCTGGCCCCTGATCCATTCGTTGAAAGAAGGTGACTTCCTTGGTCCGACTGGTTTGCTCTAGACATGAAATTCTACCAGCAGACTTGGATCGTCTTTCTGCTGGTGCTCTTTTTTCTGGGCTACATCTGTTGACACTGACCTCCGCATTTTTGACCTCCGCGTATATGTATGTATATATGTACATGTTTATTCTCACTAACCACCACATCCAACTATCCAATCAGCTGCCAAATCTTGTCAATTCTCTTCCCTCCATGATGGAGGGTAAAAGATGAAGTGAATGAAGAAACCAAGGTTAGAGTTTCCAAGCATATTTATTTATTAAGCAATGATTGCCAGTTGCATATATTGGGAGCAGGCCTCCTCAGCTTTGGCATGCACCCCAAAGACAGAGGGAGAAAAATTTTTATTCTTTTATGCATTAAAAATAATTGTCCAAATAAGACCAAGTAATTAAAAGAAAATAACAGGGTACAAACCAGGATTCAAGATTAGGTAGAAGAAATATTAGAAACTTTCCAAGTTGGGAGGCAGAGAGGGAACAAGTTCAATTTCCTGAAATCGGAAAAAAGAGGCATACCACTCCCCCTGCCCAGTGTCTGTATTCAATCAAAGGAACACGGAAATGATAGCTAATTGACTGTTACGGTACTGGTTTTCAGATAAAAAATACGGGTTGCTTGAGATGTATAACTGTGAGAAGACTTCTTATATCTTCTCATCTGACCGGACTTCTGGTCAGCATGACCTAGATATTTAGTTAAGGGTCTCTAAGCAATGCGTAGAGGTGGTGCAGTTGCCCAGTCACGCAGCGTTAAGTTCAAACAAAGCATTAACGTTTTTTCACACCATTCACACCGAAACCATCCTAATCCAGGCCCACAACAACCACACACACAAGTACACACACACACGCACACACACATGCGCACACACACGCACACAAAGTACACACACACGCACGCGCACACACACAAGTACACACACACGCACACACACGTACACACACGCACACACACAAGTACACACACAAGTACACACACACGCACACACACAAGTACACACACACAAGTACGCACACACACACGCACGCACACACACACGCACACACAAGTACACACACGCACACACACAAGTACACACACGCACACACACAAGTACACACACACACACAAGTACACACACACACGCACACACGCACGCACACACACATACACACACACACAAGTACACACACACGCACACACACACACGCACACACACCTGCTTCTGTCTACAGCAGGGCTATAACCACAGTGAGACATTTGGAGTTCTTGTCTTAATTATTTGAAAGACCCTTGAACTGGATACTGAGAATACACAAACTCTGGCCAGGAGTTTCCTCTCCCCACTTACATTTTTAATGTTTTCCTTAATTATTGCTGAGGCCCTACTAGTGTGGCATTTTTGCATATGGCCCTCAATTGTACTTTTCTCATCTGTTCCAAATTAGTGATTACTGGCACGATGCTCCAAAGGGCAGGGCTCTTCCTTTGGTTTCTCCCTCTGGCAACATGCTATCATAGATCCGAATGAGACCTTAAGGTTCAACCCTGTCTTTTTTTTTTAGAGGAGGAACTGAGGCCCAGAGCGCCTCGAAGTGACTTGCCAGTTATATAGATAGCAAATAGAACATGGGGTCATAAAGAGGTCTTCTCATCCAGTTCTGGTGTTCTTTCAAGTATTGCCCTCCACACTCGAGCTATGACCCCTTCCTTAGTTCCTAGAGATTTCCCTGATCTCAATGACCTAACCAGACTCTAAGTCTTGGCCTCTCTTGGATTGCGACATGTATTGCTCCATCGACCGAAGCATTGAAAGAGCTGTAGACAGCTGTGCTTTCCTCCAGTGGTATAGTGTTTGGTCTTACCTGTAAGAACATGAGAAGATTAGAATTCATTGTCCCTATGGCCCCTTCTTGCGCTAGTGTTTATGATTCCATAGGTAGATTAACATGTGATGACACTAATATTAGGCAAGAAGTAGTGTGGTGTAGTGGATAGAGGGACAGTCTGGGAGTCAACAAGACCAGAGTTCAAGTCATGCCTTTGACAAATACTAGTCATGTGACCCTGACCAAGTTACTTTCAATGTCTCAGGCAACTCTTAGACTGTTAAGTTATAGGCAAGTGACTGTTCTCCATCACAGAATTATAGACTGAGAGCTAGAAGGAACATTAGAAGTTGCTAGGTCCAAACCCTTCATTTTACAGATGAGAAGACAGAAACTCCACGAGGCTGAATAACTTTCTCGATGCCAAAGGAGGGAGTTTCCACCCTCTGGTGAAATAACTGGTGTGGACAAACAAAGACAAATGACATATTTAAATTCCACATACTCAAGCAACATTTTGCATAAGGCCTCTTTTCTTCTGAGTTTCTATGAAATCTTTTTATTAGCCCTAAACCAATGAAAGAGTCATTCCTATTTACACAAAGGAGTTTACATTGAAACACTTAGACTGGTTGGTGGTATTGGCTGTTGTTACTGTTCGTCAAGTCCAACTCTCCATGACCCCATTTGGGGTTTTCTTGGCAAAGATACTGCCATTTCCTTCTCTGGCTTGTTTTACAGATGAGGAAACTGAGGCAAAGAGAGTGAAGCGACTTGCCCAGGGTCACACAGCTAGTAAGCATCTGAGACCAGATTTGTCCAAGCCCAGAGCTCCGTTCACTGCTGCACCTAGCTGCCCGTTTCCCCATGTACCGTGCTTCATTCTGTCAGGTGATAAATATTTTCTGAGTACTCAAGGCACAGCCATCATAAAGGAGACATTTTCCTTATGAGTTGAAAACACGAACTCTGAACATGCAAATGAAACCCCATCCGGAGCCAAAGCGCACCCGGGAGCGGCTCCTGAGAGCACGTCTTGCTATTCTGGGTACGTGCTCACTGAACCCCTGAATGAAAACTTACTTATATTTGCAACGATCAAAGATACTCCTCTGAGTGTTTGGATGGAATAGAATTAGCAGGAGTAATTGCGGACTGGAGGTGGGTGCGCAGGAAGAGCAAACGTCCATCTAACGGCTGACTCTGACAACCTGTCTTACCGGCTTGTGATTTATGCACAAAGTGCTTTGCCTCGGTACCGGTTATACCTGCAGCCTCTCACCTGAGCCAAGAGAGCCGCCCAGCACAGACCGTATACTCTATTGTGCCCACGCATCTCCGCAATTGCTAATTGAGCGTGGCTTCCAGAATCCTTTCCCTGGGGATGACTGGATGACTTGCAAGTAATGCATATAACTTCACGAAGGCCCTGCTCCCAGGGCGAACTCCTCCTGTAGCACCTTGTCTTCACCTAACTGCCTGCCTTTGGTCTCCAATAGGACCGGATGTCATTTAGGTGCACCCGATTATTGTTTCTCGCTGATATTGTCTTTGATTTTAGAGTTTAATCCCCTAGGGAGCGGTTCAAGTCGGCTTGTTTTTACAGGGCTATAGTCAGCCGAGAGGTAGCATGCCTCTATGGAAAGAGCATTGGGCCTGGAGTTAGGATGACAATAATAATATTGCTAATTATTAAATAATTCAATAATAAATACTAATGGCTATCATATAACATAATTATAACATCATTATCAGTAATGGTGGCCAGCACCTACTGTGTGCCAAGCACCGTGCTAAGCCCTTTACAGATATCATCTCATTGGGTCTTCATGACAATCCTGGGAGATAAGTGCTACTATCCCCATTTTACAGTTGTGGAAACTGAGGCAAATAGTGCCTGGCATCTAGTATGTGGCAAGAGCTCGTCATATTAATTGAGCAGTTTCTAGGGATGACGAGGTCAGAAGTTTGGTCACCGCACTGAGCAGCTGAGGTAAGAAGGAGGCATAGAGTTCACGGGAATTGAGAGGGTTGATGACTAGGGAGATTAAGGCATTAATTAATTAGCTTGTTGTGGTAATGGGGGTTCAGTCGTTTCAGTCATGTCTGACTCTTCATGATCTCATTTGAGGTTTTCTTGTTAAAGGGGCTGGACTGGTTTGCCATTTCCCTCTCCAGCTTGTTTTGACAGATGTGGACACCGAGGGTGAAGTGACTTGCCCAGAGTCACACAGCTGGATTTGAACTCTGGAAAATGAGTCATCGTGATTCCAGGCGCCGCAGGCTATGCGCTATGGCGCCACCTAGCGGCCCCCATTAGCAAGTGCATCAACACAAATGCTTGAGCCCTCCTGAAGATGAACGTAATATTTATTTAATAAGTGATCAGATTAGGAATTATGTAATCAATAAAAACCGATCGTTTATATCTATGTAATGCCTTAGGTAATGCAGATTTTACTTCTCCCCACTCTTACGGAAGAGGAGGCTGAGGCTCAGAAGGGTTAAGTCACTTGCCTGTGGGCACCACGGCTAGGATGCAGCAGAACGAAAAACAAAACTGCATTTAGAGTTAAAGACCCGAGTTTGACTCCCAGCTCTATCATTTATGACCTGGATGAACTTGGGCAAGTTACTGAGCCATTCCCAACCTCAGTTTCCCCATATGTAAAACTCAGCCGTTGGAGTCAATGAGCTCCGATATCCCTCCCGGTTCGATTATCTATAATCCTGGTAGAAAGCCTGGATCCTGGTTCCTCATGCTGCTTCCTCCGTGGACCACTTGCCTCTTCGCCTTCTTGTCCTGTACTACTGAATAATTCAGTTTGTTCTATTTCATGGGGTTTTTAATGTGCATAATTATCACAGTGCTGAGTAATATACAAATCATGAAAAGCTTAACGTGAATGGACTTGACCTTGAGAGTCCCCAAAATGAAACGAGTATTCCGTGTCCTTTCCCGCTCACTGCGATAACGACGCGCTTCATCTTTCTAATTGTTTTTGAGGCCTTTAGTCGCAAGAAGCCCTTGGGTGTTAGCTACTTACTTACAAACGGCATCCTACCAGCTAGCCATTATTTGTTTTCTGAGACATCTTTCTAGGGGTAATAATGTACAGAGGTCTTCGTTCTCAGCAGGAGCACAAGTCTATAAGGTGTCCTAGACAAGTCCATTTACTGGACCTTGTTCGTTTATGAGGCTGTGAGATCCTGTGTGACATACCAGTGCATTGAGAGGCATTGACATCACCAGTTTACTGTAACATCCAGTTAAGTGGACTGTACATCTATGCCCTTGGGGGAGGGGGAGATTCTGTCTCCCCTTTAAAAGGGACGACATCAATTGGCTTTGGGTGCCGCATCTTCCCTATCAATCTGAAGGCTTAAATATCTGCACACAGGGCCATTTATGTCATTCAAAAGGGTAAAATTGGATGTGTTTTCTTCAGCTGAAGTGAAGTGCCTTGAGCTACATTACAAATGGATTCTTTGTTCGTGAAATTGGCAGCCCCTCAGGCACTCAGGCACACGCTCCTTGGCTGGAGTTTTAATGCACACCAAAGAGAGAAGCAGTACGATTGGCTCTCAGTCGGCCATACAGAAATTCATTTATCCCTCTTAACCGTAAAAGCACTTTATAGCAGTTTGAATTTCTTTTATTTTTTTCTTTTCAGTTTTTGAAGTACTAACATTCACATAAGACTTTTGGTCTGGAAACGGTATGGGGTGGAGGAGAGGCCAGTGATGTCATCGGGACAGGAAACTCCCAACATGATAACTTCTTCCAGGGATACAGATCAGCAAATTGTTTATGACTTAAAGCCTTAGAGAATTGCCTGGAGGAACTGGGAGTTTAAGTAACTTGTCCCATGGACACACAGTATGTATCAGAGGCAAGATTTGAACTCAGATCTTCCTGATTCCAAATTCAGGACTGTATTCATTGTTATGTTGTCTCTCAGTAACAGCATTTCTCAAAATATATGTTGTTAAAAACAAATTTAAATGGAATAGTCGGACTTGGGAGTTGGGTAGATTTTTAAAATTAGGATAGATCCTCATATATTTGGGGCGAACCATTGAATTATAGAATTTCAGAATAGGAAGAGACCTCAAAGGCTATCTGTTTCAATTCACATAGGAATTTGAATCTGACCTATAACAAACCAGCAAGTGGTCACTTAACGCATTTGTTTAAAGACTTCAAACGAAGAGAAACTACCTACCTACCAACCTACCTTCTGAAGAAGATTCCCATATTGGAATAAATCTAATTCTAGAAGGTGGACACAGAGGAGACAAGTCCAAGAAACACCTTTATCATGGCCTAACATATGGCCATGATTACACGTCAAAAAGTCATAGAAGTACAGAGTTAGAATGGATCTCCGGGATCATTGATCCATTGTAATTTCATTTGGGAGAGGCTCACATCTCTCTTGCAATATCTTTCCTCTCAATGACTCAAGTCATCAGATCATGGGTACCTTTTTTAGAGACTTTAAAAGTCGACTTTGCTGAAGTCAAGGCCGCAAATCCGTTCACGCCCAGCGTTCTTCCCTTAGCCAGCATCTCCCTGGCTGCTATGGTGAATGCTGAGAAGATGCAATTGCTTTCATCCATCACTTCCACTTCACCAACCAATTGCTCAGAATTTGGTCAAGAGCAGCAGGAACCTTTCTTGCTTCTTTTGCTTTCTTTTTTTTTTTTTAATTTATTTTTAATATGTTTAGTTTTCAGCATTGATTTTCACATGCGTTTGAATTACAAATTTTCTCCCCATTTCC